>UESW01003925.1:927498-1341943 GCA_900491605.1 Calamus simplicifolius
GGGCCAAGTAAAACAAAGTCTCCGAACCTCGACTGGGCCGAGCAACAAATCTCCGAACCTTGGCAGGGCCAAGTAAAACAAAGTCTCGAACCTCGGCTGGGCCGAGCAGCAAATCTCCGAACCTTGGCAGGGCCAAGTAAAACAAAATCTCCGAACCTTGGCAGGGCCAAGTAAAACAAAGTCTCCGAACCTCGGCTGGGCCGAGCAACAAATCTCCGAACCTTGGCAGGGCCAAGTAAAACAAAGTCTCCGAACCTCAGCTGGGCCGAGCAACAAATCTCCGAACCTTGGCAGGGCCAAGTAAAACAAAGTCTCCGAACCTCGGCTGGGCCGAGCAACGAATCTCCGAACCTTGGCAGGGCCAAGTAAAACAAAGTCTCCGAACCTCGGCTGGGCCGAGCAACAAATCTCCGAACCTTGGCAGGGCCAAGTAAAACAAAGTCTCCAACCTCGGCTGGGCCGAGCAACAAATCTCCGAACCTTGGTAGGGCCAAGTAAAACAAAGCCTCCGAACCTCGGCTGGGCCGAGCAGCAAATCTCCGAACCTTGGCAGGACCAAGTAAAATGTTTCCCCGAACCTTGGCGGGGCCGAGCGATGAATCCCCCGAGCCATAACAAGGCAAGGTAAAAATCATTCGGGCTGAGGCCCCAGCGAAAAGTCTAAGCCTACAAGCCTCGACCAAAGCCGAACGGCCCCCAAATAGTCCCCGGAGGACTTCGCCCGGTTTGAAAACGGGCGCTGAACGAAAACCATCGGCATACGAAAAAATGCCACCATCGGCAGAATTCCCCTAAGAGGCTATAAAGCCTCACGTAACCGGCCAAGGGCCCCAGGCTGGACCGAAAAATCCTCCCTAGCAGTAGAAAACCTTTGGGCGACCCCCCTGTAACTCGTCATTCGAAATACCTACGATTGATGCGCGGGACGATGGGACCAGGCCGACGCCCAAGTCCATCAAGCGTATCAAGGTAATCGTTCTCGAAAAAGGAAAGGGACTTTACAGATAAACAAGGTCCATTTTTCATTCCTAAAAGGAGAAGGACTACAAGAAGATTGCCAAAAAGCAAAAACAAGAACGAGCAGAGGCCCTGGAGTCAGTCGCCCCCAGAGGCCAGTAACTCCTCCAGGAGTGCTGTCAGATCAGCCACCTGCTGACGAAGCGACAGAATCTCCTCCTCCTGCCGATCCATCACCCGGCGTGAGGCTTCTGCCTCCCGGACTGAAACGTCCAAGAACTCCTCGGCAGTCCTAGCAAGCTGCTCGTTGATTGCAAGGCCCGAGGCGAGGGTCAGCCCGTCGACAGTTACGGAGGTGCCCCTCCCCTCCGAGTGCGACAGACTGCTAAGCGAGGAGTGCGAGTCGCTTGACGATCGCACTGGAGAGTCCATTTTTTAGAGCTCAAGCCGAGGGATGACAGAATCCAATCCCCCTCGGTCATATTTATACCCGCCAGGCAGGTATCCCGATCGGCCGCGCTGCAAACGCCGACCCACGAGAGTTTGCCACGTGTCGACATTCTAATGCGTGAGGAATCCAAAGAGTCGCGCCCTATCCCGAGTAAGATCGATAAGCGCGAACAGATTGTTCGGAGGTTCCCCAGGCGAACACTTTCCAATCTGTCGCCCCCTGCATTAAATACATTTGGCGCTTCCCCAGGCTGCTTAATACGCCCCTCTTCCTCGAAAAACGTGGAAGTCCATCGCTCGTCGATAAATTGCCCCCTCGGAAAGAGCAGCATCGCCAATAAAAGCGTGACAACACGCTGCCCGTTCCGCTCGGGCGCCCCCTTTATTAAGCGCCACGTGGACCTAACGCCGTAGCCTGCAACGGCGGCTGATTCGCTCCCTCCGAGCTACCAGTTCTCCGAACCTCGGCAGGGCCGAGCTACCAATTCTCCGAACCTTGGCGGGGCCAAGTGAAATTTTCTCCGAACCTCGGCAGGGCCAAGCTACCAATTCTCCGAACCTTGGCGGGGCCAAGTGAAATTTTCTCGAACCTCGGCAGGGCCGAGCTACCAGTTCTCCGAACCTCGGCAGGGCCGAGCTACCAATTCTCCGAACCTTGGCGGGGCCAAGTGAAATTTTCTCCGAACCTCGGCAGGGCCGAGCTACCAATTCTCCGAACCTTGGCGGGGCCAAGTGAAATTTTCTCCGAACCTTGTCGGGTCCGAGCTACAAAGTCCTCCGAACCTCGGCAGGGCCGAGCTATAAAATCCTTCGAACCTTGGCAGGGCCAAGTAAGACGTTCCCCGAAACTCGACTATCTCGAGTGACTGATTCCTTAAACCATGATGAGAAGGGGTGTGAATTCCCTGAGCTTCGGCCACGGTCGACTCACGATACTCCGAGCTCCAATAAAAGCGGAACACAAAATACCAGACTCCTGACCTAAGCAAGGAGCGTATCTCGCCGAACGATCTCTGCGCCGCCGCATATGAACCCCGATTAGTTCGGGCGACATGAGATCCTCGTTTAAGGACGAACGGAACGCTTTTGGCACCCACAAACAACAATAGCTCGGCACAAGAAAAGATAGAGATTGAGACACCGAATATAACTCTCTTTATTGCCGATTATGATCAATTACAAATGCCTCACAGGCGTTACAAGAACATTGAAATGCATAAAATAAAGGCAAATACAAAACTCCGGCAACTGCTCCAAAGCAAGCCTAGACAACTGCGATGCTCCAACACCCGGATCGACAAATCATGCAAACCAAGAAACGGCCAAATCCGCCTGGGCAGGATGAATTAAAAGATCCAAAAGGAGGCATGGCCCGCGGATGCTGATTCTGAGGATCCGGACGATCCAGCCCGCTCCCCTAGGAGGGGGTGCTGGATCGCATGCCGCCGCCCAGCCGAGAGAAACTGGGGACCATCCGACCCCGGTTGCTCCCATATTTTCCCTCCCGTGGCAAGGATTCCCCTCAGAAAAGAGACGGAAACCCAAGCCAGCGAAAAGGGGGAAGCCTGCGCGTGCTACGGAGGTGTCCATACACCTCCTACCCTGCGTCTCCAAGCAGGAACCGCAGAAACCACAACGGAAGCGCATATGTGCGCTCTCCGTATGATCTCTGCCCCCTCCATGTGCGCTCTCCATGTGATCTCCGGGACTCATCCCTTAAGGACGAGCCATCCTTCAGCTGCTCCCCGGTCGCCCCAGCTATCCGGCGGCAAGGAGCCCATGAAAGGAAAAGTCGATCCTACCACTCGTAGCAACAGAGAAATGAGCGTGGTAAAAGTTCCAACAAGAAAGAAACTTTGGGGATAACCAGATGAGACCCCCCTTTTTCCTTTTTATAGGCAGGAAAGACTCGGGACGAGCCATCAGAGCTGAGAGTCCCGAGATTCAAACACCTGTCCCACGCCTCCACATGGTCCCTCAGGATAAATGCAGCACCCCACTGCGCGCCAAGCCCACCGCCTTAGTTGTGACGTGTACGGAGATCCCTTTCTGATCCCGAATCACGGCTAGTAAATACAGGAAATCGTCTGCTGACACTTCGAAAATCGGCGGGCTCAGAAAATCGTCCTTTAAAAAATACTGTCCAATAGTAGACGGTTGCGTGCGCGTCACGATGGGGTAGTCTGCATGGGAAAAGAGCACCTTTCGGAAAACTCTGATGCAGCTTTATGCCCCCCCACTGTGCCGTATCACTGCTTCTAGTAAAGTAAAAATGGAATTGCCTGCGGAACAGCAGGGCACTGGCAAGATAGCAGAAAGCGCGAAAACCCATTTTTTGTCGGCCCTAGCCGACCTATTTCTTCTGTCGGCCCTAGCCGACCTATTTCTCCGTCGGCCCCAGCCGACCCATTTTTCCGTCGGCCACAGCCGACCTATTTTTGCCTATCGGCCCTAGCCGACCTATTTCTACTGTCGGCCCTAGCCGACCTGTTTCTCCTGTCGGCCCACGCCGACCTATTTTCGTCCATCGGCCCCAGCCGACCCATTTTTTCGTCGGCCACAGCCGACCTATTTTTCCTGTCGGCCCTAGCCGACCTATTTCTTCTGTCGGCCCTAGCCGACCTATTTCTCCGTCGGCCCCAGCCGACCCATTTTTTCGTCGGCCACAGCCGACCTATTTTTGCCTGTCGGCCCTAGCCGACCTATTTCTACTGTCGGCCCTAGCTGACCTATTTCTCCTGTCGGCCCACGCCGACCTATTTCCGTCCGTCGGCCCCAGCCGACCCATTTTTTCGTCGGCCACAGCCGGCCTATTTTCGTCCGTCGGCCCCAGCCGACCCGTTTTATCTGTCGGCCCTGGCCGGCCTATTTCGCCTATCGGTCTGAGCTAACGCGTTTGCCTAGTCTTGGAATAAAGATAACCCAAGATCGCCAGCGAGCCGCAGACCGCTCAAGGCGAGACTGGGCAACGATGAGGCCAAGCCAGGACAACACTTAAGTCCAAACAGAAGGTTCTTTTATTAAGGAACGATGGATAAGCAAAGTACAATAACAACTCCTACGAACCAGGAGCCGCACCAGCCTTCGAGGAGCCCTCAGTTGCGCCTGCAGAGGCGTGACTAGGCTCACCCTTCTCCGATGTTCTCGCCCCCTCGGCGGTAGTTTGCGATCGTCCCTCAGAAACTGCAGCTTCGCTGGGGCTAGGGGCGGCACCAGGTTCGCCGTCAGACACGTCGGCATACTCATCTTCGTCTTCTTCTTCTTCAGACTCGCCATCGTCGGGATCTTGGGCGCTCAGGAAAGAAAGATCCCACTCCGGGCGCTCCCTAAGAATATGCTGTTTACACTCTTCTATCCCGTGATGGAAGGCGTCAACGCTAATAGCGTCCTGCCTACCCTTGAGAATGGCATGCTGCGTTTTGACTTCCGCAGTCTGCTTCTCAGCCTCGATCACTTGGGCCTTCAAAATGGCATTTTGTTCCTCAAGCTCGCTAGACCGTGTCTCGAGTTCCGAGCTCCTGCTGCGAGCAGACGCGAGCGCACTTTGGAGAGCCCGAATCTCCGACCCCATCCTCGCCATCTGGAAAAGTCAAGATCAATCGGCGTCGCAAGGAGCCAGTAGAAAAATAAAGAGGGTAAAATGGGAGCATACCTCCCCCTCTCGCCTGGCCAACCTTTTGGCTAGCTCCTCGGCCTCGCTCCGGGCCCTTGTCCTGTCAGCGCCGACCAGCTCGACCCTCTCTTGCAGGGTACTGATCTTCGATTGTCCGGCTTCAATCTCCCCACGAGCTTGCGACAACTCGTCACTCACCCGAGTCATCATCCCTTGATGCCACCTAGCGTTCTCCTTCAAATCGGCGATTTCACCATCACGCCGTTTCAATTTCTCCTCCACTTCGTCCAGCATTCTTGCCAGGCGCCTTCTTTCATCGTCGGCCTCTCTCCTCAACCGGCTCAAACTCTCGCCGTGTTCCCGCCGCATCGCCGCCACCTCCGCGGAGTGTTTTGATTCGATCCTGGCCAGCTCCCGGCATGCGTCGTTGCTCTTCGCCAGGAGTCCCTGTAACTCCTCCACCCTGCGCTTCTGCTTGGACACCTCGTCCATGGCAGCCTGATGTGCCGCCCTTGCCGCCTTCGAGTTCCTGTCCATTGTGTCCATGAGCTCTTCGAACTGCTCAGACACCTTCAGCCGCGACTGGAGCTCGACATTCTCCCTCCGGGCCTGGACGCTGGCCCCCGTCGCCAAACTCAGGCGCCAGCAAATCGCCCGGGAAAGCAAAACGCTCTGCAAAGACAAAAACTGAATCAGCGCCCACGACGGGATCCATCGGGAAACACTTGTCACACAGGAAAAGTGACTCACCCGCGAAGCGTAGTCCCGGGTCATCCTCATTAAAGTCGTGTTATCAATGGCAGGAAGGAGATGGATACTCTCAGCTACACCTTGCTGCCCGAACGCAGCATCGACCAATCCCAGGTCGGCAAACTTGTCCGTCGACGGATCCGCACCCGGATGCAGGACCGACCTTATCATGGCGGAAAACGCCTCATCAATGCTAGTCTCCGAGCTGCTGGGTTGACCGGCCCCGCCTGAGGGACCGGCCTGGACAATCCCCAGCTGAGAAGCCTTCAACCTCCCAGCCTCCTCCATCAGGGCCCTGGCTTGGGCCTCTTCAGATAGCTCGGCCAGCCCAAGCGCCAGCCTCCCCCAAAATCTTCTTCGAGGGGGCCCCGATCGTGGGACCCCCACTTTGTTGTGCTCCCTCCACCGATGCGTCCTTTCCAATCGCCACCACCTGCATCTCCTCCGCGGGCTCCCCTGAGGCCACGGTCTGACCCGCCTCTTGACCCATCGAAGGCGGCCCGACCTCACTGCTACCAGACTCCCCTGCGGACAGACCAAGTAGGGGCTCCCCTTGAACTTCCTCCGCTGCGGCTATCTCCTCCCCCTCTCCCGCTGGAGCCGGTGGTAATCCCGCAGAGACAATGGGCCCCTCTGCTACGGCCATCTCCGCTGGACCCGTCGCAGGTTCCTCTTTCAAGGGGGACGCGGTCGGACGAGCCAGCGGAGCTTCATCGAACTGTCCGATATCTCCAGTACAAGGGTGCCAGGTGCCGTGGCCATCCTCCCCGGATCCTCCTTCGCCCCCGGCGGTCCTATGGGGACTGCTCCGACGTCCGGCGGGTTTTTGGCAGAGGTATGGGCCCCTTTTCTCGGGCCAGCCGCTGTCCGCGCCGCTACCTTCCCCTGGGCGCTTCCTCCTCTTCCTCTTGGAGAGGCTCGACAATGCCAACCTCGTGGCTGTCAAACCGGAATTTACATTCTCAGACTCAAGCACGGTAATCGAGAGAAATACACAGCGCAAAAAGGGACTCACCTTGTGGATCCAGAGGGCTGAGCCCGGCTGCGAAGAGGGCCCCCTCCGATAATAGGTCGTTAGCCGAAAATACCCGTCCATTACGAAGGACATCCAGGTCCCTCTCCTCCTGCGCCGATAAGGCCGGATGCGTCTCCGCATCCCTCGCAACTTCCCCCCATCGTTGAGGGAAATCAGAACCGACATTCCATCCACAATCACGAATCGGCTCTTCCACCCCTTGATGGAAGAAGGCTTATCCCGATGACATTGAAAGACCTCCGGGGCCCGATGGAGGTCCACTCCGATTTCCTCCCGGGAGTCAAATGGTAACAGGTGCGGAAAAGGGGGAGAGTCGCAACGATTTGGATCTGGTGACACATCGAAATGAATCCGACGATATTCTGCCAACTATTTGGAGCCACCATCGATGGACAGATGTTGTAGTGGGTCATGATCTCCTTCACCAAGGGATGGAGAGGAAAACGAAGACCCGCCTTAAAACTATCCTCATAGATAAAGACTCCAGACTCTAATCCCCGAGTAACCCTATCTTCGGGTTTCGGCACCCGCAAAACTACATCCAGGGGCAGACCATACCTCTGGTGAATCCTTCCCAAATCCTCAGCAACGATTTCTGAAGCCACATCTTCAGGGCTCATCGCCATCTCGGTTGAGGGAAATCCTGGGCGAAAACGATGAACGCTGGAGAGGATGAGAGATCAATACTCTTCTGAAAACAAGGTGAGAAGACGCCGCGAACATGCGCACATGTGCATAAGTGTATATATATATAGGGGCGGTTGTCACTTCACTTCCCCGCCAAGGAACCGCCCTAGGGAGGCGGGACGTCCCATTCGAGGCGTCCGGAATCGCCTCGACAAACCTCCATATCGATCGGGATTCACGGCACGGCACAATCTCAACCGTCGCTAGTGGAGGAACCTTACCTCCGAAGGTACGATGGCCCTATCGCATTAATTAGGGCATCATTGCATGAACTGTTTAGACCAAGACGTCCCGTCCAGGGCGCGCCACTTGAGCTTATACTCCCTACGCCCGAACCTACGCTTCGAACTAGGGAGTGGTGGGCATGTGTTGGGGGGTAAAATCGTCATTGCATTGATATCCGTGCGAGGCGGCTAAGGCTGACCTCCTCCCGCCGTCTCCTTCCGGGCTTCCGTAGCTTGGCCTCTTCCGGGCTTCCCTAGCTCGGCCTCTTTCGGGCTTCCCTAGCTCGGCCTCCTCCGGGCCTCCGTAGCTCGGCCTCTTCCGGGCTTCCCTAGCTCGGCCTCTTCCGGGCTTCCCTAGCTCGGCCTTCTCCGGGCTTCCCTAGCTCGGCCTCCTCCGGGCCTCCGTAGCTCGGCCTCTTCCGGGCTTCCCTAGCTCGGCCTTCTCCGGGCTTCCCTAGCTCGGCCTCCTCCGGGCCTCCGTAGCTCGGCCTCTTCCGGGCTTCCCTAGCTCGGCCTCTTCCGGGCTTCCGTAGCCCGCTACTACCTAGCGATCCACGCCCTGACGTCTACCTCCGCGGAACCTGACGCGGGAGAGCTCAAGCTTACCCGAGCAGCACCTTAGGCAGGGAATCATGTTGAGACGTGGCCTAAGACCTATTGTAACCGCCCCAGGTCTACTCATCCAGATCCTAAGACATCAAGGAGCTCTCTCAGCCGTCGATCCCTTAACAAACAAGGCGTGGATTCTAACGGCCCCACAACGGCCTGATTCTGTCTACCCCCGTATCGTAACAACCTCAGAACCTTCCAGAAGATGCTCAAGTCCCCATGTGACAGTCTATAAATATCAGATTGGCAGATTCCCTCAGGTACGCGACTCTGAACGCACAAAAACTCTGGAATCATTCCTCTCTTCCGGCAGTTCGTCGGTGCTCTGCCCCTCCTAGAGCTTCCGATTGGCCACCCCCTGGAGAGGTCTCCCGGAGAGATCCACCTCCCCATTGTCTGGTTGATCGCTGATTCCTTCTTCACTGACTTGAACGTCGGAGGGCCTTCCGCGGAGGACCACCCCCAGCGTCCCTCCGTGTGTGGGCTTCCTGTTTTGCAGGTCCGCCGCACCCCACTCCCTGAGGATCGATCGCGTCCGAGTCGAAGGACGGATCCCGGCGGCAACAAAAATTATGTTACAAAATATGATAAACTGATTAGATCGCTCCCAATAAACATTCAAAAAAAGTATTATAGTACATTTATAGCATTAAGAAAAGTATTATAGTAAAAAGATAATAAAGCTTGAAGAAACAAAAATAAAAGCAAAAGCAAAAACATGGTAAAACAATCACTAGAAGCCCTTCAATTTTTTTTAAAAAAAATTAAAAGAATAAAAAAAAAATTCTTTCCCTTCCACCACCTCTCTCTCTCCCTCACACGCATTTGCACTTGTAAAAATATTTTTGAATATCTTCTGAAGGCAAAATATGAGTAGACAATACTATGATTTGCAATTTTTTAAAAAACTTGATTAAAATATTTTTACTTATAATATCGTACGTGGTTCGAAGGTCTTGTAAGCACTATGCTTTTTATTATTAAAAAAAAGATAAAATTTCTGTATGAATTTTATAAAAATATTTAATAATATTCTTGATTTCAAATGCCAAATTTTATTATTGTGTTTGGCATGAAATACTGTTAATGTTAATTTTTTAATAAATACAAATCCTTTATATTTATTGTATTAGAAGATAGGAATATTAAAAAAATTGTAATTATTATTTTAAGATTGAAAGGAAATGAAATGGTGCAAAAAAAAAAAAAATTCTTATCGTTATTGTTTATCTATTATAAAATAGATTCAAAAATCTCTATATAAAATGCAAAGAAAATGGTTATCATTCAAAGAGATACTCGGAGGATATAAGGAAATAAAAGTATCCATATTTCAGGAATCATGCTTCTTTGAGGAGAGGAGGAACACATCCTTGATTTTTTTAAAAAATAAATAATTACAAGTTTCCACCAATAGCATCCAATAAGTGAAATAAAAAATATAAAATATAATTCTTCAGTCAAGACTCATGAAATTTTCTGATTGGATGACTGTGACATTCATTTTGTAGAAATTATAGTTTATATATGTTAATAGCTGTGTGTTAGCCATATATACGTATATAAGTTTATATATGCATATTTTTTATTTTTTTCTTTTCTTTTTAAATGGACAAGGGGCAAAGTTATTGTTTGAAAATAATATTTTTTTATAAAAAAAGGTAAATGAAAGACTACCTCTTGGTGCTAATAGTCATAAATAAATATTGGTACAATATCAAAGACCTGTATTACTAGTTTTATGATAAATTTCAATTCATAACTGTTGGTTGAATTGGAATGTGATGGCTAACTTGATCAAAAGATAATAAGACTGAGTCTATAGTTAAACTCTATGTCCCTAAGATAAATTCGTCCCGCACAAGTGCTTACGGATTTATGATGATTGTCTTACAGGATACAACGGTCTTCTTCTAATGAAAGCAGCACTACTAATCACCAGAACAACGAATCAAGAATGCTATATATTCTCTTGAATTCAAAGTATGCAAATGCTAAGAAAATTTTTTTTGAATGGATGAAATGAAATGCAATAGACAAGTCCTATTTATAGACTTAAAGTGCCTATTGAAAGCATCCTTGTGGGTTTGAATTTAATTGTTATGACTTGATCGGATACGATCAAGAGGCGTGTACGAAGGGCTTATCGGCTTTCGATACACTACTTGATTGGATATGATTAAGAGATGTAACTAAAGGGGCTTAACCGCTTGTGTGAAGGGGGTTTATCGGCTTTTGTTATGCTGTTTCAAGATTATTTCTCGTTTCAGCGATTGGGCACGCGTATCAATGATTGGATGCACTGGTAGAAGTGAACAGGTGCGTGCCGATAGATCTACATTGCCGCGATCATGATCGGCCAATTGATTGCATCGATCGGGTGGTCGATCGATCAATATTGCTCTGCACCGATCACCGCATCTCAACATTTGATCTTGATCCTTCATCCGATTGATAGTGCAAAATGAGCCTACAAAGCGCCCATTGCGCCCTTCACACATGCGCGTGCGCATGCGCAGGGTGATGCTATGCATCACCCTTAAGCTCTTTACTTATGATGAATCCAAATGCATAAGCATGGGAAGAGGTTTCATATATAAGGTGTTTCTACCTTTTTTTTAAACTTTTCATATGGGATTAAAAAGATGTCACCAATTTCTCATTTAAACCAATAGGTATAACCCAAGGGTTATAAACTACCCATTATCCAACAATTTCCCACATGAATGAAAATTGAACTTAGATCAAAGACAATCAAAGGTTTATCCCCCACACAAAATAATTTTAATGCAAATGAACATGCAAACACTTTAGAGAGTATAATGGAATAAAGTTATATCAGGATAGGTAGCTTGTGGCTTTGAGCCTTTCTTAGTAAGTTGTTATCGAGTTTACTTGCTAAAAAGTGAACATGATGTCTTAAACTTTTTAGCTTTTGATGTAAACCAAAACAATAACAATCACACAACTTTTTTTCAAGCATTATTTTGGTTCTTATGGTTGTGTTCATTTTGGCTCTGAACAACTCTTGATTTTATGAGTGCTTTAGAGAATTAAAACCTTAAGATTCTCATAGAATTGGCCCTGTTCACACTCACATAGATAATTCTTATTAAGAGTATCATGCTATATCCCCACATAAAATTCATGTCATAGGAACCATTAAAAGCAATGCTTATCCTAGTACTCTTAGCATGTAGCACTAATTATCATAGGAATGAGCAGGATTAGACATCCATAGTGCTATGCATACCTCTTCATAATTTAGTTATCCCTTTTGAACCTAGATTATGAGATCTCCAGTCAACTAGGTTGGGTATCCATTATGAAGATTATTTATTATAGGTTTTAAATCTATTCTTCTCGATAAACAATTTACTTGATCTCTTGGCAATCCTTTTGTTAGCGGATCCGTTAAGTTTTTCCTTGACTGAATATAGTCAAAAGAAATTATTCCATTTTCAAGTAATTGCTTTATGGTATTATATTTTCGACGTATATGTCTAGACTTACCATTATACATTTGATTTTGTACTATGCAAATAGCCGATTGATTATCACAATGTATACATATTGCAGAAACATGTTTATGCCAATATGGAATATCTTCTAAAAAATTTTGAAGCCATTCAGTTTCTTCACCAGCTTTATCTAAAGCTATAAACTTCGATTCCATAGTGGATCGAGCTATACATGTCTGTTTAGAAGATTTTCATGACACAACACCTCCTCCTAAGATGAACACATATCCATTAGTAGATTTTGTATCTTCTGTATATGATATCCAGTTAGCATCACTATATCCTTCTAGGTTAACTGGATATTTAAAATAATGTAATCTATAATTTAGAGTATATTGTAGATATATTAATATCTTTACTAAAGATGTTCAATGATTTGGACCTGAATTACTGGTGAATCTACTTAACTTATTGATAGCATAGGCTATTTCAGGATAGGTGTAATTAATTCATAACATACATTAAACTGCCAATTATATATAAATATTCTAATTGCCATATGGGTTGCCCAATATGCTTAGCAAGATGTATATTAACATTTATAGGTGTTTTAAGCGGGCTAGTATCATGCTTATTAAACTTGTTTAATATTTTCTCGATATAGTGAGATTAAGACAATATTATACCTTCAGATGTTCTAGTGATTTGAATCCCTAGTATTACATATACAACACCCATATCTTTCATATCAAAATGTTTAATTAATATTTTCTTTGTATGTTTAATCATATCAGTATTGCTACCAATGATTAACATATTATCCACGTATAAGCAGACCACTATATATCCTTTAGGCAGGATTTTGGCATATTCACATTTATCACATTCATTTATTTTGAATCTATATGATAATATGACATTATCAAATTTTATATGTCATTGCTTATGTGCTTGTTTTAATCCATATAAGGATTTAATAAGTCTACACACCTTCTTTTCTTGATCAGGAACAACAAAACCTTCAGGTTGTTCCATATATATTTCTTTCTCTGATTCACCATTTAGAAATGCCGTTTTAACATCCATTTGATGAATTTCATGATTGTTAATGGCTGCCAAAGCAATTAATATTCTTATAGATGTTACTTTTGTTACTGGTGAATAGGTATCAAAGAAGTCTAGTCCTTCTTTTTGTTTAAAACCCTTAGCTACCAATCTGGCTTTATACTTATCAATTGATCCATCAACCTTTAACTTTTTTTGAAAAATCTATTTACACCCCAAAAGTTTCATACCTGATGGTAAATCTACCAATTCCCATGTATGATTATGCATGATGGATTTAATTTCACTATTAATAGCTTTTTTTCAATAGGGTGCTTCTGGTGTAGACATTGCCTCTTTGAATGTCTGAGATTTATTTTCTAACATATATGTTATATAATCAAGACTAAAAGATTTTATAACTTTAGGTCTCTTACTGCATTTGGATTCATCTTCAGGATATTTTTTCTGATGATTATTACTAACAGTATAATCATAAGTTCTTTTATTTGACTTATTTCTAATATCCCTTTATTTGGAAATACATTTTCAAAGAATGATGCATTTTTTGATTCTATGATTATATTTTTCTGTATATTAGGTACATCTGATTTATATACAAGATATCGATATGCACTACTATTTGTGCATAACCGATGAAAGTACAATCAACAGTTTTAGATCATATTTTGACCTTTTTAGGATTCGGAATAGCTACATTAACTAAGCACCCCCATACTCTTAAGTAATTATAAGAAATCTTTTTTCCTTTTCATAACTCATATGGAGTAATATCCTTCTTTTTAAGTAGTACTTTATTAAGAATGTAATTGACCGAGAGAATTGCTTCTCTCCATAAATTCTATGGTGTACCAAAATTTATCAATATGGCATTCATCATTTATTTCAATGTACGATTTTTGCATTCAGCAATTCTATTAGATTGGGTAAATAAGGAGTTGCAATTTGATGAATAATGCCATGTTCTTGACAAAATTTATTAAATGGAGCATCGTATTCTCTACCTCTATCACTCCTTATAGCCTTAATCTTTTTACCAAGTTGATTTTCAACTTTATTCTTATAATATTTAAATATTTCTAAAGCCTTATCTTTAAACTTTAGTAGATACAAATAATAGTATCTAGTTGAATCATCAATAAATATTATAAAACACATTTTACCTTCTCTAAATTGTATTGACTTTAAATCACATAGATCGCTGTGAATTAAGTCTATATGTTCAGTATTCCTTTCTACTGAATGAAACTGTGTTTTAGCTAACTTAGCTTCAACACATACTTCACACTTGTAATTTAGATTGATTTGATGATTAGATATCAATTCTAAATTCATTAATTTTTGTAATGAATTAAAATTCATATGTCCTAATCTATTATGCCATAAAGAAGAAGAGTCAATCATATAAACAAAAGAAGAATTTTTATCCTTATCAAGGTTATGATATACAGTCATTACATTCATTTTGAATAAACCATTATTCAAGTAATCCTTACCTAGATAGACCCCTCCTTTAGTAAGTACAAATTTGTCAGACTCAAACACCATCCTAAACCATGTTTGCTTAGGAGGGAGCCTGACACAAGATTCTTCCGGATGTCAAGAACATGCAGTACATCGTTCAATAGAAGTTCTTTTCTAGATGTCATCTTCAGAACTATACGACCATGTCCTTCTATCTTGGATGTAGCAGAGTTACCCATAATCATATTTCTACCTTTGATAGGAGTATATGATGAGAACATACTCTTATCAAAGCAAACATGTCGAGTAGCTCCAATATCAACATACCATTCATTTAGTTTATCAACCATGTTTGCTTCAAACACAACTACTAACAACATCATCTCTGATACTTCTTAGGATAGGGTATCTTTAGTTATATTGGCTTTTTGCTTCTTTTTTTTCCTTGAAATGATAATCCTTGGATTTGTGCCCTTGTAAACCACGGACAAAGCACTTGCCCTTGAACTTGAATTTCTTTGGATTGCCTTTTTTCTATTTATAGCCCTCTTCAGGAAACTTGTGTTTATTGTTCCTTTCCATGAGGTTTGCCTTAGGCTCAGCAGGATGCCCTCCCATCTTCTTATCAAGGGTCTTATTATCTTCTTCGATCCTTAGTCGGATGATCAAATCTTCAAGTCCCATTTTCTTTCGCTTATGCTTTAGGTAGTTCTTGAAGTCTTTCCATGATGGTAGTAGCTTCTTAATAATAGCGGCTACCTGGAATAACTCACTCAGAGACATTCTCTCAGCATATATCTCATGTAGGATGATCTGTACGTAGTTTTTGAACTTGTTCCATGATGGTTTTGTAATCAACCATCTTTTAGTCCAGAAACCTGCCGATCATAAATTTCTTATGTTCAGCATCCTTGATCTTATACTTCTTGTCCAAAGAAGCCCACAACTCTTTAGCTGTACTAATACTATTGTACACATTGAACAGAGTATTCTTCAATCCATTGAGGATGTAATTCTTGCATAGAAAGTCTGAATGCTTCCATGTATCTACTGCAGCGACCACTTGCTTGTCAGTCTCTCCATCCTTCAGAACTGGTGGATCTTCATTAATAACTCTGACCAGGTTCAGAGTGGTGAGGTAGAACAACATCTTCTGTTGCCATCTTTTGAAATCAATAGCAGTAATTTTTTTTGGCTTCTCAGCTTGAATAGGTGCAGCAATTGTAGCCATCATTATAACAGTACAACGACGGTAATTTGTCTTAAGATTGTTAGTTGAATTGGAATGTGATGGTTAACTTGATCAAAAGATGACAAGACCGACTCTAGAGTTAAACTCCATATTCTTAAGACAAATTCGTTCCACAAAGGTGCTTATGGATTTATGACGATTGTCTTGCAGGATACAACATTCTTCTTCCAAAGAAAGTAGTACTACTTATCACCATAACAATGAACCAAGAATGCTATACTCTCTTGAATTCAGAGTATGCAAATGCTAAGAAAAAGAATTTCGAATGGATAAAATGAAATGCAAGTAACGAATCCTATTTATAGACTTGAAGTGCCTATTGGAAGCATCCTTACGGGTTTGAATTTAATTGTTATGACTTGATCGGATACAATCAAGAGGCGGATTTTGATACACCACTTGATCAGATATCATCAAGAGACGTAACTAAAGGGGCTTAACCGCTTGTGTGAAGGGGGTTTATCGACTTCTAATACGCCGTTTCAAGATTATTTCCCATTTCAGCGATTGGGTGCGTATATCAGCGATCGTTTGCGCTAATAGAAGTGAACAGGTGCGTGCCTATAGATCTACACTGCCGCAATCGTGATCAGCCAATTGATTATGTCGATCGGGTGCGTCGATCAATATCACTCCGCATCGATCACCGCGAAGTAAAAAGTGCACCTACATTGCGCCCTTTATGCACATGCACGTGATCAAAATAACCGTACTTAAGTCTTCGGCAACTGTTGTAGCGCAACAATTAAAACACCTTAAATCATTAATCTTAGGTAGAGTAGCGAGAGTAAGGGATCAAATCCATAGGAACTTTATGTAGTTATTTTGAAATAAATTTACGTAATTACAAATTTAAATAATCAAACAATTGGTTATAAAAATAATTAAGATATGATCTATTTTAATTAGAGTACGACCCAGTAGATCATGGATGTCCCTTTTAAAGAATAGATTAGTCAAAAATTATTTTCGCTTGAAGAACATTCAATACAAATTAAACATAAATAAATACTTTATTTTTAGCATCCAAAGGAGTACATAAATAAATACTTCCGCAGATCCGCTTTCTGAGATAGAAAGATGGTTGATTGCAGAAGGTATGGATGGATGGTGGACGAAGAATGGATGGAAAGACGAATAAGATTATGGATGATTACTCGAGTGGCTCTCATGATTTTCTCTACTCCGTTGCTTTAAATTTCATGTAATTCCTAGATTAAATCTTGAAAATTCTATTTTGAACTCGTTTCAAGTCCGATTTGAATGTTGTTTGTACCGTTGGACTCTTAAAATCGAGCTCTTCGAGTTAGCAGGGTCTTTAAATATCAAATTTAAAAGAATAACAATAATTTAGTTTATAAATTAATACTTTTATGACTAGTGTTTATTTACTTATCATATGCTCAGGCATCATCCTCAAGCTCTCTACTTATGATGAGCCCAAATGCATAAGCATGAAAAGATGTTTCATATATAAGATGCTTCTACCTTTTTAAAACTTTCCATATTGGACTAAAAAGGGTCACAAATTTTTTATTTAAACCAATGGGTATAACCCAAGGGTTATAAACGACCTATTATCCAACAATAACATGATGAGATTTGAAATTCTAAATTCAATAGTCATCACTTCCAAATAGTAACTAAATAGTAGGATTTAAATAGCAAGATTTTAAAGTTTTATGCCATGAAAGGATAAAATTTTGAATTTTGAGAAGTCAAGTGAAAAAAGTTCCTAAAACACCCAATGACAATCCTACTTAGAAATTAAGCCATGCAACTCTTTCGCTAAAAGCTATAACAATGGAATTAGATATTGCATAAACTTTTATTCTAATTATGTATGTTATTTATTTTTATTAACAATCTATGCCTCCAGTTTTTATTTTATTTAATAAATCTCAATAGTATTTATCCTAATTATAATTATAATTCTTAATATTATTTTCTAATACATTTTTCAATCCTAGTCATATTGAAACGGGTTAGCAAATTACATATACATGTCAATATTAAAAACCAAATGACATAATAGCAAAGTACCCAAAAAAGACATCTTTACTAGCAAAAAAAAAAAAAAAAAGATAAAGAAAACAAGGAAAATGAGTGAATTTATCTCTTCAATCAAATATAGTTTCTCATACTATAAAATGAGGATAAAAAAAAAACCTCATCTTATATTTTTTCATCTTGCACTAGTATTACATTTTGATGCAATATAACGATTTATAAGATTAGCATAGAAATATTGTATCCAGAAATGAAAAAAGAAATCTCATCCTATATTATCCTAACTTACGTGGATGGCAATTTTATGCATGTTACCCCAATATATTTAACATAATGAGCTATAGTATTCTATAATACAATCATGGTCCAAGAATAAAAAAGAAAGGCTAAAATATACTTTTAATCCTCAAAATTTATTTTGATTCTTAAACTTTTAGTTGTTATATCTTAATTGCATGTGTTAAAAAATATTACATTCATAATATTTTATTATATAAAATAATTTAAAATTTATAAAATAATTAATACATTATCTTGGCAAGAACATATGAACTATTACTTATCCTATATGAAATCCGAGGGCATATATTTAAGTTAAAGATTATCCCATCAATTTTTACTTATAATATATAATGTAATATTAAAAATATAATATTTTTAAAATATAAAAAATTAAATCATAGTAAGTTAGAGTTTGAGGATAAAAAGATTAAAATATTTTCGCCAAAATGAAACGAAGCAAAAGCTCATCCCGTATGCCACTCTCGTCGCGCTCCGAAATTTCCCTTGAAGGACGTCGTAGGCTTAACTCGGGCCCGGTTTTCTCGACCGAAAACTAGGCCAGGCTGGCTGAACCGGTCATCGCTCGATCATCAAAAGACCCAATCAATCAACCTCTGTTCTCATCAGCCGTCACGGCCGACGCGTTCGTGCCCATTCCAGAGGCTTCCATCGTTCTACCGGCAGGCGGACGGTGGAGTACGCTACTGCTTCGCTTCCTTTGCCTCCACGAAACCAGCAAGCCATCAGCCTCCTCCATTCCCTGTTCGTATAAATACATGAAATAGGATCCATTCATATAAAAAGACCGGCGGTTGGATTTGATAGGGTTGGATTGATCACCGGAGAAGCCTTGCCTTGCCGGCTTTCGAGGGTGGAAATAGATTGCAGAGCCGCGATTGATCGATTGAGCGGCGATGGATTTCGAGCTGCGGGCGGCGCGGGAGAAGCTGGAGAGGGAGCAGAAGGAGCGGAAGGAGAGGGCCAAGGCCCGGCTGGAGAGGAGCGGAGGGCCAAGGCCGAGGCCGCCCGTCAGCGCGACGCCATCGAGGCGGCTCAGATGGCCAAACGCCTCGACGCCGCCCGTGCACGGCTCGAGGTCATATATCTATCGATCGATCTTCTCTTCTTCCTTCCCCTATTCCTCTCGTTATTTTTTTTTTTGATCCATGTGGTTTTGCTGTTGCTAGAATAGAAAAGATATTTTCCTTTTGTAGCAGCATGTGGAAAGCTTGAATTCTCTGAGATGATGCCATCTTGATTTGACCTAGGCACTAATTCTCAAATTCTTAACCTTCCATTATTTTCCATGGAGATAGGTTAATTACAAGAGAGATGGTGTATTTCAAATTAGATACGTTTTTGCAAGAATGATGCACACCACCTAGGGTTAGATCGGTGCCAGAAGAGGTTATTCGATCCGGTACACTTTGGTCTTGGTAATCTTGGTAACACCTGGAATTCGCCAAGGCACCCGGTTGGTTGGTCCTACGCCAGAAAGGATTGTCTGAACCTGGTCTCTTGAGGTTGTTTAGGTCTTGGTGAACCTCTTGGACACTCTCACTAGGTCTGTGGCTCGTATGTACTAGTTGCCTAGGCAATTGGACGCTTAACTGATGGACTTTTGTCTAAATCTAGGCCACCACCCAGATAGCTTGATCATCTAATCTTTTATGGAAATAACACCTTCATTCTATCTAATATCTATGATAATGATTGATCATCAAAATCTAATTCGACAAAAAGCTTTCGAATTTTGTGATAAAAGCCTTTGGGCCTCTAAATAGTTTGTTTCATCTACATCCATGCATTCACCATATATTCTACTGGTTCCCCTATCTATTCCTTATGTTTTTTCCTTCTGATCTGCTTTTGTTCATTCCACCAAGGAAAAGTTAAAATACAGTCTCTTTGTCAAAGTTGATATTAATATCAGAAATTCATTTAGATAATCACCAGCTTGGGTCATTGTATCCTTCCAATATTAGACCTGATAAGAAAAGGAGGTATTGAGGTATCCAACCCGTGTTTGTTCCATTATCTTCTATTAAAGTCAATATCTTTATGCATAGAGACTCAGGAGGGATATGTGAATGTCAATTCAAATTCATGTTGAAAAAGAAGTGGAGCACTATGCAGAGAAATTGAATTATGAATAACCTTCAAAAGGAGTGGATGGCAGTGTAAATAAACTGAGGGCAATACTGTGGGGTGCTGGATTCGTGCACACAAAAAGTCCATTCTACCATGTGGCATGGGGGATTGATGTGCCTGGCGGGATTAATGTGATGCGTAGAAGGTGGATGGGTGTGGAGTTGTTAGGTCAGCATTAGTAAGCTAGAGCAGCTTTTCTCATGCACAAAATTGATGCCCTAGAACTTTTCCATTTTCTGATAACCAATGATATTGAATTGGTAAAAATTTTATGGCTGTTATGAGGACGTGAATATCTGTATGCAGGGATAGCCACTTCATCAGCACAATTATATGCAGGCCAGAGATTGACTTTTTAGCCATTATTCTTTGCTTGCCTTTCCTTATTCTTGCTTACCTTTTCCTTGCTTATCTAGGTGAGCTAGTGAAGACATCTTCCACACAGAATCATATTCTTTTGTCTGCCATTCCATCTGAAACATTGGCTTGCTACTTACCTTCCAGCCTTTTCTAAGCCCTATATCCTACCTTCTAAATTCTACATAGCCATTTAATACCTTTCCAAAATATAAATCTCTACAGCATGTTTCTTTTTTTATAGAAGTCACAAGTCTTGATCCATTCTAGAATACTCGCATTGCTCATCAATACAAATTTATGTTGGAACTGACTTCGCTTGCAAGCTGCTGTGTTTATGCAAGGGATTTGGATATTATCCAAGCGTCTAATGCAGCGAGATGAAAAATAGGGAAATACGGAGATATGCAAGATTAAGAATGACAATGGGGTAAGGTGAGGTGGGGATGGAGTGGGGGTGGGGAACTACTCCCCATCCCCATCCCTGCTGCTATTTTAGCCTTCCATCCCCATACTCATCCATGAAGATAAGGATTTCTCCATCCCTGTCCCTATGGGGACCCCTATCCCCCCCTACCTTATTTTTTATAAAGTGCTGATATTCATTCTCACGAGACCCTTATCCGCATCCAGCTATAAAGATTCCATCCCCATGAGCCCCATTTTTAACATTAAAATATTTATTTTTTAATTTTAATTCTTACTTATTATATCTTTTTTTTAAAATAAAGTATTGAATTTCATATAACAAATGAAATAGATTTAAATAAATTTACTATAGTAATAAATTTTATAAGCTAATTCATAAGAAATTATTAAATCATAAAGAGCATAATAATATAAGTTTGTGATCGTGAGCTATTTTACAAACAAATAAATACATCCCACCATATGCCTTAATAAATATAAAGGAGATGAGTGCATGTAGTCTTAAGGTATTTTAGGATTATATATTGGGCTAAATTTAGGACATTAAAATAATATGATAACATTTAAGTAGTAAAATATACAGGGACCTCGTGGGGTGGGTATCAAGGACCCCATTGGGTGGGGAGTATATTCCCTATTCCCATCCCATTTTCATTTGTGGGGATAGAATTTTTTCTATCCTTTTCCTCATGGAAAGAAAAAATTCCTCCATCCTTACTCCATTCGGGATGAGTCCTCACGGGATTGAAAAAATTGCCATCCATATACAGGATAATATGTAAATTTAACTAAATTATATATTTATACTTTTTAACATTTTATGTTTAAACATACTAAGGAAAAAGAACAGTGGTTTTATGATCTTTCAATATACATATTTCTCATTCAAATTTCTCAATTAACTTAAGGATTTTAGTAAAATAATATTTTGCAAAGTTGTTTTACTGCTTATATTGTTAGCAAATCTCAAAAAAAAAGAAGGAAAAAACTACTCACTCTCAATATCAAAGTAGATGATCAAACTCATTGTTGGAAGAGTTCAAATCTTATTCGGTCTTTAAAAGTGGTTATCAAAGAACTTCACAAGTATCCAGGTATTCCATATGGATCTGACACGGATTTTTGGAGTTGGATGTGAATGTCCAAATGTTGCTGATTCTTGCTTGCCTATTTCTATGTAATTAAACAAACACACAAGCTGTCCATTTCTACAATTGCAGTTGTAGCTCATTTGCCTAATATATTTTCCATCATCAAGTGTAGCAAGATGTAGATCTATAACCGGTAACCATAGATCCATTAGATTTGTTTGGCTCATGAACAGAGTAGAATAGACCTAGAAAGAAGCCCAGTCATTCTGTGAATGATGCTTCTACAGCTATAGAGGCCTAGGACCTCGTTTTAGGGGCCCAGCCAACCCATGTTACCTATTGCCTGGGGGAGTTAAACCAAGCATGATCTATGTATAACCAGTGGTTGATGAGTTTGGTTTATAAACTCTACCTTTACTTTCAGGTATTTATTCCTTTTTAACCTGGATAAAACTATTTGACCAAAATAGCTGAATAGTTTTATATGGCTAATTCAGCTTTATTTTTTCGTTTCTGCCTCCATCTTACTCCTCCAGTTTTGAGTAGTCCAAACAAAACTATATTGGAATCTTCCAGGTCGTTAAGGATATGAATTTGGTCCATGAAGGCTTTGGATCTGAAATAATTGGTTACAGCAATCCATTGTGGTCGTGTTTGGATGACATTACAACATTATTGGCATTCAGTATTCCAGCGGAGAAGCTGTCTTATTGAAAGAGTTCTTTTCATTCACCCTTTATCTCCCTCTTTAGTGTGTAATTTTTTCACTACCAAGAAGACCTTTGTTGCGTAGAGATTTTAATCTGATCAGGTTTTGCACCAATATTGACATGACTCGAGTGCTTCAGCTTGAAGTTTACTTGATGGTATGATTCAGCGGGTATGATTCAGCTTAGTTATCAAACCCACTCCTTCCAGCTCATCTTATGCTTATGTGCCGTATCATCCTATCTCTGCATTTTGAGATTGGCAATATTACCAGTATCAGCATTGTTTGCTATTACATGTATATTTTTAATGAAATTCATGAGTGTGTAACCCTTATTACTTTCTGGATTTGGGAAAGGTTAACCTATGCATATGTAATTCAGTGGTAATTTCTTATCAAGGTAATTTCTTATCAAGGTGTGGCAGAATAATTTATGTTACCTGTTATTCTTATGTAAGTGTATCATATTATGTTGACTTCTTGTTTGGTCTTGAAAACCTTTGCATTGATTATGAAGTTTATTTGTCTTATTCTTTGATTATCTTTGCAGGCAGATCAACAAACTGAGGAAAGTCTGCTTCTTGGGAAGGGAATTTTGTTTTCCAAAATTCTTGAAGCTCTACCCTATAATGGCTATGGAGATAAGATCAAGCTGCCATCTTCCTGCTTCACTGAATTATCTGATCAAGGAGCCCTAGATAAAGGCCCCATGTACTTCAGGCTGTCAAAAGTTGATGACTCAGGTCCTCCAGTTTCAGATGCCACTGCAAAGCAAGAGCGTCAAACAACTCATTCCGGGGTTTTGGAATTTACCGCAAGAGAAGGTTTGGTTGAACTACCACCACATGTATGGAGCAACTTATACTCTGGTGACAGTCCAGATGTTCCTCTAATTGAGGTGCACTATGTTAGTTTGCCAAAAGGAACTTATGCAAAACTACAGCCAGATGGACTGGGCTTCTCTGACATTCCTAACCACAAGGCTGTACTTGAAACAACACTTCGTAGACATGCAACCCTTTCTCAAGGTGATATTGTCACAGTCAATTATGGAGAACTCAGCTACAAGTTAAGGATTCTTGAGCTACAACCTGCTTCCAGTGTTTCTGTTCTAGACACAGATATCGAAGTTGATATTGAGGGATCTGACTCTGTTTTGGACAGCAACAAGAACCAGCATGTGCTCATGCCACTTGTTTTGGGTAAGGCTGAATCAGGAGTTGTTGAAGAAGGAAAATTTAATTATTACAAGTTTTCTATTGATGACACCGTTGGTGTGAAAGTTGCATCTGGGTCTATGAATATTGAGGTAAAGATTGAGGCAGACATATGCAATGGGGATACCAATATTTATGTATCTAGGCATCCTTTGGTATTCCCTACTCAGCACCGTCATGAATGGTCATCTCATGAGGTGGGTTCCAAGGTTTTAATACTCAAGCCAAACGATCCAAGCCTGGTTGGGGGTACTTACAGTGTTGGTGTCTTTGGTTTCAAGGGATTGACAAAATATGACATTTCTGTGGCTGTGAAGGATAGTAGTAGGCAAAGGGTTGGTGAACATGCTAATTCTTCATCTCAAATTGATGTTGATTCTGTAGAATGCCAGAACTGTAAACATTTTATATCCACCCACAGCATCATAATTCATGAGGCTTACTGTATCAGACACAATGTTGTTTGCAAATATGAAGGCTGTGGGGTTGTTCTTAGGAAGGAAGAAGCAGCAAATCATGTACATTGCGGTAAATGCAGGCAAGCCTTCCAACAGGTGGAGATGGAGAAGCATATGAAGGTGTTTCATGAGCCACTTAATTGTCCTTGTGGAGTTGTCCTAGAGAAGGAAGAAATGGTAAGGAATTGCCCAGTTATCTCTTTGTGATGTGCTTGTTTGCTGTCTAACATTGTGTATATGAGAATTTGCTGCCTAAACTAAGTTTCGCATGGATTTATTGAATCCTTAATTGCTGTATATTTGTGTAGCATCATTCATGTTAGAGTATATTATTGAGATCGTAATGTAGTTAGCTATGCTTAATTTTGTAAATGTTTCCAATGCATATTGTGCTAGTTGCTGTTTAGATATCTACTCTTGGCTTCTTCCCCTCCCACCCCCAGACTCTCATATCCTCACGTTTTCCAAGTTGAGAATACTGAGATCTGAATCCTGCATTCCACTTAAATAGTGCAAGCATTTTGACTGCTTCTGCTAGGCTTCTTGTAGTGAAAGTTATTTATAATCTTTGTAATTAGAAGGGTTTTAGTAATTAAAATCATTGGCCAATGGAAGCATGTGAAGATGTAGATAGATCCTGGGATTTACTAGAAACGAGCAAGCCTGCTATAATGGCTGCTTATCCTGTCACATATTTGCGGGCTTCATATCATTTGTCACATCTGATGCTGTAATATTTGTTGATGTTTTGGTACAGCTTGATATAATTTCTGGTCTCTAGATACGTTGCTTGGGTGCCTATGTTTCCCACTTGGTTTCTTGAGCTGTGTCAACGCCTTGTAGTCTTCTAGATTATTTTAAAAGCATGTTTGGCCATGTCAAAAGATGAGATGGTAAGGCGGTATTACAGAAGCTTGCATTATGTTATTCTGATTAGAACTATTTCCTCTTTGCTGTAAATTAGCAAAGAGAACTTTATTTCTTCTTTTCTTTTATGATTATGTCTTTTGCAGCAAAATATCCCCGTTCCATTTAACACGTAATTTTTCAACTTCACTTTAGTTGTGCTGAACTGCTAGCTGTTCATGTTATCTTGGCTTTGTTATGTTCAGATTGGTGCTCAATAGCATTCGTAGAATATAGGTGTATCATTTGCTATTCTTCAGATATGTTTAGTTTGTTAACCTGACCGTTTGTTTCATTCCTTGTTGCAGATCCAGCACCAGTCCTCAGACTGTCCTCTGCGATTGATTACCTGCCGTTTCTGTGGAGACATGGTTCAAGCTGGGAGTGCACCTGTGGATGCCTGGGATCGGCTTAGAGGACTGTCGGAACATGAAAGTATTTGTGGATCCAGAACGGCACCATGTGATTCATGTGGCCGTTCTGTCATGCTGAAGGAGATGGACATCCATGTGATTGCCGTGCATCAGAAGAGCTGATTGCTGGGATCGGTTGCTTTCTTTTGCCCCCGAGTCCCTAGAATAGAGCCATCCTAGGGAATTTGGTGCCTCAAAGAGCAATCTGTTTCATATTTGCTTTGTATGTGTCAGTTTACCTCCTTTTCCAGACTTGTGAATCATGCGTTGCAACCCAGAAGTGCTGTTTAACATGACGACGTTCATGGTTTCATATGGGAAGGGGATAACTTTGTCTTGTATCCAGAGTTTTCTTTTGTTACCTTCAACAATGAAAGCTTTTGCACAGCTCTCTTCTTGGAATTTCGTTTGTCAGCAAAAATGATTCTTTCAGCAATTAATAACCCTCTTAAAACGTACATTTACAATTACAAGTTTATAGAATTTGTTTCTTCCCTTGCAAAATCGTGTCAAACACGCTAGTTAAATCCCATGTTGCCTGTGAGTTCTTAACTTATATTATAATTTTATCTTTTGCAAGAAAAATGTGTAAAAAGTGGAGTATTTGCTCATCTCATCTGGACGCTTGATTACAATTGGGGTAATGTTCTTCTAGTTTCTTAAACTGAATATGTTATCTATTGAGAATTGTCAAAATTAAAGATTTAACAGATGCATTAGGGAAGACGGCCCTGTAAGAAACGTGAATATCAAGCGTGCTCTAGTAGTATCAAATCATCTCAGCCCAAGCTTTTAGTAATATCAAGGCATCACCGCCCCTGATTCTTGGGAACCCTTTGTATGGACCCCTGCAGATTGAGCAATGGGGATTCAAATGTAAGGAACCTTTGAATTCGTCAACGGGAACTAATGTGAGGCATATGATCAACATTTAAAATATTTAAATGAGAGACTACTAAATTGAGTTGAGGTGCGTACTGCATGTTGATGCCCGGTCACTTTGAGTCGGCCTCTTTGAGCGTCGACCGTTCCCCCACAGAAATATCGGAGCCCTTCCTTTGTCTTCAAAGCCTGCAAGAAGTCCCACGGCCGGGTATTCCGGCGGAGGCCCTCCGACGCTCAAGTTAGTGCTCTGGGCAACAGCCGTGAGCTTGAGAAAGCTCGAAACAGAAAGAGTGAGAGGCTCAGAATGAGCGTGTTCAGTCCTTTTTGAGTTACCTCTTACCTTCTTTATTCACCATTGTACTCTGTGTAGCTTGCTTGAGAAGTTTGAATCTTTGTCATCTAGTGGGAATGAGTCACGTGGGGCCTCATGATGGACCATGACTTTTGAGGCTCATTTAGTCTGAGTGGCTGAAGTGTCATGATGACTGAGTACTTTTGGTGGGTGAAATGTCAGGGCTGACATCTGTGAGGCCCAAATGCCGCCACCTATCAAGACTTTTATGATGAATGATAACTTTCGATAAAGCTTATCTCTTAGTGGAATGTCAGAGCTTCAGGTGCCATCTTGTCAGAGACAGATGACCACTTAATTATCTCATTAAAGTAAGTGGCCATAATTTATTAATCCAGAAGATGACATGGTGAACAGTCACTGTAGGGCCCGCGCGTGTCCGAGTTGGAAGCCACTAAGGAAGGGTCGCTGGGGACTTAGGTCCGGCGAGGCCGTTATCGACTGAGGCCGGGGCCGCCTAGGACTGTTCGGAAGCCGCCAAGGGCCTCTTGGGATCACTGTGGCCGCCTGGGATTGTTCGGACCTGTGCGCGCATGAGGCCGGCTAGGATGCTCGTGGTAGGAAATAGGGGCCGCTTGGGACCGGTGCGGCTGCTTGGGAACGCTCGGGGCCGCCGTCATAGGAGTGTCGGCCTTGGAGCGAGGGCCTTTATAAGATCTATAAATGCCTCGGCACATAAATGCCGTTGAGAAGGCCGTCGAAGAAGAGGCCGCTTAGAATTGTTGTGAAAAGAGGGCCGCTTAAGATGAAAGGCCGCCTAGAATTATTGTGAGGTGGGGGCCGCTTAAGATGAAAGGCCGCCTAGAATTATTGTGAGGAGGGGGCCGCTCAAGATGAAAGGCCGCCTAAGATTGTTAAGGAGGGGGCCGCTCAAGATGAAAGGCCGCCTAGAATTATTGTGAGGAGGGGGCCGCTTAAGATGAAAGGCCGCCTAGAATTATTGTGAAGAGGGGGCCGCTCAAGATGAAAGGCCGCCTAAGATTGTTAAGGAGGGGGCCGCTCAAGATGAAAGGCCGCCTAAGATTATTGTGAGGTGGGGGCCGCTTAAGATGAAAGGCCGCCTAAGATTGTTAAGGAGGGGGCCGCTCAAGATGAAAGGCCGCCTAGAATTATTGTGAGGAGGGGGCCGCTTAAGATGAAAGGCCGCCTAAGATTGTTAAGGAGGGGGCCGCTTAGGACTTCCTCCGCCTAGGATGAAAGGCCGCCTAGGAACTAAGCCGCTTAAGAAGGCTGCCGAAGATGGCCGCCTAGAAAAATTGTTTGAAAATTTCTATTTTTATTACCTATGAGCCTGTTAACTGGTCCTATCAGATGCCCCCTACACTCCTTGAGCTTGTAGGTCCTGCACTAACCAAGCTGAAGGAGTATAAAAAATTTTTAAGTAATATTGGGGGTAGGTTTATTACCTTGTGCCCGCCACTTAAAGCAGTGTACGCCCAATTTTTTGGGGGGAGACGCTCGTCAACTAGTTGGCAAGGCAAAAATAGAGCTAATGGAGCTGCACTAACGCAGGCTGAGAGATAGAGCCAACGAGGCTGCAATAAAACCGTTGAGGTCGATAGAGCCGATGAGGCAGAGCGGTAGAGCCGCTAAGGCTATAATAATTCCGCTAAGGTCGTAATGATGCCGCTGGGACAAAGGGATAGAGCCACTAAGGCTGTGATAGAGCTGTTGAGGTTGATAGATAGAGCTGGTGCTGATTCCAAAAGCATTAGGTGCCAAGCTGGCCTCGGGCCTTGGCTTGGGACCGCCTAGAATCCAAGTTTAAACCTTCGAGAATTTCTTATGCTGGCTCAGGGCGTCCATGCCCTTTTTGGGTTATATGTTGAGGCCATTCAAAGCCAGCCCAAGGGGCGGCTGGGGCCTAACATAACTGTGGCCGCCCAGGACCAGCCCGAGGGCCGGCTGGGGGCCTGACATAGCAGTGGCCGCCTAGGACCAGCCCGAGGGCCGGCTAGGGGCCTAACATAACTGTGGCCGCCTAGGACCAGCCCAAGGGCCGGCTAGGGGCCTGACATACTTGTGGCCGCCTAGGACCAGCCCGAGGGCCGGCTAGGGGCCTAACATACCTGTGGCCGCCTAGGACCAGTCCGAGGGCCGGCTAGGGGCCTAACATAACTGTGGCCGCCTAGGACCAGCCCGAGGGCTGGCTAGGGGCCTGACATACTTGTGGCCGCCTAGGACCAGCCCGAGGGCCGGCTAGGGGCCTAACATAACTGTGGCCGCCTAGGACCAGCCCGAGGGCCGGCTAGGGGCCTGACATACTTGTGGCCGCCTAGGACCAGCCCGAGGGCCGGCTAGGGGCCTAACATACTTGTGGCCGCCTAGGACTTGCCCGAGGGCCGGCTAGGGGCCTAACATACTTGTGGCCGCCTAGGACCAGCTCGAGGGCCGGCTAGGGGCCTAACATACTTGTGGCCGCCTAGGACCAGCCCGAGGGCCGACTAGGGGCCTTACATGGAGCTAATGGAGCTACACTGATGTCGCTGAGGATGAGAGATAGAGCCAACGAGGCGGCAATAAAACCGTTGAGGGCCTTTTGAACCCCGAAGGGTGACCCGAGAGTCGCTGTGATGAGCCTTTAACCCCGGAGGGTGACCTGAGGGTGCTTGGACCAGGATCAGGTTCCTTTTGAACCCTGAAGGGTGACCTTTATTGATGGGGTGAAAATAAAACCGCCTCGGGGGTTTCTTGGCCGGCCCGGGGTGTCTATGATCTCGGGACCACTAAAGTCATTTTGAAAATATTTCGGGGGTCGCTCGGCCGGTCCGGGAGTTTGACTCGAAGCCGCCAAGACCATAGGACTTGAACCTCCTCGGAGGTTTCTCACACCGATCCGGGGGTGTCTTTATGATCGCGGGGCTACCGGAAAACTACCTCGGCGGTCGCTTGGCTGGCCCGAGTGGTTTTTTGAGAAATTGAATGAACAAACTTCTTCTTTATTATTATTTTTTTTGTACAGCATTGCCACAGGGGTTTAGCTCAGGGCCACTTAGGACACAGGGCTTGAACCTCCGGAGGTTTCTTGTGCCGGTCCGGGGTGTCTGTGTCCCTTGGGGCGCTGAGGGGTTAGAAAGTCAAATAAAAAGAAATCTGCTAGATTATATGAAAAGAAACTTTGTTCTCAGAGTGTGGCATACTTAGCTTTCAAGGCTTTTTGCCTTTGCATTGTGTTTGGTGTCGATTAAGGGCTTGGGAGCTTTTCTTTTAGAGAAATTGGTCCCCTGCTGCTGACCTGGGTACTTCAGCCCGCTAGTGGTCTGTCCTCGCTTGGGCGTCATCACTTGTCCATTGCTGAGGATGTTAACTCTTCCCTCGTCAGATGTCCACCAGCATCATTTAATATATGAGGGTTTTTTCTTTTCTTCTTTTTTTTTTTTTTGGATACTGTCCCTATTAGTTTCTTCTGCCGCAGTCACAGTATTGGAATCTAGCGACTTTTGGTTTCAGATTCTCGATTTTTTGAAGTGGTGGAGAAGTTGCAAAGATCTTTTTCCGAAATTTGGTTTCCCTCCCCAAGTAACTGGGAACAATCCTCAGAAGCCTTCAATTGCTCAAAATCTTCTTCGACGTTATGCATTAAGGGAAATCCTTTGCAAGCTCTCCCACCTCCTCCACAAGCTTGTGTCTATGTACACATGATTTGAGCTCATCCCACTTTCGATCCAGAGGCTTACGTCCTGACTCCTCTTTCATAGCTTTTCGCCCTTGCGTAGTATTTTTCCTTTGAAGGAATTGGTCACCCTCAGTGCTGAAGTCTGAGAGCAGCTGGAACCAAATCTGCAAGAGGGCTCAAGCTCGGTCTGGCTCTTGGGTGCAATAGACAAGAAGAGAGAGGAACAGAGAGGGTTTTGGTAGAGTCAGTAGTCGAAGCCTTTTATCTTCATCTTTTACCTTGCATTAATTGCATCAACACCTTTTGGCCTACTACCACCAGAAATTAAAATGCCTACAAATGCTTGGAGTGACGGGGTATGGATAATGTCCCAAGTTCGCCCCTTTTTGAAAATTAATCTTTTGACCATGTTGCAATCTACCTCCGACTGATTGTTGAGCCTTTGACTAAGTTCTTCCAGCCGCCAGTGTTGTTCATCCAGATGCCTCCTCATCCCATGATTAAGGTCCTCTCAAGATGACTCAGGAGATGAGAAGAAGAAAGGAGACCGCAGTCTCTTGAAAGCTTCGTAGTGGCGGTGCTTAGATGAAGCTTGATGGCGATAAGCTTCTCTATGAGGAGATTTCCCGTAGGTGAATCTCTGACTAACTGGTGCAGCTATCACGAGCGATGTGAGAAGCTTAGGCTGCTGCTGAATGGCCACCGAGCGTTGCTTCTGCGGCTTATGAACTACTGCATTCAAGGCTTGAACTTGTTGATTGAGGATGGCCAGTTGGTTAATTAGAGCAGCTGAGGCTGGTGGTGAAGGAGGAGCAGAGAGAGTGGTCCTCTGCTGCTCAGTATGATGTGAATGCCCCCCAGCATGATTGGTGAGGACCTTCAGTATGCGCATCGTCACCATGGCTATCTTAAAGGGGACAAAGGCTTATAGCTCAGGAAGACAGAGCTTTCTTTCCTGCAGTGCGTGCCCCCCTACCTGGCGCGCCAATCTGTTGATGCTCGGTCACTTTGAGTCGGCCTCCTTGAGCGCGACCGTTCCCCCACAGAAATATCGGAGCCCTTCCTTTGTCTTCAAAGCCTGCAAGAAGTACCATGGCCGGGTATTCCGGCGGAGGCCCTCCGACGCTCAAGTTAGTGCTCTGGGCAACAGCCGTGAGCTTGAGAAAGCTCGAAACAGAAAGAGTGAGAGGCTCAGAATGAGCGTGTTCAGTCCTTTTGAGTTACCTCTTACCTTCTTTATTCACCATTGTACTCTGTGTAGCTTGCTTGAGAAGTTTGAATCTTTGTCATCTAGTGGGAATGAGTCACGTGGGGCCTCATGATGGACCATGACTTTTGAGGCTCATTTAGTCTGAGTGGCTGAAGTGTCATGATGACTGAGTACTTTTGGTGGGTGAAATGTCAGGGCTGACATCTGTGAGGCCCAAATGCCGCCACCTATCAAGACTTTTATGATGAATGATAACTTTCAATAAAGCTTATCTATTAGTGGAATGTCAGAGCTTCAGGCGCATCTTGTCAGAGACAGATGACCACTTAATTATCTCATTAAAGTAAGTGGCCATAATTTATTAATCCAGAAGATGACGTGGTGAACAGTCACTGTAGGGCCCGCGCGTGTCCGAGTTGGAAGCCACTAAGGAAGGGCCGCTGGGGACTTAGGTCCGGCGAGGCCGTTATCGACTGAGGCCGGGGCCGCCTAGGACTGTTCGGAAGCCGCCAAGGGCCTCTTGGGATCACTGTGGCCGCCTGGGATTGTTCGGACCTGTGCGCGCATAAGGCCGGCTAGGATGCTCGTGGTAGGAAATAGGGGCCGCTTGGGACCGGTGCGGCTGCCTGGGAACGCTCGGGGCCACCGTCATAGGAGTGTCGGGGGCGCCTAGCTGGGAGAAGCTTTCGGACCGCCTAAGATGAAGACGTCCCGAAGTTATTACCGAAGCACATTAACGTGCATGCATGGGGCCAAAAAGGGAGTCAATCGTGGCAACCATAAATGCACGTGGCCTTTATAAGACCATAAAAGCCCCGGCACATAAATGCGATAGAGAGTCATCATCGTGGTGGCATTTGGAGTCTGAAACCAAAGCGCCTAGGATGGCCGCCTAGGATGGCCGTTGAGGAATGCCGCCTAGGACTGCCGCCTAAGATGGAAGGTTGCCTAGGATTGTTAAGGAGGGCCGTTGTTGGCCCAGATGGCAACCCAAGAGGGGGGGGGGTGAATTGGGTTCTTAAAAATTTAAGACTTTTTAAATTAATTGATTAGTTAGCAAGATGTGCAAGTGAGATTAACTAATACGCAATGAACAAGCAGTTAATAAAGAGAGATAGAGATGGAGAAAATTAGGCACGGCAAACACAAGCAATTTTATAGTGGTTCGGCGCAACCAGCACCTACGTCCACTCCCAAGATTCACTTGGGTCCACACTATAATCTCTCTAGATTACAGCCGAGTTGTTTTCCAAGCTCACAACTCAAACTTGTTGTTTTACCGGGCGCACAACGAACCCAGCTGGTTTTAACTCGGGCTTACCAGCACAAAACCCTACACGTTGTTTTTCTAGGGCTCACAACTAACCCAACACAAGCACTCCGGCTTGTAACGAGGTATACCAACCTCCACTGATTCAATCCACTGATTGAATCAGCAAACAAATAAAAAGAGTGTTTGAACAATAAAGTGCTCCCCTTGAGCAAATATACAAATGAAGTACAAAATATATAAGGTTAGAAAAGCCTGATAATTTTGCAGATGGTAGATGCTTGGGCTTTCTCCCTTCTTCTCTTCAACTCCTCTAGAAGTGTTGAATCACGCCTCAGCAGATTCTTGACCGTTGAAGTCTTTGGAGTTGAGATGAAGCTTTTTCCTCTTTTGAAAATCCGCGATTTGACCTTTGAAACGCACTTGGATTTTCTTCTGGCTTTTGTGGATTGATGAGAAGGAGTAGACGAAACTTCCACTTGGATTTCACTCCTTTTGAATCACTCTCTTTGAGCTAAATGATTTTTCAAATATGCTCTGTTTTTCCCTCTTTTCAAAGATATTCTTTTCTCTCTTTTTGATTTTCTCTGGTTGTTTTGATTTGAAAAGAACTCCTCTATTTATAGAATCTGCAAAAATATATCCGTTAGAGACAGGGAAAAATAGCCGTTATTCAAAAATCTTACCGTTGGGGCTGATGTGTCATCGTTAAAAATCGCGCCCAGATTTCGCGGAGTCGACTCGAGCTTGAGGGAGTCGGCTCGAGGTCGATTACCAAAAATAGAAACATTTTAAGCATAAGGGGTCGACTCGCGAAAACAAAGTGTCGGCTCCTGAAAGTCGGGAGTCGACTCGAGAAAAACGGGGAGTCGACTCGAGAAGTGCTCAAAAAATGGGTTCTGTTGTTTGAGCGGAGTCGGCTCGCACAGACAGGAGTCGGCTCGCAAGAATTCAGGGGTCGACTCTTGAAAACCAAGGGTCGACTCGAGAAACTCAGGCAAACTGGGGAGTCGACTCGGAAACTCCTTGAGTCGGCTCGGGACCGATACAAAAATCAGAAAAATGTTCTGATTGACTTTAAAACTTGTCCCAATTAAATTTAAAATATAAATTTGACTTGAATACATTAAATATGACGTTTAACATGGATTCAAGACATGTTCAAGAATTCATCGATTGAAATATAATGTATAAAAATTCCTTTTTGAAATCTTTGAGCATACAACTTGAAACTTCTTTTTCTAATAGATTCAAAACTCATTTGATATAACATTGAAAGTTCATTCCTTTCAATTTGAATAAGCTCAAGGTTTTGATAAATAAACACATTGTTTTCTTTAAGATACTCATGGCTTTTGGAAATCATCAAAATCAATAAAGTTGGGGCAATTATGTTTCAATAATTTCTCAACAATCTCCCCCTTTTTGATGATGACAAAAACATTGAGTATATGCATTATAAAATTGAAAAATTTATGATTCCAAAATCAACTTTTGTGTTCATGGAAAGGCTCCCCCTCAATGAGGTAGCTCCCCCTATGAACCTTAATTTATAAATCATTCAAAATTTTTCAAAATCAAAAACTTAAGCAATTCCTTTATGAAATTCAATTTATCTCTTCCCCTTATGTGAAACATCTTTTCTTTTTAATTCTCTCCCCTTATTTAATTAAAATGATGATGCATATACGATTAAATCATATAAATCTCTCCCCCTTTTTTGTAATCAACAAAAAGGTTGAGATGCATCAGAGCATCAAATTGATTAAACTCATTCGAATTCATTCAGCATTTAGTTATCAATTGAGTATTGAGATATTCAAAATTATATCAATTTAAACATAAGCATTCAAAGATATTCAAGGGTACTCACAATTGAATAGACAAAAAGTGAAGCATCAAAATTTTCATTACTTCAAAATGAAAGTACATGGAAATGTAAACTTGTACATTGCATTGAAAGTAAATTTATACATCAAAATTACATGAAAACTTAAAAATTTCTTCTTGTATTCTATTCAAATGATCTACAATTTGCTTCATTCCCTTCGCATTGAAGTCTAACATAGTCTTTAGTTTATTATCAACAAAAGTGCAAGCAGAATTTTATCTTGAAGCTCGGCGTTGCATTGGGAGTATGTCTCCGAGTCACCGCAGATGTCCTTAAGTTCTCAAAGATATTCTTTAAATTTTCACTTAAGGAACCTGGTAGATGAACTGAGAGTGGACTCAATCAATGCAACTCGATCACTAAGAGAATATGCTTCTTTTAAGTTCATATACTTTCATTAAATTCTTCTTTCAATCTCTTTTCTTGATCACATAACTCAGACTTGAATAAAGATCGAAGTTGATCTAACTGAGTATCAGAAAAACTACAGATGAAACAGTGGAAGACTGTGCAGGAGCAATAGTAGGAGCAGGGGTAGGATCTGAGTAGGAGCAGGAACAGAATCTGGAATAGATGAGCTGAGGAGGCTCCGGAGATGAATGTCTCAAGGAAGGTCTGGGTGCCTCTGCATCTAAGTCTCTATCCTCAGTACAGTCTTTCTTTCCCAATTTCCATTTTTCTTAATAAACCCATGCGATGAATAGTAGCCAAAGTGTAATAATCTGTATGTCTTAACTCTTTCTTTGGCTCACTATCACTAAACACAATCCCTTGGCTAAGAAATAATTTGGTCAAACCATGCCATAGGGTAAGCTTGATTTCTTCTTCCCACTACAATCTGCAATATACCAAATCATCATCCTAGGTAGATTGATGGTTTCCTGAACAACAGCATCCATAACAAAATATCTCGTTCAGAAACATAGTCAAACCGGCCTGTTTTGGGAAAAAAATCCTGCTGCAAATATTGTGTAGAAGCCTTAATTCCAATGGCAGTTGACTTGCAAAGACTTCTCAAATCCCTCAAAGTTTCGGTTCAAAAGTTGAGAGCAGGAGACCTATCTTCAGGGCAAATGTAGAAGGTCCAGATAAGGGTAACTTTAAAAGTCTAGAAAGAATGGAGGATGTATGTTCAAACCATGCCTCTAACCTTGCTTACAAGCCATCATCTCCTCTAGACAAATTCTTGTAAAACTCTTTACCAAGGCAGGGTAGGTTGGGCAGTCCAATGAACAAATATACTCAAATCCCATCTCGATTAGTGTCTACCAATGATAAATCCCTCATTCTCAAACAATTCAAATCCACTTTCCTTCCTGTGGTTACAATCCTACTGCTAGGAGATCTACCTGGGGGTAGGAGTGGAGCTGGAGCAGGAGGATCACTAGCCGAAGGGTAGAAGAGGAATCCGTTGACGGCTCGCGGACGGGTCGTCGACGGTCCTTTCTCTTCACACCGGCGCCACTCGAGCTTGCTCCTCGGGTTTTGGGTGCCATTGATCTTGAAGGATTGTTTAATCAGGGGTTAATTGAAGTTTGGAGGGTTTTGGGAAAGTTTTGGAGAGGATTTGGAAGATTTTGGAAGAATGAATGTCCGTCGGGTCGACTCGTGCCCTAAATAAATCGACTGGGACCACGTCGAGTCGACTCGCGCAAAGTGTGGAGTCGGCTCGCGACAAGTCACAGAGCACGGACACGATCTCGAGTCGACTCGCTCAGAGGAGGGGTCGACTCCTGAGTTTCAGCAGAAACTCGAGTCGACTCCGATACTCTCGAGTCGGCTCCCGGACAATTTCAGAGAAAAATTAGATTGAGATTCAGAGAATCCGAAATAAGTCCAAATTTGATCTTTGAGTATGATTAAAAATCATGGACTTTGAGAGATCAAATTGATATGAGTTCTAGATAAATTTCCTTAAGATTTTGAGAAGAATTCTAGATATATTTCCTTAGAGGTTTCAAAATTTATCAAAAGGGTTACAAATTCCTAACTCTCCTCTAAGATAACAAAATCTTTCTTCATTTAAAGGTTTAGTGAATATGTCAGCTAATTGTTCTTCAGTGTTTACATAATCTAAACAAATTTCATCATTAGCTACATGTTCCCTTATAAAATGATATCTAATTTCTATGTGTTTTGTTCTTGAGTGTTGAATTGGATTTTTAGTTAAGTTGATTGCGCTAGTGTTATCACATCTTATGGGTGTTTTATCAAGTGTGATACCATAGTCTTCAAGTTGTCGCTTAATCCATAGGATTTGCGCACAGCAACTTCCAGCTGCTACATATTCAGCTTCAGTAGTTGATAATGCAACTGAATTTTGCTTTTTGCTAAACCATGTGATTAAGTTACTACCTAAGAATTGGCATGCACCACTTGTGCTTTTCTATCTAATTTACATCCAGCATAATCAGAATCTGAATATGCAATTAGGTTTAATGTGGAGTCTCTAGAATACCATAAACCTACATTTTTAGTTCCATTTAGATATCTTAAAATTCTTTTAACAGCTATTAAATGTGATTCTTTAGGTTCAGATTGAAATCTAGCACATAAACATACTGAAAACATATATCTGGTCTACTTGCTGTTAAATAAAGAAGGGATCCGATTATACCTCGATAATACTTTTGGTCAACCTTTTTACCTTCTTCATCTTTGTCCAGCTTGCATGAAGGACTCATTGGAGTTCCGAGGGGTTTCATTGTTTCCATACCAAACTTTTTGAGTAGTTCTCTTGTGTATTTGGTTTGGTTGATAAAGATTCCCTCCTTGCATTGTTTGATCTGGAGTCCAAGGAAGAAGTTGAGTTCTCCCATCATGCTCATCTCGAATTCTCCCTGCATCAACTTTGCAAATTCTTGACAAAGAGAATCGTTAGTAGCACCAAAAATAATGTCATCTACGTATATTTGTACTACAAGTAAATCTTTACTTTTCTTTTCAAAAACAAAGTTTTATCAACATTTCCTCTTGTAAAATCATTTTCTATTAAGAATTTACTTAACCTATCATACCAAGCTCTAGGTGCTTGTTTCAAACCATATAAAGCTTTGTGCAATTTAAAAACGTGATTTGAAAACTCGTGATCTTCAAAACCTGGTGGTTGTTCTACATAAACTTCTTCATTAATAAATCCATTTAAAAATGCGCTTTTTACATCCATTTGAAATAAGTTAATGTTCATATGACATGCAAATGCAAGTAATAGCCTAATGGCTTCTAATCTAGCTACAGGTGCAAAGGTTTCATCAAAATCAATACCTTCCTCTTGATTATATCCTTTAGCAACCAATCTAGCTTTGTTTCTAATTACAATGCCATTTTCATCTAGTTTATTTCTAAAAATCCATTTTGATCCTATTACTGAATGATTTTTAGGTCTTTCAACTAAGGTCCAAACATTATTTCTTGTAAATTGATTTAGTTCTTCTTGCATAGCTAACATCCAATTATTATCTTTTTCAGCTTCTTCTATAGTTTTAGGTTCTATTTGTGATACAAATGCAAGATGATTACTAATATTTCTCATGTATGATCTAGTCCTTATTCCTTGAGATGGATCGCCTATAATCAATTCCTTAGGATGACTATGAGCATATCTCCAGTCTCTTGGAAGATCTATATCATTATGATCAATATTGACATCATCGTCCTTATGTGAATCATCATCTTTAGCCTCTTGTTCATGATCAGAAGATACTTCAATATTAAGTTTTTCAAGATCTTTTTCAATTATGTTTGTATCTTCCTCATCATCAATCTTTTCAGATCCAGTTGCTAAAGATTCATCAAAAACTACATGTATGGATTCTTCAACTACTAAGGTTTTCTTGTTAAAGATTCTATATGCCTTACTAGTTGTTGAATAACCTAGAAAAATTCCTTCATCAGATTTAGCATCAAATTTTCCTAAGTTGTTTTTACCATTATTATGAATGAAACATTTACATCCAAATGCATGAAAGTATTTTATATTTGGTTTTCTTTCATTCCATAATTCATAAGGTGTTTTCTTTAATATTGGTCTTATTAAAGCTCTGTTTAAGATGTAACATGCTGTGTTAATTGCTTCCGCCCAAAAATACTTTGGTAAGTTGCTTTCACATAGCATGGTACGGGCCATGTCTTCTAGAGTTCTATTTTTTCTTTCAACTACACCGTTTTGTTGTGGAGTCCTAGGGGCTGAAAAATTATGATTAATTCCATTTTCAGTGCAGAAATTTTCAAATAAGTGATTTTCAAATTCTGTTCCATGATCACTTCTTAGAGATACTATAGTAGTGTTTTTCTCATTTGTGACTTTCTTGAAGAATTTCAGGAAAATCGAGAAAGTCTCATCTTTGTGAGCTAAAAACATTACCCAAGTATATCTAGAATAATCATCTACAATCACTAGACCATATTTCTTTCCTCCTAGACTTGTGGTTCTAGTTGGTCCGAAAAGATCCATGTGAAGTAGCTCTAAAGCCCTAGAAGTTGAAACAATGTTTTTAGATTTAAAAGAACTTCTAGTTTGTTTTCCAAATTGACATGCATCACATATTTTATTTTTTCAAAATCTAATTTAGGTAATCCTTTAACTAAATCCATTTTAATTAGTTTTGAAATAAGGTGTGTGCTTGCATGACCTAATCTACGATGCCACAACCAACTAATTTCATTTATGTTAGCATTGTCAGCAATTAGGCAATGACTACTCAGATAATTTCTAAGTCAACTAAGTAACATTGCCATGTCTATAACCAGTAAATACAATGCTATCATCAATAGAATTAGTTACAGTGCATATAGAAGATTTAAATGAAACATTAAAATTTTTATCACATAATTGACTTATACTAATTAGATTATGCTTCAAACCATTAACATAAAGTACATTATCAATACTATAGATGGAGTTATGCGAACTTTACCAAGGCCCATAATTTGACCTTTACCGTTGTCGCCAAACGTCACAACTCCACCTTTCTTTTCTTCTAGGGTGATGAATTCATCTTTGTCACCCGTCATATGTCTTGAGCAGCCACTATCAAGGTACCACTTTTTCTTTGATCTTTTGGCTACAAGACATTCCTGCAATATATCAAACTTTATGCTTAGGTACCCAAGCTTTCTTGGGTCCTTCATGGTTAGCAGCAATAAAAATTGTTCCTTTCGGAACCCATATTTTCTTAGCTTTAATATTTAACTTGTTGTTATTCTTTAACGTTTTGCATTCAAATGATTTATGACCTTTTTCATTGCATTTAAAACAAGTTATATTACTTTGGTTGGCTTTTACAAAAATATTCTTTAGAGATTTCTGTTTCCTTAATGTGTTATATCCTAAACCAGCTTTGTCAAAAACAGCTTTTTGACTATCTAGGATCATGTTAAGTTTAGTTGAACTTAAGGTGAATTTCTCAACAATGTCTTTATATTTTTTAACATCTTTCTTAAGAGAGTCAATTTCTTTAGCTTGCTGTTCTTTATCTAAAGCTAAAGTTTTTAGTTGATCTTTTAAATCTTTAGTTGAGTTTTTAGTTTCAGATTTTAACAAATCTTTTCTTGATTAAGATTATCTCTTTCTTTCCTAAGTTCTTCTTTTTCATTAGTTAAGTTCTTAACTTCTAAAGCTAATTCATTTTTACTTTTAGCTAAACTAATATTGTCATTTTTCAAAAACTTATACTTTTTTTTAAAGATTTAAAATCAATCATAAGTTCATTGAAAGCCTCAAACATTTCATCAAAAGTAAAATCATCATTTGAGTTTTCAGAACTTACCTCATTGTCGTTGTCGTCGTCGTTGGCCATGAAACAAATATTGGCAACTTCCTTTTGCTCATCTTCTTCCGACGAGAAGATTCATCAGACCATGTTGCCATGTATGCTTTCTTCTTTTTCTTGTAGGCCTTTTTCAGCAAAGGACAATCATACTTAAGTGCCCTGGCTTTTTGCACTCATAACATACTAAGGGCTCTTTTTCTTTTTCTTTCTCCTTGTCCTTTTTCTTATCTTTTTCTCCTTCAAATCTTGCTCCAAATTTCTTTTTATGAAGGGCCTTTTTCTCATAAACCTTCTGAATTTTTGGCCAAGAGAGCAGTTTCCTCATCATCTTCATCATTACTTTCACTGCTGCTCTCTTCCATTTCTGCAGTCTTGAGGGCAAGAGTTTTCTTCTTTTTGTTTCCTCCTCAACATGCTGCTTCATTGTTAGCTCGTGGGTCATTAAGGATCCTAGAAGCTCCTCTAAAGGTAGTGCATTGAGGTCCTTTGCTTCTTGGATGGCAGTGACTTTTGCTTCCCACGATCTTGGTAGTGACCTAAGAATTTTACGCACAAGATCAGCATTAGTATAAATTCTACCAAGACTTTTCAAACCATTCACAATATCAGTAAATCTAGTGAACATGCATGTGATGGTTTCAGTTTGTTCCATTGTAAACAATTCATATTTGTGAACCAAAATGTTTATTTTTGATTCCTTTACTTGGTTTGTTCCTTCATGAGTTATTTCCAACCTATCCCAAATTTCTTTTGCGGAATTACAAGTTGAGATTCGGTTGAATTCATTTGAATCTAAGGAACAATACAAATATTAATGGCTTTAGCATTTAATTGAGCCATTCTCCTATCATTATCATTCCAATCCCTTTCGGGTTTAGGAACAATAGTGCCATCATAAGGTGTGTGGGTGTACTAGGTCCATTAATTATAACACCCCAAAGCTCATAATCAGAAGCTTGAATGAATATCCTCATTCTAGCTTTCCAATAAGAATAGTTTGAGCCATTAAAAAGTGGAGGTCTATTCGTAGAATGACCTTCAGCAAAACTTGAACCAATTTGTGTTGCCATTTGGATCTTTAGCCCTTGATCGTGAGATCAAATTCTAAATGAGCACTAGCTCTGATACCAATTGTTGGCCCAGATGGCAACCCAAGAGGGGGGGGGGGTGAATTGGGTTCTTAAAAATTTAAGACTTTTTGATAATTAAATGATTAGTTAGCAAGATGTGCAAGTGAGATTAACTAATACGCAATGAACAAGCAGTTAATAAAGAGAGATAGAGATGGAGAAATTTAGGCACGGCAAACACAAAGCAATTTTATAGTGGTTCGGCGCAACCAGCACCTACGTCCACTCCCAAGATTCACTTGGGTCCACACTATAATCTCTCTAGATTACAGCCGAGTTGTTTTCCAAGCTCACAACTCAAACTTGTTGTTTTACCGGGCGCACAACGAACCCAGCTGGTTTTAACTCGGGCTTACCAGCACAAAACCCTACAAGTTGTTTTTCTAGGGCTCACAACCAACCCAACACAAGCACTCCGGCTTGTAACGAGGTATACCAACCTCCACTAATTCAATCCACAGATTGAATCAGCAAGCAAATAATAAAGATTGTGTTTGAACAACAAAGTGCTCCCCTTGAGCAGATATACAAATTAAGTACAAAATGATATAAGGTTAGAAAAGCCTGATAATTTTGCCGATGGTAGATGCTTGGGCTTTCTCCCTTCTTCTCTTCAACTCCTCTAGAAGTGTGGAATCACGCCTCAGCTAGATTCTTCACGGTAGAAGTCTTTGGAGTTGAGATGAAGCTTTTCCCTCTTTTGAAAATCCAGATTTGACCTTTGAAACGCACTTGGATTTTCTTCTGGCTTTTGTGGAATGATGAGAAGGAGTAGACGTATCTTCCACTTGAATTTCACTCCTTTTGAATCTCTCTACTATGAGCAAAATGATTTTCAAGATATGCTCTGTTTTTCCCTCTTTTCAAACGATTTTCTTTCTCTCTTTTTGATTTTCTCTAGGTTGTTTTGATTTGAAAAGAACTCCTCTATTTATAGAATCTGCAAAAATATATCCGTTAGAGACAGGGAAAAATAGCCGTTATTCAAAAATCTTACCGTTGGGGCTGATGTGTAAACATTAAAAATCGCGCCCAGATTTCGCGGAGTCGACTCGAGCTCTGAGGGAGTCGGCTCGAGGTCGATTACCAAAAATAGAAACATTTTTAAGGCATAAGGGGTCGACTGGCGAAAACACAAGTGTCGGCTCCTGAAAGTCGGGAGTCGACTCAGAAAAACGGGGAGTCGACTCGAGAGGTGCTCAAAAAATGGGTTCTGTTGTTTGAGCGGAGTCGACTCGCACAGATAGGAGTCGGCTCGCAAGAATTCAGGGGTCGACTCTTGAAAACCAAGGGTCGACTCGAGAAACTCAGGCAAACTGGGGAGTCGACTCGGAAACTCATGAGTCGGCTCGGGACCGATACAAAAATCAGAAAAATGTTCTGATTGACTTTAAAACTTATCCCAATTAAATTTAAAATATAAATTTGACTTGAATACATTAAATATGACGTTTAACATGGATTCAAGACATGCTTCAAGAATTCATCGATTGAAATATAATGTATCAAAAATTCCTTTTTGAAATCCTTTGAGCATACAACTTGAAACTTCTTTTTCTAACAGTTCAAAATTCATTTGATATAACTATTGAAAGTTCATTCCTTTCAATTTGAATAAGCTCAAGGTTTTGATAAATAAACATATTGTTTTCTTTAAGATACTCATGGCTTTTGGGAATCATCAAAATCAATAAAGTTGGGGCAATTATGTTTCAATAATTTCTCAACAGCCATTGAGGAAGGCCAGAGGAAGAGGCCGCTTAGGACTTCCTCTGCTATCTCTTTCTCTTCGTGGTCCGTGACTTGACATTGAATGCTCTATTCTATTGAATGCCCTCCAATAAATGCCTTGGAGCGAGGGCCTTTATAAGACCTATAAATGCCTCGGCACATAAATGCCGTTGAGAAGGCCGTCGAAGAAGAGGCCGCTTAGAATTGTTGTGAAGAGAGGGCCGCTTAAGATGAAAGGCCGCTTAGAATTATTGTGAGGAGATGGGCCGCCTAGAATTATTGTGAGGAGGGGGCCGCTCAAGATGAAAGGCCGCCTAAGATTGTTAAGGAGGGGGCCGCTCAAGATAAAAGGCCGCCTAGAATTATTGTGAGGAGGGGGCCGCTTAAGATGAAAGGCCGCCTAGAATTATTGTGAAGAGGGGGCCGCTCAAGATGAAAGGCCGCCTAAGATTGTTAAGGAGGGGCCGCTCAAGATGAAAGGCCGCCTAAGATTATTGTGAGGTGGGGGCCGCTTAAGATGAAAGGCCGTCTAAGATTGTTAAGGAGGGGGCCGCTCAAGATGAAAGGCCGCCTAGAATTATTGTGAGGAGGGGGCCGCTTAAGATGAAAGGCCGCCTAAGATTGTTAAGGAGGGGGCCGCTTAGGACTTCCTTCGCCTAGGATGAAAGGCCGCCTAGGAACTAAGCCGCTTAAGAAGGCTGCCGAAGATGGCCGCCTAGAAAAATTGTTTGAAAATTTTATTTTTATTACCTATAGGCCTGTTAACTGGTCCTATCACTGCCCAAAAAAAAAATAGGGTGCATCCTTCCAATACAAGATGAAATAATTAAAAGCCATATAATATTTATAGAATACTTGTTACCCATAAATGATATTTTGGAAATAAGTAAAGAACTCAGATAATTTGTTTTTACTAATATAATAAATATGATCACTTGCAAAAATAGAATAAAAGAAGGAAAGGATAGAATAAAAGAGAAAACATGATAATAGAAAAATAGAATATTATTAAAATTATTCTATTTCATATTTGATGAAGAATAGAAAAAAAATTGATAGAATAATTATATTCTTAAAGAAAATAATAGCCATAGCAGAGGATAAGGATAAAAAATAGAAAATAAAGTAGTAATGAGATGGAATATATATTGATGTGGCTAATGTAGCCCCAAAGGTAATTTCGGCAGAATAAGGGCATTGGTGCACCCCGGCGTCTCCAAGCCCGCCGAGTCGGCCCCGACCTTTCGTGGTCGGCCCTTCTCGGCCCCGACATCTTCAGGTATGCCGAGAAGGCCCCGACCTTTCCAGGTCGGCCCTTCTCGGCCCCGGCGTCTCCAAGCCCGCCGAGTTGGCCCCGACCCTTCCAGGTCGCCCTTCTTGGCCCCGGCGTCTCCAGGCCCGCCGAGTCGGCTCCGACCCTTCCTGGTCGGCCCTTCTCGGCCCCAGCGTCTCCAAGCCCGCGAGTCAGCCCCGACCCTTCCTGGTCGGCCCTTCTCGGCCCCGGAGTCTCCAAGCCCGCCGAGTTGGCCCTAATCTTTCCTGATCGGCCCTTCTCGGCCCCGGTATCTCCAGGTCTGCCGAGTCGGCCTCGACCTTTCCAGGTCGGCCCTTCTCGGCCCCGGCGTCTCCACGCCCGCCGAGTCGGCCCCGACCCTTCCTGGTCGGCCCTTCTCGGCCCCGGCGTGTCCAAGCCCGCTGAGTCGGCCCCGACCTTTCCTGGTCGGCCCTTCTCAGTCCCGGCATCTCCAGGTCTGCCGAGTCGGCCCCGACCTTTCCAGGTCAGTCCTTCTCGGCCCCGGCGTCTCCCAGTCTGCCGAGTCAGCCCCGACCTTTCCTGGTCGGCCCTTCTCAGCCCCGGCATCTCCAGGTCTGCCGAGTTGGCCCCGACCTTTCCAGGTCGGCCCTTCTCGGCCCCGGCATCTCCAAGCCCGCCGAGTCGGCCCCGACCCTTCCTGATCGGCCCTTCTTGGCCCGGCGTCTCCAAGCCCGCCGAGTCGGCCCCGACCTTTCCTGGTCGGCCCTTCTCGGCCCCGGCATCTCCAGGTCTGCCGAGTCGGTCCCAACCTTTCCAGGTCGGCCCTTCTCGGCCCCGGCGTCTCCAAGCCCGCTGAGTCGGCCCGACCCTTCCTGGTCGGCCCTTCTCGGCCCCGGTGTCTCCAAGCCTGCTGAGTCGGCCCCGACCCTTCCTGGTCGGCCCTTCTCGGCCCCGGCGTCTCCAAGCCCGCCGAGTCGGCTCCGACCCTTCCTGGTCGGCCCTTCTCGGCCCCGGCGTCTCCAAGCCCACCGAGTCAGCCCTGACCTTTCTAGGTCGGCCCTTCTCGGCCCCGGCATCTCCAAGCCCACCGAGTCGGCCCCGACCCTTCCTGGTCGGCCCTTCTCGGCCCGACCCGGCATGTCCTAGTCGGCTAGGTCGGCCCCGGCCATCCTTGGCCGACCCAGATAAGCTTCGGCTCCCCCGAGAGAGTCGAGACTTTCCGGTTTCCTCCAAACCTGCCCCAACACGGCTCTGGTGGCTCGGGATGCTACCTCTCTGACCCGCACCGCCTGACAACGCCAGATCCAACTATCCGTTGGCCATGTTGCTGATGGGACTGGACCCAACTACCCAGCAGCCCCGCTAGCTGATGGGACGTAGCCCACCAACCGCCACTTTCTCCCTTTCCGATGAGACAGGACCCACCAACCAGCGCAGATCCACGCAACTCCCAAGAACTCCATGGACATTCCCTCCTCATGGAATCCCATGTGATCGTACCAGGGTCAACCCCTATAAAAAGGTGAACCCGCTCAGTAAACAGGTATGCGCGATAATCCCGGAAAATCGCTATCTGGTAGCCCAGAAAGAACTTTCTTCTTCTCTGGAGCACCCTCTTATTTAAAAAGAGCTCATTCGAGCTCCTCTTCAGCTGTGACCCCAATTGCTAACTTGGGCGTCGGAGGGTCCCCACCGGAGAACCCTCTCCGGTCCTGGGACTTCTTTGCAGGTAACATGGTGAAGAAGAGCCTGGAGAATCCATCCGTTCCCGAAATGCAGGATCAGTGATTGGGCGTCATCAAATTGGCGCGCTAGGAAGGGGGCGTGCGTGGGTGAAACGCGGCAAGTATCCCAGGGCTTCCCTGTGCTACATCTGGCCAAACCTTCCCCCCCCCTCTTGTCTCTTTGGAATCATGGTGGTGATACGAGCTCAGGACGCTTCCATCAGCTGTCCAGCGGCGCTTCCCCCGCCAGTCAGGCAACAAGAGGCCAACCCCCTTGTTGCCGATCCTCTAGTCACCTGCCCTCCACCAAACGCAGCCGCCCAAATGGCGGAGCAATTGGCAACTCTCTCCCAACAAGTCCAAACGCTCACTGCTATGGTCCACAAGCTCCAACAGCAGCAGTCCGTGGCCACCCAGCACCAAACAACTCCCCCTGCCAGTCAGCAGTCGGCGAGGGGAGGTTCTCCAAGGCGAGATGCCGGTCGGTGGGAGGCCGGCCGACGGGAAGCCAGTCGGCGGGAGGCCGGTCATCGCCCAGCTTCCCCAAGGAAATCCCTCCCCAAGGAAATCCCTCCGCAAGCCCTCCAAGCGGCCGCGGTCTCCTGATCATGGTCCCAGCAAAATCCCTTCGGGGCCGCATCGTCATGAGGAGCCAAAGCGGAAGCCCCGACTTCCATCTCCCTCTCTATCTTCTTCATCATCTTCTTCCTCCTCCGAGCCATCTCGGAGGGCCCCAACGATCAACCGACAGGCGAAGGAACGCCTGGAAGAGTACAACCGGCGGCTGGACGAGTTCGCCAAGAAAATCAATCATCAGCCGGAGGAAGAGTTTGACACTCACCCTCCTTACACCCGCCGGATATTGGAGGAGCCTGTCCCCTCCAGGTTTTGTTTCCCCCAGGTGGACCCATGATGGTACGATCGATCCTCTCGATCATCTCGAGAGCTATAAAGCAATGATGCAAGTCTAGGGTGCCTCAGACGCCCTTCTCTGCAAGGCCTTCCCTGCTACTATACGGAAGGCCGCCCATGCATGGCACTCATGCCTGCCCCCTCACAGCATCGACTCCTTCCGGGAGCTGGAGAAAGCCTTTCTGGCACACTTCGACGCCTGCCGACGAATCCCAAGGGTAGCCGACAGTCTTTTCTTCATCCATCAAAAGGAGGGAGAGTCACTGCGAGACTTTGTGTCCCGGTTCAAGGCCGCCGCCCTCGAGGTCTACCATCTCGACGACGCGGTGGCGACGTTGGCGTTGAAGCGGGGACTCCTCCCGTCCCGCTTCACCTTCTCTCTGGATAAGAAGCCCCCAAGCTCTTATTCTGATCTCCTCCTCCGAGCTCAAAAGTACATCCGCGCGGATGAGGCCGACTTCACCCGTTGGGAATCTTCAAGAAGCTCCAGCCACAAGCCTGCTCGCCCCGAGCCCAGCGAGCCCCCTCGACACCGGCGAGCTGACCCGCCTCGCCGATCCGACAACATGCGTCGGAGCCCCGTCCCCGATGAGAGTAAGCTCACGCCCCTTCTAGCCCCTCGATCCCACATTCTGATGGAGATCGAGGGTGAGCCTTATCTCCAACATCCTCCTCCCATGAAGAAAGGCCCTCCTCGCGACAAGAGCCGCTACTGCCAGTTCTACCGGGATTACGGCCATGATACCGATAGCTGCTACAGCCTGAAGAAGGCCATCGAGGAGCTCATTCACCGGGGCTACCTCGGCAAATATATCCAAAAGGCACCACAGCCGCTGCCGGCCCTCATGGGGCCCCCGCCTGTCCAAGCCCCGGTCGACAATGCCCCCACTGAACGGATGGTCGAAATGATGTCCTGGGGGTCGGCTTCCGCACCTAAACGGCCGAGGGGGGAGGAGGCGCCGAATAATGTAATTCCTGGAGGGGGACCTGCCGTAGTGGAAAATGTAAACAATGAAGGCGTAGTCGTCTCTATGACGATCGCCAGGCACCCTATAAAAAGGATATTAGTTGATAGTGGCAGCTCAGCTGACATCCTTACTTATGACACTTTTGTTCGGATGGGATTATCTTTGGACTCTCTCCAGCCCGTGGCGGCCCCGTTAGTCAGATTTACCGAGGACTCCATAAGGGTCGAAGGTGAAATACCTCTGCCTGTGACAGCCGAAACACCGCCATGCCAAAGCACTGTGATCATGAAATTCTTGGTCGTGAGGGTCCCCTTGGCGTACAATGTCATTCTTGGGCTCACAGGTCTGAACCTTTTGGACGCAGTCATTTCCACCCGGCGCCTGCTAGTGCAGTTCCCCACTAACGAGGGAGTTGGAGAAATGCATGGCGAGACCAGCCCGGTCCTACCCTATTATCACGTAGCATCAAGTCCCCTAGAAGTTGAGCCAGCTCTAGAGGCGTCCGACCCCAGAGGCTCTAATAAGGGAGGAGAGCCAGCTGAGCACCTTCTAGCCTTTCCCCTTGGGGAGGACCCGGCGAAGACCGTCCGTATCGGAGGACTCCTTCCCCTGGAGGACCGGGAGCGCCTCTTGGGTTTTCTAAGGGCTAACTCGGATATTTTTGCTTGGTCAGCGTCTGATATGCCCGGCATCTCTCCTGAAGTGATCACCCACAGGCTCAACATTGATCCACGGCACCGCCCGATCCACCAAAAGAAGAGAAGTTTTGCCCCTGATCGACAAAAGGCCATTGACGAGGAAGTTAACAAGCTACTTAGTGCCGGCCACATCCGAAAAGCGCACTATCCTGATTGGCTGGCCAACGTGGTCATGGTGCGTAAGGCAAATGGGAGCTGGAGGGTTTGCATAGACTTACTGACCTCAACAAGGCGTGTCCGAAAGACAGCTTCCCCCTGCCCAGAATTGATCAGCTGGTGGATTCCACCTCTGGGCACGAACTCCTCAGTTTCATGGATGCCTTTCGGGATATAATCAGATAAGGATGGACCCTAGTGACGAGGAACACACCTCCTTTGTGACATTTATTGCTACAAGGTGATGCCTTTCGGCCTCAAGAACGCGGGAGCAACCTACCAAAGGTTGATGAACAGAGTATTCCGGGATCAGCTAGGCCGGAACATGGAAGTCTATGTAGACGACATGCTGACAAAAAGCACCCGCGCCTCCGATCACGTCTCCGACCTAGAGGAGACCTTCAATAACCTCCGTCGCTTCCAAGTCAAGCTGAACCCCAAGAAGTGTGCTTTCGGGGTCACGGCGGGCAAGTTCCTGGGCTTCATGGTGACCCAGCGAGGGATCGAGGCAAACCCAGAGAAGATCAGCGCCATACTCGACATGAGGCCACCATCCAGCAAAAAGGAAGTGCAACGATTGACGGGAAGGATAGCGGCTCTAAGTCATTTCCTCTCCAAATCGGCTGAGAGATGCCTGCCTTTCTTCAAGGCCCTACGAAAAATGAATAACTTCGAATGGACGGACGACAACCAGAAAGCCTTCGACGAGTTGAAGACATTCATGTCTTCTCCGCCACTTCTGTCCAAGCCAAGAGATGGAGAAAGTCTCTTCCTCTACTTAGCTGCTTCATCGGAAGCCGTTAGCTCAGTCCTGGTGCACCTCGACGCCGATGGAACTCAGAGACCCGTCTATTATGTGAGTAAGGTCCTTCATGACGCAGAGGTCAGGTATTCCAAAATAGAGAAAGTTATTTTTGCCCTGATAGTCTCCGCCCGATGCCTCCGTCCGTACTTTCAAGCCCATCCTATTGTGGTGCTCACGGATCTGCCCATTCGGCCATTCTGGCTCGCCCGAACACTTCAGGCCGACTGGCCAAGTGGGCCATCAAGCTGGGGGAGTTCAACCTTTCTTTTCAGGCTCGGCCGGTGCTGAAGTCTCAGGTCTTAGCCGATTTCCTGGTCGAGTGCACTTGGGCGGAGGAAGATCCCAAAGAGGCTCCCATGGAGCAGTGCGAACCTGAGCCAGACGATGATGGAGAATCCTGGTTTCTTCATGTGGATGGAGCATCAAATTTACTAGGAAGCAGCGCCGGCCTCATTCTCGCCGAGCCGGGTGGAGAAAGGATGGAGTGTGCCCTGCGGTTCCTATTTAAAGCCACCAACAACCAACCGAGTACGAGGCCATGCTGGCTGGGTTGAGGCTAGCCCAAGAGTTGGGAGTAAGGCATCTTAGAGCCTTCACCGACTCACAACTAGTCTTTGGACAAATCCATGGGGAATATGAAGCGCGCGACCCCATTATGGCGCAATATTGGGCAAGGTTCGACTCCTAACTTCCCCACTACCTCACTTCAGTATCAGTTACATTCCCTGCAGCGAAAATGCCAAGGCCGACACCCTTTCTCGTCTGGCCACCTCCACCGATGGCTTGGCGAGAGATGCTTATATTGAATATTTGGAAAGACCTAGCATAGAGGACAGTGAGGAAGTCCTCCCGCTCGCTCAAGAGACCACATGGATGGATGCCTACGTCCGTTATCTCACCGACGGCACTCTCCCTGATGATCGCAATGAAGCTAGGCTGCTCAAGTGGAGAGCCTCCAAATTCATCCTCCTGGACGGGCGTCTTTACAGAAGGTCGTTCTCCTACCCCCTACTCAAGTGTGTAGGGCCCACCGACGCTGATTACATCCTCAGAGAGATCCACGAAGGCATCTGTGGAAATCACCTGGGGGCAGATCTCTAGCTCAAAAAGCCCTCCATCAGGGATACTTCTGGCTCACGATGAAGGAAGATGCAGCTAGATTGGTTCAAAAGTGTGACGGTTGCCAGTGCCATGCTCACATCCAACATCAACCATCTGCCCCAATGAGTCCGCTCTCGGCCCCATGGCCTTTCGCCCAGTGGGGAATGGACATTCTCGGGCCATTCCCCCCAGCTTCAGGGCAGTGGACATTCTTGCTAGTCGTCATTGATTACTTCACCAAGTGGGTTGAGGTCGAGGCACTGGCCAAGATCACTGAAAGCAAAGTCAAAGCCTTCTTCTGGAAGTCGATCATATGCCGTTTCGGCCTGCCCCACACCCTCGTCACGGACAATGGCCGCCAATTCAACAATGAAGCATTCAAAGTTTTTGTGGCGAGTTAGGCATTCATCACGGATTCACTTCTGTCGGCCGTCCTCAAAACAACGGAGAAGCCGAGGCCATGAATCGCACCATCCTTAGGGGACTCAGAACCAGGTTGGACGGATCCAAAGGTCGTTGGGTAGAGGAACTCCCCAGCGTGATATGGGCCTATCACACGACCCCCAGAGCCCCAACGGGTGAGACTCCTTTCAGTCTCGCCTTCGGATCCGAGGCCGTCATTCCTATCGAGATTGGACTTCCCAGTCCACAAGTGGAGTCCTTCAGTGAAGAAAACAACTCCGCCCTGATTTGGGCTAATTTAGACTTCATCGACGAGGCGCGCGATCGGGCAAGGCTGCGCATGGCAACCTTCCATCAGCGAGCGGCCAAGTACTATAACGCTCGGGTTCGTCCCAAGGTTTTCCACCGCGAGACTTGGTTTTGAGAAAAGCCGAGGTTTCCAAACCTACGGAGGGGGGCAAGCTATCCCCCAACTGGGAGGGTCCTTACCGCGTCACCGAAATACTTCACAGGGGGACATACAAATTAGAGGAACTCGATGGGAAACCCATTCCACGTACCTGGAATGCGGATAACCTCCGCCAATACTATCAATGATGTATTCCCCTGGAGCGTGAACTAATAAAGGAGGCCCTTTCTGACACAGCAGCCTGTTCTCCCTTGCCTCCAAGGGCCAAGTCTCTCAAAAGAAGCTCACTGGCATCGCGGCTAACGGGATACCACTCTGCCCCGGCACGGTGGTGCCCCCGAGTCGGTTAAGACCCTAATAGCTCCGTACCTGGCTGAGTTGCCCTTCAGATGGCACACAAACCCCTGAAGTGGTTCAAAAGGAGCTCGTTGGCATCACGGCTAACGGGACACCACTCGGCCCCGGCACGGCGGTGCCCCCCCGAGTTGGTTAAGATCCTAACAGCTCCGTACCCAGCTGAGTCGCCCTTCAGGTGGCACACAAATCCCTGAAGTGGTTCAAAAGGAGCTCGCTGGCATTGCGGCTAATGGGACACCACTCGGCCCCGGCACGGCGGTGCCCCCCGAGTCGATTAAGACCCTAACAGCTTCGTACCCAGCTGAGTCGCCCTTCAGGTGGCACACAAACCCCTGAGTGGTTCAAAAGGAGCTCACTGGTATCGCGGCTAATGGAACACCACTCGGCCCCGGCACGGCAGTGCCCCCGGAGTCGGTTAAGACCCCAACAGCTCTATACCCAGCTAAGTCGCCCTTCAGGTGGCACACAAACTCCTGAAGTGGTTCAAAAGGAGCTCGCCAGCATCACGAATAACGGGACATCACTCGGCCCTGGCACGGCGGTGCCCCCAAGTCGGTTAAGACCCTAGCAGCTCCGTACCCGGTCGAGTCGCCCTTCAGGCGGCACACAAGCCCCTGAAGTGGTTCAAAAGGAGTTTGCCGGCATTGCGGCTAACGGGATACCACTCGGCCCCGGCACGGCGGTGCCCCCGAGTCGGTTAAGACCCTAGCAGCTCCGTACCCGGTTGAGTCGCCCTTCAGGCGGCACCCAAACCCCTGAAGTTGTTCAAAAGTAGCTCGCCAGCATCGCGGCTAACGGGACACCGCTCGGCCCCGGCACGACGGTGCCCCCGAGTCGGTTAAGACCCTAGCAGCCCAGTACCCGGCCGAGCTATCCTTCAAGCAGCATGCAAACCACTCACGATGGCAGAATCAACTTCAACCGTCTTTGGTCAATCCGGATGCCTCCAAAGTTAGGCTTGGCATCAAGCTGCCCGAAAAATCCTTCCTAGCCTTTGGGGGACCCATGTGTAGGCAAGCCTTCTTGCTAACAGCCTGTGACATCACGAAATATCTTAAGTGACTGTTCATATGGCCGGCCTACATCCTAGAGACGCGTTCGAATATTGGCTAAGTTTGGAGTCGTGGAGCATCTTAAAAGATACTATATTCGGCTTCAACGTCGTCAGCGTGTACGGTTTGGCTACTAGACGTAAGGCATAGTAATGCATTTTTCTCGGAAGGAGAAAGGTAGGATGGATCAAAACTCAAAAAGTTAGGGGAAAAGGTCTTTTTTTCATTGACTGTTGAAGAAGGATACAAAATTGGGCCTGAGGCCGATTACATACAAAAAAGTAAAAAGGAAAAAATAGCCTAGGGCTCGCCGAGGCCGGGCTTCCCCTCATCTTTTTTCTCCGCAGGCTTCTCATCAGAATCGCCAGGCCGGATATCTTCAAGCTCAGCAATGTCGATCTTGAGGGCCGCGGATACTCTAACTTTGCACATTTCGAAGCACTGAACATATGCGTCGAGACTGGCCTCGATGACTTCTTGCTTGAACTCGGGCGAGGCCTTGTAGTTGGGCATGGCCTGCCCTGCCTCGGCTTCGGCCCGCTGCGCCCTGGCCTCGGCCTCCCAGGCCTTGCTCTCGGCCTCTGCGGCACGGGCGCTGGCCTCGTCAGCACAGGCCACCCCCCGGCCTTCTCCAAGCCCGCCTCCATCGCCGCCTTCTCCGCGGTGGCCGCTCTCTCTGCAGCCTCCGCCGCCGCCTTCTCCGCGGCGGCCGCTCTCTCCACCACAATCTGAGTTTCCTCCTCAGCGTGTCGGAGCCACTGAGTCAACTCTTCATTCTGCGCCGCGGCGGCCCTCGATCTCTCTAAGGCCAGCTCCATCTTGGCCTCGGCCGCGGAGGCCCGGCCGCTTTCGACTTCGGCCCGGCTCTCCATCTCCCTCAGGCGACTGGCCCAATTCTCCTCGCGGGCTGAGTTTTCCTGGCGCAGGCGAGCAAGGTTTTCAGCCTGTGCCATACTCTCCTTCCTATACTTGTCGGCCATGCCAGAGCCTTGGAGATTGTGGTAGAAGACTGGGCCAGCGCCTCGTGAAGGCCTAGCGCCCCAGTGACCAACTGTGGCAGAAGAAATATGTCAGCTACGAGAGAAGAAGAAATATGGGAGAATTACAAGTGCTCAAAATTTACCTGGACGACAGAAACCATTACCATGTTTAGGAGCGCGGAGTGACTCATCCCCCGCATCTCCTCTTCGAGCTCGGCGGTCTGGACCCATGACAGGAGGCGGAAGGCCTGCGCGCCATCCGCCATTGAACTGATCAGGGGAACTAGCCTCGTCTGTCCCACCTGTGGGCCTTCAGCTTGGGGACGGGCCGGGCGCTAGGCCGATTGGCGGGATGTGCTCCCCTGCTCCCCCCTTGGCTCCTCGGTCGCCTCCGCCCCGTTCCGAGCCTCCCTGGTGACCTGCTCCCCCTCACTGGCGGTTGGGAGAGCACCTTCTCCCTCCGGCTCGGCAGCGACCGGAGGGCCAATGGCAACAGTGACCCGCCCCGCCTAGGGCACATCGGTGGTGGTGGGAGCTCCCTCCTCTCCATCCAAAACCACCACCATTGCCTCGGTGGCGGCCAGGATCTCCCCTTCTTCGATCTCGGCCCTCGCAGACTTCCGGGCTGCCCTTACAACCAGTTTTTTCTCGGTCGGCTCCCCCGCGGGTGTCAAGGCTGTGGGGGCTACGGCCGGCCTCGCTGGCTCCCTTCCTCGGGGCATCTTCACTGGCCTAGACGACTCCCCAGTTGCCTGCCTCTTCTGCCTCAACACGGCATCAAAGTCGCTGGCGGAAACCCTCATCGCTGCACAAAAGAGTAACGAGCGTCAGTAGCGGCATGTAATAAATTGAAGGACAGACAGAAAGATTCAGGCGCCGAGCTCACCGGTCGACGGGGCTAACTCGGCCTCTACCAGGTTCTCCTCAGACAGGAGTTCCTTGTAATTGGGAATTTGACAGTTGGATAATAGGGTAAATAGCTCCCTATCCCTATCCCCTATGGTGGAATCTTCGTTGGAGCTGGTATCGGGCTCCCTCCAAGCGGCCCTAACCCCCTCGATATGGGCAAAGAGAAATCTAGGTTTCCACCCCCTAATTTTGGATGGGAGACCCAGTGGAAAGGCTCTACCCGGCCTGGCGGTAAATGCCCACCAGGCACCCTCACCTTGGCGGCGAAGCTTATAGAAAGCTCGAAACAGGGACAGCCCTGGGCGGGCCCCCTCAAAGTGGCAGAGGATTACAAAGGCGCAAATGATCCGAATCGAGTTCGGAGTCAACTGTGCTGGCACTAACCTATATCTATCTAAAAGATTAAGGAAAAAGGGATGGAAGGGAAGGCACAACCCGCATCGAAAGAACTCCTCGTACAGAGCAACCTGGCCCGGATGATCGGAGGTCACCCTGTCCTCGGGCCCCGGCGCGGATAGGTCAATAAAATCAGGGACATAGTATTTAGCTCTAAGGGCCTCTATATCCTTAGAGGTCATGGTGGAAGCCACCCCAGCTGGCCCCGCTGGGTCGGAACTCACCGCCGGAGGAAGCGCCGGATGGCGAGAGGACAGGGGAACTGCCCTAATGGGAGGACCGGAGGTGACCGAGGGTCCTGCTGCCCTTGATTCACCACGGATGACTACATCGCCCACCGACGGAGGCATTCGACTTCTAGCTACAGGGGCCTGGTCCTCACTGCTAGACTAGGAAGACTCTTATACGGGCCTCTTTCCCTCCCTAATGGCACGGCGGTTCATAGGCAAAAAGGGGGGATGAAACTAACCTGGGAGTTGAAAAGGCTCTGGTTGCAGGAGAACTCAAAGAAGAAGAAAGTAGAAGGAGAAAGCAGTGGCAGCGTAAAGGCTTCTACAAGCCCTTGGGGGGATTTTTATAGCCCCCCGTCTCCAGCTAACGCCGCCCCATATTCCGCCATCTGGCACGCACCCATTGCGCTGCAGGCTGCCAGTCGAAAGTCATGCCGGCGCCCGAGGCGTGCCGCCTCGATCCACTCCAGAAGATGTGATCCTCGGCCAATCACAAGCCATAGAAAACGGAGCGGTGATGATGCCTTCGCCCTTTTTCCCATCACCCAATGGGCTCCCCCTCCGGAGCGTCCGATGCCAACGTCATCGCCACCTAACGCATGATTACGAGAAATTTTCGAAGCGACCCTGCCTCGGAACAAAGCGCCAGCACACCAGCCCATTTAAAGCACACTAAGGGAGGCAATCATTCCTTTTGAATTTTCACACCTCTTTCGCCCAAAGGATTGCAGACGTGTGGCCCTTAGCGCTCAAGGGCGGGGGGGCATCTGATGTGGCTAATGTAGCCCCAAGGGTAATTTCGGTAGAATAAGGGCATGGGTGCGCCCCGGCGTCTCCAAGCCCGCCGAGTCGGCCCCAACCTTTCCTGGTCGGCCCTTCTCGGCCCGGCATCTCCAGGTCTACCGAGTCGGCCCCGACCTTTCTAGGTCGGCCCTTCTCGGCCCCGACGTCTCCAAGCCCGCCGAGTCAGCCCCAACCCTTCCAGGTCGGCCCTTCTCGGCTCCGGCATCTCCAGGCCCACCGAGTCGGCCCCGACCCTTCCTGGTCGGCCCTTCTCGGCCCCGGCATTTCCAAGCCCGCCGAGTCGGCCCCGACCCTTTCTGGTCGGCCCTTCTCGGCCCCGGCGTCTCCAAGCCCGTCGAGTCAGCCCCGACCTTTCCTGGTCGGCCCTTCTCGACCCCGGCATCTCCAGGTCTGCCGAATCGGCCCCGACCCTTCCTGGTCGGCCCTTCTCGGCCCCGGCGTCTCGAAGCCCGTCGAGTCGGCCCTGACCCTTCCTGGTCGGCCCTTCTCGACCCCGGCGTCTCCAAGCCGGCCGAGTTGGCCCTGACCTTTCCTGGTCGGCCCTTCTCGGCCCCGGCGTCTCCAAGTCTGCCGAGTCGGCCCTGACCTTTCCTGGTCGGCCCTTCTCGGCCCCGGCATCTCTAGGTCTGCCGAGTCGGCCCCGACCTTTCCAGGTCGGCCCCGGCATCTCCAAGCCCGTCGAGTCAGCCCCGACCCTTCCTGGTCGGCCCTTCTTGGCCCCGGCGTCTCCAAACCCGCCGAGTCGGCCCCGACCATTCCTGGTCGGCCCTTCTCGGCCCCGGCATCTCCAGGTCTGCCGAGTCGGCCCCGACCTTTCCAGGTCGGCCCTTCTCATCCCCGCGTCTTCAAGCCCGCCGAGTCAGCCCCAACCCTTCCTGGTCGGCCCTTCTCGGCCTCGGCATCTCCAAGCCCGCCGAGTCAGCCCTGACCCTTCCTGGTCGGCCCTTCTCGGCCCCGGCATCTCCAAGCCCGCCGAGTCAGCCTCGACCCTTCCTGGTCGGCCCTTCTCGGCCCTGGCATCTCCAAGCCCGCCGAGTCGGCCCCGACCCTTCCTGGTTGGCCCTTCTCGGCCCCGGCGTCTCCAAGCCCGCCGAGTCGGCCCCACCTTTCCAGGTCGGCCCTTCTCTGCCCCGACGTCTCCAAGCCCGCCGAGTCGGCCCCGACCCTTCCTGGTCGAACCTTCTCAGCTCGACCCGGCACGTCCTAGTCGGCTAGGTCGGCCCTGGCCACCCTTGGCCGACCCAGATAAGCTTCGGCTCCCCCGAGAGAGTCGAGACTTCCCGGTTTCCTCCAAACCTGCCCCAACACGGCTCTGGTGGCTCGGGACGCTACCTCTCTGACCCGCGCCGCCTGACAATGCCAGATCCAACTACCCGCTGGCCATGTTGCTGATGGGACTGGACCCAACTACCCAGCAGCCCGCTAGCTGATGGGACGTAGCCCATCAACCGCCGCTTTCTTCCTTTCTGATGAGACAGGACCCACCAACCAGCGCAGATCCACGCAACTCCCAAGAACTCCGTGGACATTCCCTTCTCACGGAATCCCACGTGATCGTGCCAGGGTCAACCCCTATAAAAAGGTGAACCCGCTCAGTAAACAGGTATGTGCGATAATCCCTAAAAAATCGCTATCTGGTAGCCCAGAAAGAACTTTCTTCTTCTCTGGAGCACCCTCTTATTTAAAAAGAGCTCATTCGAGCTCCTCTTCAGCTGTGATCCCAATTGCTAACTTGGGCGTCGGAGGGTCCCCACCGGAGAACCCTCTCCGATCCTGGGACTTCTTTGCAGGTAACCTGGTGAAGAAGAGACTGAAGAATCCATCCGTTTCCGACGTGCAGGATCAGTGATTGAGCGTCATCATATATATATATATATAGTGAAATAAGTCATCCCTACTTCGGCGGAATTAGCTATCTTATAAGATAAATTTTTGTTCTGCTTTTATGAAAAATAAACATGAAAAAATATTTTTAAAATACCATATATATATATATATATATATATATATATATATATATTTTTTTAGTAACTCTAATTCCATTATATTGGACAACGGGCTGAGAAAATGAAGATATTTGCTGAGGTTGTATGACATGAGAATAAATCAGTCCCTCGCATCACAAGCATTTGCATATATGCATTACTGCTAGTAGATATACATACATATAAATATACATGTATGTGTATACAGACCATGCAATATATTTATTGGAATGTATTTTCATATTACCTTTATGTTGTACACTATTTTGCCAATGTGGTATATAACCATATTATTACGGTATACATGTTATTACATTCTGAGGGTATGCCATATCATATATTGTATGATGTTGCAGCACTGATGATATAATAAGTTTATGTTGCGTACATCCTAATATAACATAATATAGTTATTATATTAATATATAATAATACACCTATATAATAATAATAATAATAATAAGGCTATCAAGATTATTTTGCGACTTGACCCCGTACCAGGATGTGTAGTTGCGGGCCATTTGGCGGAATAATCACATATAACAACATTTATGCTGGATTTAACTTGCTTCGAATTAACCCTCTTCGCACTGCATTACTTTGGGTCAGGGCTTGGATAATAGCTTGGCTGATGATCCTACTCGACGCGAAACAAATGCTCAGAAAGCGGGATCATAGCCATCTATTCATTTCATACAAGACTATTCTCGAGCAGTACAAAAGTCGAGAGTAGTTATAATATCCGAAATTCAAAAGCAAACGATTTGACGGATTTCTTAAAGTAGAAGGCCCGTATGTATTATGTTTTTACCAATATTGCCCAGGAAATTTTTTTTTTTTTTTTTTTTTGAGAAAAATGGGCGATCACACCAGTCTAGCGTGAGTCAGCCCTCCAGGAAAATCTTAAACCAGCCTCACTGATCCTGTCAAGGGATATCTGGTCGGTGATTCAGGTCGGCATGGTTCGAAACTCCACCGAAACACTAAGCTATCTTGGATTACTCTACCATGTCCCAATTATTAGGCCTAGCACGATCATCTGCTGGATCTGTCGCTGAAGAGCGAAGGAAAATTGACTCTCGCGTCAGCAAGTCTCATGCAGTTTTCTCAGGTCTGTCGAGATTGCCATGCAACATACACAATGATAGAGCATCACAGTATAAGTGAGACATCTATAGGGGAATTCCATGTAACCATGAACCAGGCAACCGAACTATTGAATTGCACAATAAGTTTAAAATTGATCACAGCTAACGGTTTTTTTTTTTTTTGTGATTTCTTTCCATATCATACATCTTAAAGCAGTTGCACAACGTGGTATTTATATCAAAGAAAACATTCCTAATGCACATTTAACCTATTCGCTGCCCATTTGACCCATCCCACTTTCTATCCTGATGCCAATGTACAAGATAACATACCGCAATGGGATATCACGTTATGCCACGCTATAGATGCTCCTGGACAGTATCAGGCAGGGAAGGTGATGATGAATCATTGTATCTACTCTGGGCTGGTGTATTCCTACGCGACTGCCGCTTAGTGGGTACCAGTAAATTGTCATAATCCCGTTCATCGCCAATTGAAAAACCATCATCATCATCCTCGTCTTTGAAAACTGGATGTATGTATGCATTCAACAGGTATGCTTTCAAGTCTAGGTTCGGTTCCTTGGCTTGTTCTAATGTGTCTTTCATCATTGCTTCCTGTGAAGGTAAATTACAGCAATATTTCAGAGTCAAGAAAAGGATAAGCATTATTTAACATGTATATCATACGAAACAATTCTATATCTATAGAAGGCATCCTAAAGAGGACCAAACGAATATGAATAAACTCAAGTACTAAAATCTGATATTTGAGAATTTATCCATATTGTCCTGTAGCCTGTTTTGATATCCTCGATACTAAAAGGTTATGGTGATTTAACATGGCTGTAAGGAGGCCTGTTAATAATACAAGAGTTCCATCTGACCTGGAATTTGCCAGCAGAAGTATGGAACTTTGAAATTCTTTCAGAAGTATTGAGTCTACAATAGCTGAAACCTTCAACCGAAAGAATGGTTGATAATGCACGTAATACCGATATTTTATTAAAAAACGGACGGGAAGTCGTACAATGTTTGTCATTTTTGTGAACTATCATGCACTGGTTTAACACAACCAAAATGATAATGCAATGGTCAACCCTACTCACAGCACCTCCCTGGAAAAAGGATAATGCCTAGCCATCAGAATAACATAAAGGTCGTTAGCTTTATAGACAGACCTAACTATCACAAAAACCCATGGCGGTCATTCCAATTTAGAATCCATAATGATCTACATCATTTAAAATGCCTAAATATCAAAATTTCTTACCTATGCATCATGTGAATTAAAAATGAATGATATTGGAATATATAGAGTGCCAAAATGCATGATGGGCCATTCATTTGATGTTTCATATAAGAAACATCCATAACACTGGGATTTTATTTTTGGCATCTAATTGATATAAATCATGATTAGTATGGTGAAAGTGATAACCATAATAGAGCCATGACTTCATCTACAAGATACTTTGTTAGGCATTATTTGTATGCATGTTTAATGCACTTTATATTAGTACAAGATATTTGTTGTAGAAGCAGCATTATTCTAAAAAGCGGTCAGTTTAGTTGCATATGTTGATGCAACTTCCTAGATGCTTGCATAGGGTTCAAGGAGCTTCACTATTAGGCATGATCAAGCAAGGGATGCTTAAATGGCCCGCATAAGACAAGTTGTGTGAGAGGGTAGGGATTCTTTGAGGGGTCAAAACAATCCAAAACCCTGACTTTGTGAGTCTAAGAGAGCCAAACAACAGTGAAGAGTCTTTGTTGCCATATGCCAAAGGTGACGAGATGCAAGACTAGGGAGACTTTGAGCACTAGTCCATGTTTTTCTCTTCTCCTCTCCTCTACTATCTTTCTCCTTTGCCATATTCGCTGTCAATTTTCTCTTGAACTTTTCTTCAGAAGTTTTGATATATTACTTGTATTTTTCTAATTAATATATATTTAGGAATTTTAAAAAACCTACAAATACTAGCATCCTAGGAGACAGCTAGGCAACTAAGCCTAGATGCTATGCAAAACTGCAACCACCCATATACCATGGCCAATATCTAGAACCTTGGTGGTAGCGGATAACTGGCACCCACAAGGAAATCTTAAGGATAATAAATTGCATTGGCTAAATGTGAAAGAGTTGAGACCATGGTATGTTGAACTGTCCTAAGCTACTTGGTTTAGGGTGAACCATGCTGAACCAATGTGAGACCGGGATGGTTCACTGGTTTAACTTGGTATAGGGTCCAAATCGCCCTGTACTTGCCTAAATCATGTTGAACTGCCTAGTTTGACTTGATTCTATGGCCTGGGTTGGTCATGAGCATGGGTTTGGAGAATAAAAGAGAGAGAAATTGAGAACCTTTTATGAACGAACAGTGAAATGAGGCACAAGGTATAGGTGCGCATGAGCAAAATAATGTGCATACTTTTGAAATAAATAATAGAATAATTTATATAAACTAGATTTATAATACATAATAGAAAAAAAAATTCTCCTTTCTTTATATTAACCGGAATCATCTATATTATTTTATAAAAAGAAGTTGTTCAAACTATTTTCAAAATCTTTCCTTATTAAGAGATTCATGATTGTCTGATTTCTCTTTCTTTAATGGCTAAATGACTAATTTGATTTCAAAATTCTTTACAAAATATCATTGATTTTGCATTGATTTCAGAAGATGAAGTACAAATATGGAATAGTGGATAATTGACTAAGATAATTTAGATATTCTTTTTTAGCAGCGAAAACCAATGATTTGGTTTCAAAATATTAATGATTTTGGAAACCCAAAACTAATTTGGATATTATTACTAGACTCTAGAGAAGAATTCTCCTTCCTTTTTAATAACCAGAATCATTTGAATTATTTTAGAAAAATCTATTCAAACTTTTTTTAAAAACTTTTCTCATTAAGAGATCCATGATTGGTTTAATTTTGTTTTTTTTTTTTACATAGATAAATGACTGATTTGATTTTAAATTATTTCTAAAATATCATTGATTTTCCACTAATTCCAAAATATAATCTATAACTATGAAAAAGTGAACAACTAATTGAGATAATTTAAGTATTCTTTTTTAGCAGTTAGAATCGATGGTTTGGTTTCAAAAAGTCAATGCAAAATAATGTTGATTTTGAAAATTCGATACTAATTTGGATATCATTACCGAACTTCTAGGGAGAATTCTCCTTCCTTTTTAACAAATGGAATCATCTATGTTATTTTAAAAAAATCTATTCAAACTTTTTGCAAAATCTTTCTTCATTAAGAGATCCATGGCTAATCTAATTTTTTCTTTCTTTAATGAATAAATGAATAATTCGATTTTAAAATTCTTTTCTTTCTATCCAGTGCTTAAAATCACGCGTTTATATTACTAGTAGTTCTAGAAAATCTCTTAATAGCAACAGAGGCTTCAGGAAGGCTCACCTTCCATCACCATACTTATCTAAAATACTACTGGAGTACACTATCTTGTTGGGATGGATGTGGTCAAAGATGTGATCAAGCATACTAAATGTCCATAGCAAATTCTTTTGCTTATCTTATTCTTATAAAATGATTTTCGTGATTCTCTCTCCTTGTGGATTGAATACATGAAAGAAGAAAAAAATTGAAAAAAAAAGGAGAAAAACCTGCCATATTGATCTACTTAACTAGCACACTACCAATTCAGTATGGTACATGCTGTCCCAAACCAAACTAGGCCAGTATTGAAATGGTACCGATACCCAATACAATAAACCTTAGTTGAGACTAAAATTTCTTGTATGTTACATTAGTTAAACAAACTAGAGATGGGCCTAATTTTAGTGACTTATTCTCATATCTACCAACTATGTATAGTGACCATAACCTTCTTAATTACTGGAGCAGTAACACCACATAAACACCTCAATGTGTCATAGCATATGGTTTCAGTGAATTAAGAGCCTAACCAATTAACAACCACATTGTTAGGATAGATTTCATTACGATTATGAGAATCTTTGCTTTGCATACCTAGAGAATACATATGTACTAATATCAATTATTGACACCTTGTTGACTGGTTCTATAGGCCAAGTCATCAGTTTATATTAAGTATAATCAGTGAAAAATGATAGTTAATTAGGTCAATATGTGATAGCAAATACAAGGATCAACGGCATGATAAGGGAGAAAATTAATTTGGCTGCAAGTTGATTGTATCGACTTGCTTCCGATATGGAAGTGCACTAGAATTAACCAAGTCCAATCCAAGCCAAGGGCCCAAAGTTATCCGAAGCTTAGATTGGAAATTATGACCTATTCCAAATATGGATTGGATATGGATAACTAAATTCCCAATTGAAACCCAAACGCATCCAAAACTGGTACACCTGGAGCATAACAGTAAATATGTACATATGCTGTGGTGTTCATGCAATAGCATTTGCTACTGTAATATTCTCTAACTTCCCTATTGTTCTTATCTTGCATTTCACAAGTTATCTAATTACCAAAAGAACAATAGGCACCCCTTGCTTGTTGTATCACATTATGTAACCCCTCCCCACCCCACTTCCTTTTTTCTGGTAAAAACAATATATATGTTACTCCTAGCGTTGTTTCTCATGGAAAACTTCTTTATATTTCCTGTGTCCCACGAACAAAGTTTCCGACATGTCAAGCATGTATAAGCGCATACTGTAGTCGCATAAAGCATGTGTGTATGTGCACATATATGCATTCTACAAATGTTACTCTTCCAAAATGATATTATCTCTAATATGCTGCTATAGGGAGTGGTCCAGAAATAATAATGGGAATATAAGATGATAGTGCGTGGATGAACAAAGTCTTCTTATAAGAAATGGACTTCTATCTCTTCAGTTTTCATATCAAGTATCGTATTAAGAAGCCTATCAAACGCCAAGAGATTTGATATCTCAACCATACAAGAGAAATTACACCAAATTTGCATATGGACTTAATAGAACTGAAAAGAAGGGGTAAAAAGAAATCAAATCTAAGACTGGTATAATCGCATTATTTATGCATATGATAATTCTGTAACTATAAAATTACCTGAAGCGGATATTTAACAAAAGCAGGTTCATAGCGGTTCTTGCAAAACAGGTGAAACCATATGGTCAAGATAGGAAGTGCAATGAGCAAAGGTGTTGACTGAGCAGCATGTTTTGTACTTAGCAATCCAAGTAAAAGCAGCTGTGATATAATTAATGCAGCGATTATGCGACCATGGACATCTGGCCAAAAGGCTGCCCCACTCTCATATTCTTGATTGTAGACATTAATGATCTGTGACAATAGAACCTTCATAAGAAATATTGGAATACCAAGCCCAAAATGTTAATGGACTATTAATATGCATAATCAATAGTAGATTGGTTTGTATCTGCTATAAAAGTCACAACCAAAAAAGAAAGAGTCGACGCATGTCATTCTAGCTTCAGGAAACTAACATCACTGAAGAAGAGTGATAGTTGAGATTCATGATCTGGACAATAAAAACCTCAAGTTTGTTATATTAACATTTTCACGTGGTTTCTATTTTACCAGAATCATAAAAAGTGAATTTTCTTGCTTAATAATGGTAGACGTCATTTGACACTTGAGATAGTCCTGGGCATTAAATAGCCATGAGTGATATACAAAGACCCTAATTAAGATAAGAAAAAAGCTGGCACAAAAATGGAAAGACCAACTCCCACATGTAATTTGTTACCTCACAAGGATGATGAATACATTAATCAGACCTTGTTACGCAATGATGCACAATGGTTTCATCTTTATGACATGCACACTATGATCTCTCTGCACTCTTTGGCACCATATTATAATGTAGCTCATGCCTTATGTGTTATCCTAAACTATTATATTTCTCATCCTCACTGAGCAAACACCATAGAAAAATGATGTTGCTGTTGCCTCTATATGCATAAGCCTCCTTATGACCATCTACCATTGCTTGTAGTAGATAATCGAAGTTCACCATTTTAGTTTACATTTACCTTACAAAGATAATGAGCACATTGACCTTTTCTAAAATATCCAATCCAGTCTTTGTTGCACTGTTAACCTTGTATTCATTATTATGCAATTGCACTAATCATTGGAGATTGGACTAACATTCTTTATGGATCAATCATATAATGTCCAATAGATTCTCGATATAACATGAAGGAAGTCTACTACCCCACTACTAGTCTCATATCCCAAATTTATTATTATTCAATTACTTCAAATGTTATCATTCATATAACAAACTTGATAATTAAAATCAAAATCAACATTTGAAGCACTAGCCGGAACCAATCTTGAAACTTGGCAAACTGAACACACATACTAAATTTAGTGTGCATTCATTTATTAAGCACCTTTTTGGCCGATGAAACATTTCTAGCCATTTTATTGCTATTTGATAAAGTTTCTAATCTTGGTTTTACGAGAATTCATTGTGACTTTAGACTCGAAATGGAAACAACCGCTCCACATATAGGGGCAAGGCTGCATACATCTAACCCTTCCCAGATCCTAAAATGGCGGGAGCTCATGCACTTTGGCTTATTTATCTTTAATATATTGCTTTTGTGCAAGTTTCTAAGATTAGCTACTTCATATTGAACATAATGTTAGGAATATCCAGCATTATACAAAACAATACAGCACTGCAGCTATAAAAGTATGAGTAGATATCTTTGCTGAATAAACTAGATTAATGTAACTTAAGTAATTAGATTCTAATAGTATCATCAAGATAAATGATCCATAAATGTGAATAGCCTCAAGATATGTGGATGACTTTTATAATCTAGTTGGCTCCTGTCATTTGAAGAGAAAAATATGCAAGCAAGGACCTCATGGATTGTATGCGCATTACTTACATTAGTGGGAGAAAATATAATGATATTATGCCGTCACAGCCAAGTTGGAGACTGATAATGGCTATAGTGCCAAAATCCTGATGTGTGCACAATTCCAGTTAGATATCAACTGATTGGTAGATAGTTGTTAATCCATAATAAACAAGCCAATTTAATTCAATGATTATTTATTTTGCAATACTAGTGATTTCAATGCCAGATCCATGAGACCATTTGACCAAGTATTGTCAATGTTTGAATGTCCAAAGTCCAAACCAATTTACATATTGAATAATATAGATCTAAATAGGCCGTGATAAGCATTTAATCTTAGGAAAATGACTGCATTCATGGTAAAGCCCATCTTTGAATAATATGGATCTATATAAGTCTGTGATAAGCATATAATGTTAGGAAATTGTCTGCATTCATGGTAAAGCCCATATTAGATAAAATAGATTGATAATAGGTCCAAGATAAGCATATAATCTTAGGAAAATGTCTGCATTCACTGTAAAGCTAGGCTAAAGGATTACCAGTTCAACATCATTGGGTAACAGTTTTAGAAACAGATCTAACAAGACTTCCTCTAATAACATTAATAAAATTTAGGTCTCAGGCACTGGCAGCAAAAAACTGATAAGTAGAGAGATGAAATAGATATAGGAAGGGTAGAGGAAGAAATGGAAAAGAAGGAATTATAAGAATGAGGTTTAAGGAGTGAAGATAATAGAAAGCCACTAAATGATGATCAGTGGCTAGGAATATCCCATAGTAAGATGTTGGTTGCAAATAGATTGGACCTGGTGTGATTGAGGCCAATCACATTTAGACAGGAAAAAATATGGTGCTAACAGCCAGTACAGATGTTAATAATGGAGCTGGTTAATATAGTGGCCATCCAACACTTCTTTCCTTTCCCATCTAATGCAATTCCAAATTTGGCTCAATTCCTCTTGATTGTTAGCACCAAACTTCACTATAAGACTGCTTGCCTTCAATTATGCAACTAAGTGCGACTTAGTACTAAGTTCCATCTAACATATAGTCCTTTAAAGTACTTATTATTTTCATAGGTATGATCGATAATACCAGCCGTAGATTCCAAATGTAATCCCCTATGCAGAAGCACTTTACCTTCATGATTCATCAATCTAGCATGACGCAGCAAATAATCTACCATGGCCATAAAAAGATTTCCAGGCCAAGGTTTGAAATATGCTGCATTGGCTCTTCAACAATTCTACCCCGTTCAAAAAAACTGTGGCCATAAGTTCCAAGAAAATGATGAAATTCAACACCAAGAAAAGTTGAAAAGCAACATGACTTAAAATGGACCACAAAATTATGTAGACAGCCATATGCACAACTAAGACATTGTTCATGTAAAATTTTGCTATAGATTAAGCAAGCAAATAATGGCGATTACCTGATGGCGGAAAACAAGGTATGCCAAACCGAAAAATATTAAGATGAAGGGAAGTAAGAATGGTGTGACCACAGCATAGACAAGGCCAAGTAAGAAATATAGCTGAATTTGAGGCTCAGAGGAACCAAAATCAACACTTCCTGGATCCATTGCTTCTTCCTTATCCTTTTCAGTCTTTACCAAGAAAAAATTCTTCAAGTGATAAATTATTAGCGGTTTCACTCTTAAAATTTCCCCAGCAATTCCAGCCCAACCATCAACCATGATATAGGTTATGAAGAAAGTTGCTTTCATTGGAATGGATACACCTATTGTTCTAGGAATTCTGCACAAAAAGACCAAATATGAAGCATGAAAACATGGCATGATTTATGTAAATAACATGTTGAATTAAATTGTGATTGTCAGATGATGATCACTTGATTTTAGAAAAAAGGGGGGTGTGGTGAGTTTTGTGATCACAAATTATTCCCTACCAATAACTGTAGTGAGTAATTTCCAATCAGATGGAGCATATTTTATGAAGCATTTCAACTATTATAAGATCCATTATTACAATTCTTAGCATGAGCATTAGAACCTAAACAAATATGCCAGGAAAAGTGAAATAATACACAGCCTGTAACCTCCATCAAAAAAAAAAGAAGAAAACAATTATTTTTAGCACAAAAATTTCAGAAAACCACTAAAATTGCACAATGCTGAATCTGTTTCAAATATTTTTTATTTAATAAACCTTGCTCCATTGCTCTATTCTGGAATTCGACCATATAAATAATAGAATCTAGTTTAAAATAACGTGAAAAGCCATTATTAATTCACATCAATAATTAGCTGATTCAAATAGGAGGAAGAAAAAAATAACTAGGTCAGTCCTTGCTGTAGATCCACCATAATTCAGAAGTCTGTTGTCATGCAATTAAACAAAATACTGCTGGTCCATACATGTACTTATTCATATCAAGATACATTGTGAGTAGAGGTTCAAGCGCATAAAACAATATCAAGTAACCACACTGCAGCGTATGCTGCCTTGCATTTCTTCTGTTTCTATTCTTTCATTTATTAAAATCATGAAGGAGATTTCTGGAAATAAATCCTTATTTTTTATTTCAAATTTTATTTTTTTTGGTTTTATATAATTTATTCTTTTCATTTATGATTTGACTTGCCGATCTAGTCAGAGAGGACTTCACCAATGCAATATAATTACTTCATCTATCAGAATTGCTAGATGGCAATCCTTTGAGAAAGTGTCCATTAGGAGAATGTTGCTATTATTATAGAAGGAAACCAGTTCAGATCATTTTGCTACCATCATCCACCACAAAAGTCAAATTCTCCATAGTTAAAGCATGCCTATTCAGAGTGGTACAGATAGCTCTTGTTCTCCTCATTTTGATTATGCATGTATACCTATTTTAAGACTAATAAATGATATAAATGTTCACAAGCTGCATAATCAGCATTACAATTTTTTGGTCACGGAACATTTTTTGGTCACGGAACATTTTCTCCATAATCATCATGAAAATTCTGATCACTAAGCTCCTTTATATATATGTGAAATACTTTCTTCATTTCATGAAGTACCTTAATAGAAACCTTTGTAATATAATCACTAGTCCAGTTCTCCATCATAAAAATGATGGTTTTCAATATCCAGATTCCCCTGATTTCTATAAAGGAGTCACGTTTTCAACTCTCCTACCAACTTATCTTGCCAAGTTTGGGTGTAACGTTATTTCTTCTTTGCATGAAAAGTATTTTTTTCTTGTCAGAAAAAAATTGTTACCATACAGCTCCTCCTGCTCTACTCACAAAGGTATGAAGATGTTCCTTGTGGATGCATGACTGTTGTTTTGTTGTAGGCCACTGTAATCTTAAGAAAATAGACCTTGTCATCACCACCAATAACGATCTTCCCCCTCCACCATCTCTTTTTTGGGCCCATCAATATAAGCATCTACATTGCATTTATCCAAATATTTTATATCTATTTATATAATGCTAAGATGGTTTTTCAAATTTTCATCACATGACTTACATAATACATTGATTACCAGTTTTGTTATATCATTTGCATCCACTGCCATCTAATCACTTCCCCTGCATATCAAGCCAGAATATAAAGTTTGATTGGCCAAAACCAGCTGACAAGTGTGGTGTCCATCTTTGAAAATTGCTTTACCAGTGCATTATCTGAAGAAAACATTGCTCTATGATGGATTCTGTTGGTTCTAATCAAATTCTGATCCAACAGAAGAAATAAATATTCGAAGGCATGAACTGTATAATTTGAGTCAATATCTCATCCAACAGAAGAAATAAATATGTATGAGTTTTTACGAAGCTTCAGAGAGCCATTTATCTAGTAAATGAGAAAATTCAAACACTTACTCATTTGCCGACTGATGAATAAAAGTATCCAGTTGCTCAAATGCAGTTCCGGTGATTATGCTCCCTAGAAACACATTAACAAGTAAGAAGAGGTAATATTTGGATGCAGATCTTCTCTCCAGAGCTGACAAGGATGTAAATCCTTCAATCTTGGACATGATCATCAATATTGTTGGCAGAACTATAAGAAATATCTTTAGAGCAATTCCAGGAAGAAAACCTTGAATGAATGACTTGATAATATGCCTGTGCCAAGTCAAATGCTATTCAAAGAAAGTACGAAGATATACAGTAACCTCATAATCATATAATAGAGATATAAAACAATAAAAGATCTTATCAAATTGTCCAGTTATGTCATTTAAAACTAGACATGATAGCTCACATAATAATTCTTTGTTCCCATTAATTTCCTATAAGTAACTTTTTTTACTAAGCAACAAAAAAAATATGCATATTTGTGAAGTTTAGGAACATGGTTTCAACAACAATGATGGAAAAATCATAAATGCATGAGTGCAACAGTCTGCTACCCAGGACATGTGTACACATACTCAGGGATTTGCCAGAACAGTAGCCAGCACAACATTGTCCATGCCAAAACTAAAAGAATCTTTTTTCTCAGAAAAAGACAAGAAGATTTTTGTCTTGGTTTTGAGTTGCATCAACTCATTTTGTTCTGGTGGGGCAGCACCTAAATTCTTGCACATACCATAAATTATACATTTAACATAGGCATCTGAAGAATCACAACAGGCTATTATATCTGACATAATGCTTTGAACTCATGCAGCATTAGAGGCAATGTACAAGTTGGTTAGAGGAACAACAATTAAAGATTGAAAAAGGGATGAATAACCAGCTGCATTGCCCCCTTAGAGTGTGTCTGTTCCTCTGGGATATCCTATGCCAATGAATGCACATTGTGCTTCACTTCCATGTCCTGATTACAACTAGGAATTATAACTTAAAGAAACATTTAGAAATAGAAGTTAGAAATTTTATGAGTTTTAATATCAGAATATTCATTTAACTTTCTCAGATTCTTGTATATTTTAAAATTGAAATGTTAGAAGCAACCCTTCCAATATTTTATTTGTTTAGTATTACAAAATCCCGAGATATAAATAAGCAAGATTTTTTAATTAATACAGTTTATCTGATAATTTTTTAATCCTGTTTATTCCTTTTGTTTTATTCTTGAAACTTTGTATCCATTTTGGAGGTATCCCAACATCAATTATGGAAACAGTATAGCATGGCAAACGCATATTGCCTAAATTTTGGAGATTCTTAATAATTTTTACTCAAAGGGAAGAAAAAAATGATTCACTAATGTCACATTCCCAAAGCTTCCTATGGAAGTAAATTGCAATAATATTACATGAGAGGCGAATTTAGATTGAATAACGTAAACAAACGTAAGAAAAATAAGCACAAACCAGGTAAGGAACACAAAAAGAAAAAGAAAGAGAAGCATGAGACCTCAAAGAGTGCTATTTACTCACACATCAATTATGGGCTTTAGAAAGGGAAGAGCCTTCTCGATCCCCTCAATGTTAGCAAGAGATTGCACGAATGCTATTGGAATCATGAAGAAGAAGGTAAGAAAGAAGAATGCTACAGATACAATCAACCTTCTAACTGTGAGGGAAACGAAAGGAATGGATAGATTCTGCCAATACACATCACGAGGTTCTGGAGCCCACTCAGTTAGCCATTGAGTTGGATTCCTGGTTTGTTGTGTTTGAGCACAAACAGCTGCCCCCCATCGTGTTCGAAATGAAACAAATGCCACTGGCATAATAGCCTTAGGGTTCTTTTTAACCTTTTCACGCTCTGTGGCCTCCTGAACATAACATTGTTCATAAAACAACAATAATGAGTTTTCAATGAAAAAATAAAAAGCATATATTTAAGCAAGCACAACATATTAGCAAGTATTGAATGAGGCCCCAATCATTAAATTACGACTGTCTTATAAAAAAAGGTCACCTAACATGCAAGGCTCTATCACTACAAGGTCAGGAGAAGGTTAGACGTACACAGCCTTATTTTCACATGCAAAGAGACTATTTCGGTGTTTCAAACCTGTGACAACTAGGTACCATTTGCAAAACCATATCAACCAAAAATAATATGCTTCATTTTCATCTTTTCATACAAAAATATTTATACTTTAGATATAATTAAAAGCACCTAACGATGAAAGTCAGCTGTTTTATTTCTTATAACACAGCAAGGAAACAAAGTGCATTTTCATATTAATTGATTTTCTTGATATCTAGGGTTGTCGTACTGGTATTGGGTCAATATGGTGCGTATCATGCCAAACTAACGGCATATCATCGGGTAGACCAGGAGACCCCCACCCATGTCCACCATTGTACCGTATCGAACCAAGTGGTTCGGTTCAATACAGTTCAATACACTAGTATGGGCGATTCAAAATGGTTCGACTAATCCTGCTTGATAAGTAAATTTATGCACAAGAAAAATAGTTAAACAATACTTTCATGAGCCAGTGCATCTGATTTAATAGTCATCATGAAATATATATCACAATGCTTTTAATCAAATATTTCTAAGAATAACCATCATGCAATGAATCTAGGATATAGTACAGCTTACTTCTTTAGATAGCCTCTCAATCTTAGAAGTGTAGAATTCTATTGCATCCACCTTCTCACCAACTAGTCCAAGAAAACCAGTCTGTTGGAGAAAGAAAAAATAAATAAAATATGAATCTTCTAAGAAAGGTAATAAAAATGTTTGTTATTATCGATGTCAACATACAAAAGGGCATATGATCATAACCAAAAATAAAAGTAAATAATATCAATTGCACAAATAACCTTTCGAGTTGGCTTTTTCGATGGATTCCGATCATATTTGAGTTGATAGTAGTCAAGCCAATTCTGCATTTTTTTTTTCTCTTTGACCAGCTTAGCAAGTCTGTTTGCATTATACACCACCTACAAGGCACAGTCCATATAAGAAACCAAAAAAAGACATTACTTAAATCATGTCTGTGAATAGAGTACACAACATGACTAGACTTATTGCATGCCAAAATTTAGCAACTTATGAGGGAACTGAAAACATACAACATTAAAAGCTAGGATGTTGTATGACTAGGCTTTTGGAATAAATATTGAAAGTCTGAGCAAAAGCAAACATCCCCCACCAGATAAGATTTTGCAAAATAAAAAAGATCAGAATACTCATACTAGTGTTCCCAATAGTAGTATTATGGCCTAGACAATTGAGGAAATAAATCAAATTGTTTATGAGCATTTTGCACCAAGAGGAAAATAAGTGCAATGTAAACTTGAGTGTAAAATCAGAACAAATGCCATGCAAAAACAAATACAGAATGGGGTAAGAAACCCACATGCAAGCCAACAAAAAAAAATACGAACATAGATGCACACATGATAACTTTATATACATAAAAAAGAAAATATCCTCAACACTTTTTAAAATCTTTGAGAAACTAATGCAGGTATCAAACATGATAAATAATTGGGTTAATTGCACTCAACCTCCTTGAACTGTGGTGTATTTGCACTTCCAACCTTAAACTAAAAAAATTGCAACTGACCCCTTAATAGCAATTTAATTTGCACTTTACCATCGCCATTTAAATAGGCATTAAAGTTAATGAAAAAGTGGTCACATGACTGTCACGTGAGCACCAAAGAATAGATCAATGGATGCCAAAAATAATCATAAAACAACAGTTGCTGATTTTTTAATCAAAACCTATGTAGGGTTACTAATAATAATCATAAATAGTGGTCACATGACAGTCACGTGACCAACTTTTCTGTTAACTTAAGAGCTATTTAAACAGCAGTCGTAAAGTACAAAAATAAATCATAATTAGAGGGTCAATTGCAATTTTTTTTAGTTTACGGGATGAACACTCATAGCTCAAGGGAGCTAGGAGGAATTAACCTTAAATAATTAGTTTTCTAACATGCCATCCCCCTCAATCAAGGCGGAACACATACATACAATTTGCCCGATACGAATTTAAGATAAAAGTTATTGTGGCACACCATCAAGAGACACTAGCATTGATCTAGAGTTTAATTAAGCGCAAGGCAATGATGGCAGACAGAGTAACCATCAGTCTTGATGAATCATTAATTGCAACTTGCTTGAAGCCTAATAACATCTCTAAGAAGAACAAGTATGACATGCAGGTCCATCGAATGGGCAAACTCACAAGTCTTGAGCCATCAAGTTACACATGACCTTATTCACCACAGCTAGCTCCTAACTGTTTCTCATGACACATATTATGATATTCAAAATCTCAGTCTTTTCAAATGCTAGACTTTTGGATCTTCCAAGATTAAAAAAAAAAAAAACCATATAGACACGAAAATCCAACTGAGGAACTAGCTCCAAAAGCAAGAAGACCAGTACACCGCCTCCAAGACAATGAAGTATGGTAGGCCATATAGCATACCATACTATACTGCTACCAAACTGAGACTTGGCACTAGTGCATATCGAGTTTGGTATTCTGAACCCACCCACGTACTGGGCATACCAATACTATCGGTGCGGTACCAGTATGGGGTCTGGTACCGAGACGACAAACCTTACATTGAAGGATGTAAAAGAAGACCAATATAGTGCTTCAAAGACATAGAAGGATGTTAAACACAGTCCCATTTTCTGCACAGTATATAGTTGGACAGACTGATAATATGACTAACATGCAAAAATTCGGACAAAGGACAGCCAAATGAGGATGATTACCTAGCAGGCAACTGCCAACATCTAAAAGGGATATGAAGATCATGGAAAACTTCATCAGATTATGGCTCACGTGATTGTTTGTTACACACACACAACTGAGTGAACTAAATTAACACTTATGCTATGACCAGTACCCATAACAGAAGGCAACACAAAAGCAAAATCTGTCATAAAACGGAGGACAAAAACATAATTACAACAATAGTCATAAAGAGACAAACCAAGGATATTACTGATGTGCATGGTCTGCAACATAGACTACTGCACCAACAAGAGGGGATAGATGTGTGGAAACATCAAAAGAATGACCAAGAAAAAGCACATAGGGAAATTGATCAGAAGAATTTAGCTTGGTTTACTGATAGGAATATGAGAAAGCATCATACAGACATCACCAAATAAACAGGACTGGGATTGCTCATAACGATGCTAGTGAAGCAATAAAGAAATACTAGTGAATGTGCATCCACACACACACAAATATACGTACCAACATATTTATCCTAAAAAGTAGCAGAATTCCATACCTTCCATCCAAGCATTTTTAGGCAGTAGAACACCTATGGACATATGTTCTTTTTAATTAAACTAACATGAGCAGAAATAATTAAAAGAGATATAACTATTTATAATTTAAATGTTGACTTGGTCCTGCATAGAGCAGAGTGAAGGAAGCAGATTCATGTAGCTGACCCCATGTAGTTGGGAAAAGGCTTAGATGAGTTGAGTTGAGTTGAGAACACCTATGGACATATAAGAATATAATTTTAAGACAAATCATTCCATACCTTCCATCCAAGCATTTTTAGGCAGTAGAACACCTATGGACATATGTTCTTTTTTAATTAAACTAACATGAGCAGAAATAATTAAAAGAGATATAACTATTTATAATTTAAATGTTGACTTGGTCCTGCATAGAGCAGAGTGAAGGAAGCAGATTCATGTAGCTGACCCCATGTAGTTGGGAAAAGGCTTAGATGAGTTGAGTTGAGTTGAGAACACCTATGGACATATAAGAATATAATTTTAAGACAAATCTAAAATGTTGCACTCATTCCTAAATGATGCTAGCCCTTAAACACTACTGACATTTCCAACAAACTTTTTGATCAAAAACTAAGAATTCGCATCATGATATGTCAGTCATGATGGTAGTTCAATAGAAGTTACAATATGCATGGTCTTTCATTTTATGTATCACTGTGTTATTTCGTACCACACATACAACATTCATTAAAATGAAGATCGATAAAAAAACAGGTGACTTATTAGTGATTTATAATATGTATTATCATTCATATAGAAATACACTTTTTTAAACATTATTGCACTTTTCTCCTTAGCAAGTTTTGGATATCCTAGGAGGTTTCATGAGTTAGTAACAAAAATTCTCAACTTTGCACTAGTTTGAAGGAAATCATGATAATATAAACATGTGCCAGAATAGCAGCAACTTCCATAATTTATATAAATTGCTTGTGTCAATAAATATACAAGGAGATCACTCGCTTAGATCCAGTATAGATAGGGTTTTGGTCCATATTAGAAGTCAGATTTGAGATGAAAGAGTCAAGATCAGTCTTATTATACCTGCCCTGGTTTTTTTAAAACATTTGATGTTGGTCATCCCAAACTGATTAAGTTCCTGGCAGACCATCTAGAGACTTTAAGAATTTTATAATCTGTTAAATGTCTCATGCTTACATTATGACTGCTCACGTGCATGGAACAGGACACATGTTAACTTATTGACAACTTTATATCTTATTAATAATTTGTTTTTATATCTAATGTATCCAATTATGGCTTTACAAGGGAACCTCTCCAGTAAAAATCTGACTGTTTGACAGATTCAAACTAAAAAACCGAGGGACTGATGCATCTCTAACCAGTACATTATCTTCTGTTTTGCATGCAGTTTCATACAAGTTAATACCAACAATCAAATTAGTTAATGTATTATCTATGGTTGACATTATTTCCCACATATTGTATTTTGGAATTTGAAAATTAGGATGATGATAGGCAATGAAGGTATAATCAACAGATTTTATTACTTGGGGACCACATGTTGCTGGATTCCTGATTAATGGAGTTGTCAGCTTTTTTGTCACTTAAAGACAATTCTCACCATAGAAATCCAATCTTGTGAATGTGTGCAACTGATATAGGTGGCCAACAGTGAGGGAGTTTATTCAATCCTTCTTCATTAGTGGCCACCCTAACAATTAAAACATGCAGGCAACAATGCTACGGATCAAACGTTGATTCATGTGGTATGAAGTATGAACCATTTTGCTTTTCCAATTTTCCAGCCACTTGTATGCTTCACTTGGTCTACAGCATTACTTTGGATGGGCTCTCAGTCACAAAATCCAATTTACTTCCTTTTCATGCCTAAAATTGGATATTTGCAACAATCACTCCTCAGGAATGAATGCCAAAGAGTATTAGTCTATATAAACATGCTTCAGCAAAATGATGTAAGTGGCATTAAGATAAGGAACACAACTATTTCATTAGATTACAATTGAAAAAAAAAATAGCACAGTTAGAAAAGTCTTCAATAAGTAAAAGATATAATTTATTCTATGGAACCAAACATATCACTTCCTAACATCCCATCCTAAAGCTTCAAACTATACCAATGAGCATAAACAGTGCCAAATATAACCTGATGAGTTAAATAATGATCACGGTGATTGACAAGAAAAAAATGTTCAACTAGCTCGCTAATAGACTCATCTGGGTCAGGCGGCACATTCCGTACAAGGACCTGAAACAAATAAAAATATCCTGTGAGTTATTCTAGTACCAAGTAAATAAAGTTAGGAAAGCCAATTTACTTGAAAAGGAAAAGAAAAGGAAACACAAAGTCAAGATAATTTGTTGTTGCAAACATCTTCGTGTTCATCAAATGAAACGAATACAACTACAAAATATAAATGGTCCCTTGGACATACATGTGTATTAAGTATGTCCACTTGGTTGCATATTATGCTCATAATGTGCATAAAGAACACTCTGTATATTAACAAGCATACATAAGAAAACCACTACCACCTTACAGTAGCAGAGCAAAAGATCACCATCATTGGCCTCAACTATTGACCTAGAAGCCTCATGATGTGTCAAAGATCACCTTGAAATTATATCAAAATCACCCCTTTCATTAGCTGCTTTACTACATATTTAGCACAAATAACATAAAGAAAGCTATTGGACATTAGCCGCAATTCAGTCATTAAGGCTTTAATCTTTCCAATAAATATTTTTCATTGGTGAAACTTTGAAATTATTGTATGAATCAAATCCTGATAATCAAAAAGAAGATTTTAGATGTTTAACATAGCGGAGTAGATTCAAATTCATTGTCTCTTCATTGTTTCGGGTTGACAAAGACCTTGATAGGACAAAGAGGGCTATGCTCATCATGCTTTTGGCCCTTAATATCTGAGAAACTATGGTTACTGTATTTAAAACTCAAGTGATTAACGGCAGCTGGGAAATAGTATCAACAGCTCTAAACCAGCTTTTTGGGCAGGCATATTAGTCAATCATTGGTTTTAGTACAACTCACACATATCTTGACTTTACATCTTTTTCTAGCACTTCTAATGTTTAGTGGTTAATTAACTAGATCATGTAGTCATAAAAAATGATTCTTATGTTACTAAAAATAATATTATCATTACAAATGTTGGTTTTCATAATTTAGTAACCCGCATTGCTCTTTATATATAGTATAGTACAGGCCACTCCAAAAAATAGGTTTATCAAGAGTTGCATTTATCGTTGATGATTCAACATCCCGTCTTCAAAATCAAGAAAAAGAAAGACAACCCAAAATCAACAAAAATGTAGACTCTTCAAATAAATAACCATAGAGAATCAGAGATTACTCCAAACCAATAGTAAATACAAAATGGACGATTAAGCCATTGTTTAAAACATTGTAGGTGGGAGATGTATAGCCAGGGGACTGTCTAGCACCTAGGCACTATGTCGTAGCCCAAAGTTCAAGGAGATCCCCAAATATTTTAAAAAAAAATTATAAACATGAGGTGAAAGCCTAAAAAGAACTTGTGCACATTAAAATATCAATCTCATTTAGGTTCATACATGACACAATCAATTAGTTTCATGCAAGGTCTGCCGTACCAACCCATACTGACTGTATTGGTGCCTATGGTGCCAAATTTCGATTTAGTATGAACCAACTAGTCTGAATCGAGTGGAACACGTACCACCCAATACTAGATAGTATTATGGTAGAGTAAAAAAAGAATGGGTATCGTATCTCCGTACAAGGTGTATACCATATACTAACCCATATTGTATCGTAACAAACTGGTAATATATCGATACTAGTTTTGTAGAACAAAAAAAAAGGCTTATATTTTGAAAACAGATATCGGGTTGTTTACTTATGCTACTCAACAGCATTGATCATATCACCGGATAACAAATGTATTGTAACAGTTGCAAATCAATGCTTAATACAAGGGCGTACATTGCACTAGTATGGTATCAATAAAAGCATTGCAAACCATGCTAGGCAAACAACAGCTACTTTGCCGGTGTCAACATCATCATCAACAGCCATCATTGCTAGCAGCGCCAACAAATCAACAATAGTAGATGCTACCATTAGTGATGATTTAAGCAGCTAATCAACTAGCTAGCTAGGGGGCTTAGATTCAGTTTAGGACAGCTATTGGGAAACAGTTACCTCACATAGCTGATGGAAAATAGCTATTGTTGGCCCTCCCAACAACTATTGTAAACAAAGCCTTAGTCCGATTGTCAACCACCAACTAATGGTAGATGGCTGCTAAGAGCTTATTACAGTTTGGGGGTTTAGACTCAAAGCATTCCATCATTTTGAAGGCAAAAGGAAGAGAATTTAATAATAACTTAAGTTAAATAGATTGAACACCAAGCCAATAAGTGGCTTACCTATTCAAAATCCAATCCAACACACCTAGACACTTGGTTCAGCTATGTACTTTGAGTGCATATGCACACCCAAGTGCTCATCTTTTTCAAGCTGCATATTCAGGCCAACCAAATCCACGCAAGGCGCAGCAATTGAGCCCATGGCCCAACCTGTTATTTGGGCCCGCCTATGACGTGGTGCCCTCTGCTCTCTTAAGCAGCAACCCTACACTTTTCTTTTCCACTACATGTGTTCCCCCACCACCTCTCTCTCTCTCTCTCTCTCTCTCTCTCTCATGCTCTCCCACCCCCCTCTCATTCTTGCTCTCCTTTCTCTCTTTCTGGCACAACCCCTCTTGCTTCTTTCTATCTCTTTTGTTCTCTCATGACTTTCTTCCCATTCTCTTTCTCTCACACACACAAGCATTCTCTCTTGCTATCCCTCTCTTTCTTTGACCAACCTACCCACCTCCCTCAGTTGCAATCCACCAGTGCTCTTAGAGGTGGTAGAGACCAAGCCACCAAAATCCCCATCTTTAGGGGAAGCACTTAATCCCTTCTCTATGTTGGATTTGGGGCAACATAGGATCAAATATTTGAAGGGTTAGTGCAGGATTTAATTTCTAAAATATTTGAAGCATTGGCCAGCAATGGACTAGGAGAGAAGAGGGGTTTTTTAAGTGCTTTGATGTTGATCACAAAATTCAGTCTAAAAATTATAATTCAATGTCTGGTGAGAATTTTAATCTGGAATTTTAAATGAATGCTGTTAACTTAAGGCTCATTAAGACACAAATTTGAGAACTTTTCAAGGCCATATGAATGGTCGTAGGTGGCCTGATATGCAGGGGTAGGAAGAACAGAGCACTGATGTTAATTTAACCAAAATATGACTTAAACTTAGTATTTTTGAGTGATTTTTGGTGAAATTGTAATAATAATATTTTGCTTTGCATATGGAAATTTCAAACACTAATTCAGAAGGGAAGTATTAATAATTGCAAGATTATTACAGTTGTCCACAAATCAAAGCAGATTATGACGTTCTGCCTTGGTGTTAATTATTGCACTGTTTAATGTAGAATTAGTTCCTTTGTACTTCGGAAGTAGGAAGATTATCCTTCTTAATTGTAAAATTTGGTTCAGGATCCTACCATTAGGACAAACAAAATTTTCATTTAGAACAAATAGTAGTGATATAGGTTTGGGAATTGAAAATATCTAGAATTACTCAGGTATAAAGTGGTGAATAATTGGAAAACTAACATTTAGCTCTCAACTACTTTGTTTCACATTGATTTTGAAGTGTTCAAGAAGTTGGGAGGTAGTCAGTCAGGTGTGAGAAATAGATGTCCTTGCATGCTCCCTTCTCCTCTATAAAGGCATTGATACCTGGTATATATATCCGATTAAATCTGGTCATTTTGATAATGGCTTTATAAATTTTATGGTAGGGCTTATTGTTGATGAATGAAATGAAACTTCCATGTCTGAAACTAATATTTGAGGTATGTTATAAATTCTATCTCTGTATTAGTTCCTAATTAGTTTGGATTATATTGGTGCAGATGCATGCATGGTGCCCAGTCACCGGACATAAGCATGATGCATGATATAAGATAGATTCCCTATCACATGCTAAAATACGTCACAGGCTCAAAAAGTGACGTGGGATTGATGCCCATACACAGCATAAGCATGCGTTAGATTGATGCACTGTGGGTTGGAAACATGACATGTGATTGATGCCTCATCACGAGGCATAAGGGTGACCATATGGCTCAGTTATTATTTTTTTTATGCTAGATTGCAAGTAATTTTTTGTTTGGAACTGGGAGAATTTGTACAATCATTTATCTAAATATGGTTAAAATTAAAATTCAGTTTTATGTTTCATACAACATTTCTTGGATACTTCTGTGAAAATAACACTTGCATATGTTATTTATCCAGAATAAAATTATGGGAGCGTATGTGGTGTACTTACAGGTCTGCAATGTTCACTATCTTGATTTTTCCTTATTCTACAGATACTAAGGCATAGAGGTCAGCAAAGTACAATTTTGAGAGTGTAATTAGAAGTAGGGCTTGGTATTCAGAATGGTCTGGTCTTACCTTGGTGATGATTTCATTGAATTTGTCTGAGAATTTTTGTGATCAGGTTTCATGGTTGAGAGCTGTTTGGAGTTAAAACTATACGAATTAACGTAGTTTATTGTTTTGAAATAGAAACTTGGATAATCACCGGAGGTTTAGTCCATTCCAACTATGTACTGCAGCTTTTAAGCATGTTTATCATACTACGTTGTGATGGATTTATATTTTTTTAAGGCCTTGCATATTTCAATAGGTTAACCCCTAAGGGATATGCAGTCTGATCATGTGATCAGCTCGTGTGGCTGGGGTTGAAGCATGACATAAGGTGTCTTATGTCCAAAGGCCCAATCAACCTATGGTCGATGCCTAATAATTATTTTAAAACCATGGAATAAACTAAAATAGATGACTATTGTTGGTCAATTTCGCACTGGCTTACCATCTTGACACTTGGACTTGCCGGCCACTTGATATCTACCAAGATGCCATTTTTTTATGCTCTTTCTTTTTTCCTTTGTCTTGATGTTTAAATTGTTGTTAGGACTTCATGTTTGTTTAGGTCATGAATTAGGGTTATGTGAGATTTTATGATTTTTTTCCTATTCTCCTGATTTTTTTGTTTTTTTCCTTTGTTTTCCCTCCCTTTGTCCATTCCTCTCTCTCCCCATTTGAATGCCAACAACCAAAAGGGGAGGCACCCTTGTTGCATACAGATTAGCATTGATCCACAACAGCCTGACTTGATACCAATTGACACCTGCCAAGACAGCTTGAAATCAAGGGGATCAGGGCCCCAGATGTGTCCCAGGACCAGAGCAGTCACCAATCTGCTCCAGGATACCTAATACAGATTAATGCTAACCAGGCATTAAAACAATTTGTGCTAACTAGGAACTAAAACAATGTGTGTAATCCAATCTTTCGTTTTTGTTGTTGCTAATATAATTTTAATTACATTGTAAATATCAGATTTTCAGCTTGAAACACCAAAAGGTGTTTTTTCGCTCACATTATATCTGAATTAATTTCATCTATTCTTTTAAATCTTTTTTGACTGAAACTATTAAACTTAGAAAAAACTGCAATACTAGAACTTCATGGATCCAACAGTAATTGAAACTGAAGCCAAGTTTTCAAGTCTTCAACATTTTTCCCAGAGCATTTGTGATAATATTTTGTTTTCCTGAATATACAAAGCAAAGCAAGGGTGCAAATAACAGGTCAGATGTCATAATGCAAAATGCTATTCAACATGATGCCTAATCAAACCAAAGCTCATAGCCATACAACAAGTACAATGTTGCTTAGGTAAAAAACATTTGCAACTAGAGAAAGTAGAAGCCGCAAGAACAAAAGATTCTGGTATGGAATTTAATTCCTCATGTTTGTTAGAAGATTTGTTATCAATGTACATGAACCAATGTTGCATCTATTGTATTGGAAAAGAAATGCATTACACATGCATATGTATGCACATGTATATCTAATCAGCTACTTTTTTTTTGTTCAATGATGATGATCCTTCCCCTGATAGTAACCAAAATAGAAACTTGATATCAGTGACTGTTCAAAAAGACATATATTTATAGAAACAAATGAGATAACATCATTCTAAAAAACATTCTTTTTCAACTACAATGCCATCCACTATGCCCTATACAAAATTCCATCAAAAAATGCAAACAAACATTAGCATTGTAATGTGTATATTAGCATGTCAAAAAAAGGACCCTGTACATGCAGAAACATATACTCCATTTACAATTGTCAAAAGGAAAGCAACACCGGAACAACCTATTGAATACAAAAGGATAACACAAATATGTTCCTAATTTGTTGAAAAATAAAGTATGAGATGGACCACATATCAAGTAACAAACTTCTTTCAAATCCACAAAAAAAAGTGTGAATATAAAATTGAAATTTATTTATAGTTTTATACCAAATAATAATTTGAGAAAAAAATTGAGGTGAGCTTACACTATACTGATCTGGACGGCGCTTCTCTGATGCAAGAAAATGCAACCTCATTGATGCAACTATTTCATACTCTTTACGCAGCACATAGCAGGTCCAGAAGGAAAAAACGTATGCCATCACTAAATGGGCCCAAAATCTGCAACAAAAAGTAAACAATTTTAAGATATAAGCAAAAAGCTTGGTCTTCCATGAGATACATCCAATTACAAAAAGATTTGACAAATGTTATCGATCCAATACATTTGGTCTACAAATATCACAAAAGTAAGGATTCAACGGGTTTTTTTGGAGGGGAATTTATTCAATGAACAAAAGACTTATATTTTGACATTGAGCATATAGTAGTACCCATTCAGTAGAGATAAACATGAAAAATTAGGTGACAAAACATAGAACAAGATAAATATACAACTGCATATAACTTGTCTACTACCATATAAATATGTTCTTACCATGGCAGTTAACTATATAACTTACTGGTTGTCCTAATATGGACTGCAACACTAATGAGCAATTGCATATTTTCCCACTATCTGTTCTCCTTCCAATTAGGGGCACAATCAAATTGAGCCTCATGAAGTCTTGTTCTCCTTCAAATGATGGGCACAATTAAATTGAGCCTAATCAAGCCTGGGTCTAACTAGGGCCACACGTTTAACGTATTATCAAGCAAGCATATGCCTTATGGGAGAAAGAAGGAAACCACATGGACCAACCCACATAAGCACAACAGTGATTTGGAAGGGCACTCTTGTTTATGCCAAACACAAGCCCAAAATACACATGATTACTCTCATGCATTCATGCACTTGTCACCTTGCCCTCTGCAACTCTTGTCATCACCTGTGGCCTACATTCATGCTTATGCTCTCATATGAGAACTGCATCATCCATTCCACATCGATTCCTGTGCATGTGCCTGTGCCTGTGCCTGAGCTTACATCATTGTGCACCCATTATCTCACACACACAGCCTACTCCCGCTACTTCATACAGTATTCTTTGTTAAGCATTTTCAAGCATCTCTACTAAATTGTTATCCAAATCTTGCCTAGCAGTCACCATGTTATTCATCTTGAATTGACTACTAAGCTACTTAGTATCCAGCCTTAATTGGTAGATCTACCATTCATTCTACAAACAATCCAATGTCAAACACTTAGCTATGACCTACTTGGCATTTGAAGGGGATATTAGAATAATGGTATACAGACCCTTTTTCGTATGCAGTAAAGATCTCAAATGCATTACACAATAACATTTTTTTATATACACATTGGTGTTTGATAAACCGTCACTATCAAACAAACCATACAACTCAGGCTTTAGAACACAACGTAAAACCATGAGATAACAGATCAAAAAAAAGAGATTTTGCAAAAGAAAACTACAATGTCAAAAGGTTATGGTTTTAAGTACTATTATTTTTATGTGAATTCTTATGGATGATAATTTACCAACTAATACTTGCAGTACAGGGGAATGTTATTAATGCTAGCTCGATAAATGTGAAGGCAAGACCATCCAATAAAAGTAATATGTCTATAAACCCTACAACAGGTGAAATTGACTCATAGATTATGATAGCTGATGGCATTTTGAACCAATCTTCATTTAGTCAATCCAATTTTAGTATAAACTTTTCAACTATCTTCATATTCCTTTGCATGCAAAGGACCAAGTCTACTGAATCTCTTGCTCATTGATTTTGACTGGATTCACATACCTACTAAAGATCATGAACAACCTTTCCTATGGCTGTACACCCCTTCCTGCATAGCTGACTGAATCGTTCACAACTCCCACAGGCAATATTGCAATAGCATGTAAGGCAATAACCAAATTTATCAAATTCAAAAATATTCAACCTGTTAAATGAACATCTGGATACCTTGAAAGAACAAAAATTCCAAGACATCAAGGAGATAAGTGGCAAAGTTCATCATAACAGAGACAAATTTTTAGTAAGCTAACACCAGAATTACATGAAGGCATGACAAAAAGATCAATTAATCAGCTCAGGGAGCAGCAAATTGTTGAAAAGTAGCCAGAGAAAAACACAGGAACCAGAAATCAGTTTAGCTAGCAATTTATCTGTTGATAAAATTCTTAAATGCTCACCTCTGTGATCCACTAGGGATATTTGATATAGAAAGCTTGTCTATGTCACTGTATACTACTTTTAAATCCTTCAGAGTTGAATTGGTCCAGTTAACCGGTACAAGCACAGCAAATGCTAGGATTGCAATAGGAAAAAAGATTTTAAGCCTGGGAAGGGGAAGAAGAAGAAGAGAAAGAACAACACAAATGACACAACAATCAGCAGTCGAGTTTCAATATCATTAAGTTCAAAAAAAAAAAAAGCAAATGAGTAATATTACAAGAGCAAAAAGTTTCTTCGAATGAGATAAATTATAACCTACAAATTCAATCATTGCACCTTGGAGTCGCATACATTCATTATATTGGAGAACAAGTGAACCAAAAAAATTTCTACACCCCATCCCCCCCCCCCAAAAAAAAAAAAGAAAAGAAAAGCAAGCAGAGAGCATGTAGTAGTACGGCAAATGATGGAATCAAAACAGTATTGCATGGAATATTTATGTCTCCTATTTCACTAACCCTAGCACACTGTTCCTCCTTAACTTTTAGTAAATTAAATCGCCAATAAAAAATAATAATTACAATCTTACAGATACATAGAGAACACCATGCAAAAAATTATATACAAGTCCGTTCTCTAGAAAGCAACCCATTCACCATCAACACATGTATTTTTATGTACAACCATTTCAAAATTCAATAGGCAGAGCTAAAAAAATAAGAATCTTTACTGTAGGATGTGATATACAAGGATTCAATGAAACCTTGTACATTTTGGAGATCTGTCACCTGTATATCAAATTGTGACAACAAACTAACGGTTGTTCTAGAATCAAATTGTGAAAACAAACTAATGGTTGTTCTAGAATCAAATTGTGAAAGCAAACTAATGGTTGTTCTAGCAAGGTAATGGTGTGTTAATTTTTGAATGACTTAATTTATAAGCAAGACATCTCCAAAAGGTATTGTTGAAGTGTAAATAAGCTGTAAATAAAATTAGTTAAATATCCCTATAGATAGAATCTGTTTGAATTTAAATTCCTTAAAATTAAGGGATTTGATTAGATAGATTTCAGATTTAGAATGATTAAGTTTCCTATTCTTATCTTGTAATCATTCCCTAAAATTAAGGGATTTGATTAGATAGATTTCAGATTTAGAATGATTAAGTTTCCTATTCTTATCTTGTAATCTCCTATATATTTCCTAGGATTGTATACTGAAGGAATATAAATAAAAATTTCAGCCTTCTACATGGTATCAGAGCTCTAGGGTTTTCCGCAACCTTCATTGCTGCGGCTCCTTTGAGCCTATTTCTCTACCTATCCCAGCAGCCTTCATTACTGCAAGATTTCTTCCATCGACCATGTCAACCTCTGAAATCTATCTAATCAAATCTCTTAATTTTAGGGAATTTAAATTCAAACAGATTCTCCTAATCTATAGGGATATTTAACTAATTTTATTTACAGCTTATTTACACTTCAACATTCTGTAAATCTCATACCCGTAAGATCTGACATGTCTTTACAGCCTATTGAGACACCTACTGACCCATTGAAGACTTAGACATACCCATTGCTGTTAGAAAAGGCACAAGAGAATGCACCAAACGACCACTCTATCCATTATCTTACTATGTCTCCCTTAAACGTCTATCCCCAACTCATCGAAAATTCATTATGAGCCTAAACATCATTGCTATTCCTAACACTGTTACTGAGGCATTGATAAAAAAGGAATGGAAGACTGCCATGAGAGAGGAGATGAGTGCATTAGAAAAGAATAGAACATGGGAGATCGTTGACAAATCAGAAGAAAAAAATATTGTTGGCTGTACGTAGATTTTTACATTGAAATACAGAGCTGATGGATCCCTTGAGAGATATAAAGCAAGATTGATAGCTAAAGGGTACACTCAAACCTACGGTGTAGATTATCAGGAGACCTTTGCTCCAGTCGCAAAAATGAATACTGTGAGAATCCTATTATCTTTGGCTGCACACTTCAATTGGCAACTGCTGCAATATGATGTTAAAAATGCATTTCTCCATGGTGACCTAGATGAAGAAATCTACATGAACATCCCACCAGGATTTGAAGGAAACTCCGATAGCAAGGTGTGCAGGTTGAGAAAAGCACTTTATGGATTAAAACAATCACCTAGAGCATGGTTTGGAAGATTTGCAAAAGTGATGAAGGAATTCGGATATAAACAAAGTCAAGGGGACCATACACTCTTTATTAAGCAGTCAGTTACAAGGGGTTACTGCTCTTCTAGTATATGTGGACGACATCATAGTAACTGGGAATGATGAGATGGAGAAGCAGAAATTAAAGCGGCAGCTGGTAAAGGAATTTGAGATAAAGGGACTAGAAAAACTGAAGTACTTCCTTGGTATTGAGGCGGCATATTCTACACAAGGAATCTTCATATCTCAGCAAAAGTATGTGACTGATTTGTTAGTAAAAACAAGGAAGATAGATTATAAACCCGTCTCTACTCCAATGGATCCAAATCATAAGTTAGGTGAAGCTAAAGAAGAACCAGCTGTTGACAAAGGAATGTACCAAAGATTGGTAGGTAGACTCATATATCTTACTCACACTCGACCAGACATAGCATACTCAGTGAGCATGATTAGTCAATTTATGCATGATCTAAGGGAACCACATCTTCAAGCTGCTTACAGGGTACTACATTACCTGAAAGGCAATCCAAGGAAAGGAATTTTGTTCAAAAGGAGCAATACTCTTACTCTAGAAGCTTATACCGATGCAGATTATGTAGGTTCCCCAATAGATATAAGATCTACTACAGGATATTGTATCTTTTTTGGAGGAAACCTGGTAACATGGAGAAGTAAGAAGTAGAATGTGGTAGCAAGATCATCTGCAGAAGCAGAATTTAGGGCTATTGCGCAAGGCCTGTGTGAGCTGCTTTGGCTAAAGATTATTCTAGATGATTTGAAAGTCAAATGGAAAAGTCCTATGAGACTCTATTGTGACAACAAGTCAGCTATCAATATTGCTCATAATCTTATACAACATGATAGGACAAAACACATCGAAATTGATAGATATTTTATCAAAGAGAAATTGGAGGAAGGATTAGTGTGTATGTCTTATGTTCCATCGGGACAACAACTAGCGGATGTTCTAACAAAAGGGCTGAGTAGTTCCATTTTTCAGGGCCTTATCTTGAGGGAGAGTGTTGAAGTGTAAATAAGCTGTAAATAAAATTAGTTAAATATCCCTATAGATTAGGAGAATCTGTTTGAATTTAAATTCCCTAAAATTAAGGGATTTGATTAGATAGATTTCAGATTTAGAATGATTAAGTTTCCTATTCTTATATTGTAATCATTCCCTAAAATTAAGGGATTTGATTAGATAGATTTCAGATTTAGAATGATTAAGTTTTCTATTCTTATCTTGTAATCTCCTATATATTTCCTAGGATTGTATACTAAAGGAATATGAATAAAAAATTTCAACCTTCTACAGGTATGATGTTTTTCTTTTCTTATTTGAGACCTTCTAGACCTATACATCACATCCAATGGTTTAAATTTTTCATTTTTGCAACACCAATAATGAAATTTGACCATAGACATAGGCATGTGGGTGCACATACCTACCTATATATATATATATATGGCATGTGGTTCTCATACAAGCAAAGCGTAAAGAGAGCAATTTACACAAACTACAAAGTTCAATGATCTAAGTTACAAAATAAAAATATAAACTATTGGATGTGATTTACAATGTCTAACATGCCCGTGAACAATAAAACATATCTTTTGAAAACCCTAGCCTATGCATCAAGTCACCCTGATATCACCACACTACAACATAATATTAGAACTGCATATCCAAGAGAACTTGATATCTCCAAAACATATGAATTGTACATAGGCATCTTAGACCTTGTGGAACATAGCTAATTGTTTAGATTTTCATTTTGCAGCTCAAAACACTGAATTTTATTGCCAGTATAAAATGCTCTTTGTTGTGCCTTGCATGTAATTATAACTGCACCCAACCATTGATTGTGTCTGTAGAGGAATGCAAGGGAAATGAAAGAGTTTTTTTTTTTTTTTTTTTCCGGGGGTGGAGGAGGAGGAGGGGGAGAGAGAATTTTGTGACCCTTTTACTTAGGCATAATTTAGGTGAACTTGTTGAAAGTATACTTACCCAACCATATATATGCATATGTGGATACATAGAGAGTTTTGTGGCCCTTTTGCATACACAGACATAATTTAGGTGAACTTGTTGAAAGTGTCCTTACCCAACTATATATATTTATATGTGGATCCATGTCTGTATCCACATACAATTTAACTTTTAACTTGTCAATGCTCTCATTTCCTTCTAAGGTTACGTACTTATGCAACTGGTTAGCCTTTTCCGATGCTTAGATTAGATTTTAGTGGTAGCATGTTATCCAAATCTTGTGCTCGGTCCATTAAACAATGGCCCTTTCAAATCCTTAATGAATTTATATTAGATGGGACCATTTGTTGTTTTGCTCAATATATTATATAATGCTTCTCAAGAACCACCCCTTTCATTTGCTTTCCTTTCTTTCCTACGCAACTATAACAAATCAAAGAAAATCAGTAAAATGATAAAATAAATCAATAAAGAAACTTATTAGACGATAACTAGAATACCCAATCAAGTATATCCGCAGGTAAACAGCAGAATCAAGTCCTGAATGGCCTATTAGCTCCGGTTCGGGCATTTTGAGGGCAGCCGGCATCCATCCCAAGAACCTCATATAAGAACGCCAGTCTAAATTGACAAACTTGTGCACAAATGTTCCAGAACGTGTCGGACTGTTTCTTACACCTTTAAGATACCATTTCGGAAAGTAAACTCTATCATTTATTGGCTGCAGACGTAATATAGTAAATGCCAGAAAGAATACAAAGGCACTTAGTATGTTGATAGCAGCAGCAAGCCCTATGTCACTAAGTGTGGCCATAACTGTCTCTCAATTATCAATGCCGATCTCCCTGCAGATAGAAACCACAATAGGCATCAAGTAAGGAACCAATTGTGTAATCACAGAATTAACAAAAAGAAGAATAAAAGAAAATCATTTCACATGTAAAACTAGTATAATGACCACAATTGGCAACTAAAGTGCCTCGTGAGTTTTCTAATATAAATAGAATGGAAAAGGAAAAAAATATTCTAACAATGGGTATGCATGGTACACAAACCTCACATCTTATCAAGAAGAGCTTAAGTATCAAAAATCTCATTCTTTAAACTGCAGTTCTTAAAAAACATGATCAACTAAACAATAGTGGCAAGAAGAAGGTACAATACGTATGCTTGTGACCACAATCAACTAAACAAAGGTAGAAACAAGAAAGAAAGAATTTTATCAAATATGAGCAAAAAATCAGGCAATTTTAGACATTTCTTCTTCATATTTGTGTAACCTATGCACTAACTCTGCTTGTATTGAACTCGCATACATTCATGAGGACTAATATATGTCATCTAACCCGAATGGAAAAGTGCCGCATCATTGTCCACCCAACTTCTTTCTAAATTTTCAATGGTATTAAATCACCCTGCTAGAGCTTCAAATGTTTTTTTGGGAGATAGGCTCATTCTAGAGCAAAACAAGCATCAGATTTCATCATTGCATCAAGCAAAATGCATTAATACTCTTACTTCCACATCCGCACATTATATACCAAAATCCTATTGGTTGTCGTCAATTAACCATCAACAGATATCTCAAATCTAGATTGGAACTTATGGATTTAGGTCACTATCCCTCATTCATCCTTCTAGAGATTTTCTTTCCCTAGATGAATTATACCTTCCGGTGACTGAGATAGTACATCGGATTAATTCTCCAGCTTGCATTCATCCCCACCCATTTGTCTAGCTCCAGCTTAGATTACTGTAGAAAAGCATGATTATTTATCAAATACGCAAAATGGAAGGTGTGGCGCTTGCACTAATTGCATGTGACCTTCATCTACAAGCAGATGTACATATAGCATGCCCTCTGTGCTCTTATCTAACCTAAAATTTCTTCTAAAAGAGAAGAGGAGAGGCAAGTAAGGTGAGCCAAGGAGAGTAAAAGGAAAGAGTAGGTAGACCATAGACCTTTAAAGAGTTAAGATGAGGATATAAAAGAAGAAGAATGAACAAAATAATTATAATAAGCACTTAAGAAGTGTGTTTAACTGTGAATATTCAATGATATTCCAACATCGGTATAGCACCCTAAAAGCAGAAGATTCTTTCTAATATGGTTTATCTGTAACATTTCTGCTTGTCATACTTGTTTTTTCTCTTAAGATATATGGCAGCATAGAATGCATTACTTTCTTCTTAATTTAACTCCACAATTTACCAGTTGTGAATAGTATCGGGCTCTCCCTTTTTCATCTAGCAGAAATCAATATTTGGCTCCATTCAACTTGACACACTCCAGTTTTGACAATTTGCCTTGCTTCTTTAACTGATGGACTCTCTTATTATATATGTATTGATGATAATTCTGCATGCTTTACTTAGGCTTAATGTGACTCATGTTTTCTTAAGATCGTTCGACTATAATTTGCATGTAGTTTGGTTGGCATGTTAAGGTAGTTCTGTATGATGAGCATGAACTACATGATTTATAACCTCTCATGGTGCTCCTTTCTAGCGATCATGTTACTATGTATCTCAACAGAACAGAATTGCTAAGAACCAGCATGAAAACATTGTCAAAACTCAAAGACTGCTTGGACATTTCTCATTTTGCTTCAATGCCTAATCAACATTGATATGAAGTCATCCTAGCCTCCACTTATATCATAATTGGAAATCTCCTCCTCCACTCTTCTAGTTAAACACACTAACGATGTAAATCAGTATATATATTGGAATTAGGTATCTCCCGATTTTTGGATCTTGAGTCAGTTGCATTTTTGGAGGTTGAAGAAAAACTTCAAGCGGTACAAGTTGTCTATTATGAGTTTTTGCTAGCATAATTATTATTGAGTGTCAAATGTTATCTTAAAACTTCAGCATATGATTTGTAACAACATAGGACCCTCGCCCAAAGAGACTAACCAAAAAGTGTTATTTAGATTCCTTGGCCCTACATAAGTATCAAGTTTTCCCTGATGCATATAACCAATATGAAACTAAACATAATCCCGCATGGATCCTCACAAACTCCCTCTTGTGTAAGCCTCAGCATCATCACTAGCCTAAGAGTCTAAATCCAATCAAATCAAATCACAAACGCAACGACTGAGTTGTGATCAATCCTAAAAAGACTTGTGTTGCAGTGCCCCATAACTCACATAGATGATGGGCCAGTCATTGTGTTTGTGATTTGATTTGCTTGGATTTAGACCCTTAACTTGAAAGGATGCTAGGCCTTATGCTAGGAGACTTTGTGAAGACCCGTTCAGGTGTTTGTTCAATCCCACATGAATTTTGCGCTGAAGAGGTTACTTATACAGATGCAAGGAACCCAAATAATATTTTTGAACAAGACTTTTAGAGTGATTCTAAGTTGTTACAAATAGTATCAAAGTAAACACGGACCATGGTATGTAAATTAAGGGACACTATGGCATGGGTCCTTTTAGGATTGACTATGTACCAATCATGATATTTATCACTAAATTTGATTGATTGGACTTGGGCTGTTAACCTAACAAGGATATTAGGACTTAAACAAGGAAAGTGCATGAGGTCCAACGTGAGTGTGTATTTAGTATTACATCAGTTATGCACTAAATAGATCTCAAGCATATATACAGGGCCAAAGATTCTAAGTAACATGCTCTGGCTAGCCTTCTTGATAAGGTCCTAGATCGTTACAAAATTAAAGTGGAGTTTGTATCATTAGGAAAGTGTTTATGTAGTCTACAGATTGAATTAAGAGTCCTAGATGGTACACTATCAATTGATAATTGCCTTACAAGCACCCTTACAAGGAAAAGTTCTTTTCTCTTGAAGGATTCTATGAATTCCCAAGGGCAAGCCCTTAGCCCTTGCATTTGCTTGATGTCACTTATCATCAAACTGCAGCACAAGTGTTTGTGGAAATGTGCACATTGCTTGATGTCGATACTGCAAAGGATAAAGTGCTAGATATTGCATGACATCATGGACTAAATAAGTAGGTCACAGAGCTGGTTCTGCAATTGGAGGATATAACCATTGAATTGACTCAGCGCCTTCAATGATCTAGGATGCTAAAAGTTGAGAGAGTTGCCAAGGCTAATTGCTACAACCAAAATATCAGTATTTATAAAGTTTCTCACCATGAATCACACAGAATGGAGAGAGATGATTCTTTAATATTTCAGATGTATGGTACTTCAGGTGGTCGGTCATGCAACATGATCATCAAGATGAAGATTTTCACAAAATTTGTCTCATGTTATACAGTCAACGAGTTAAATTTGAGAGTGAAGGCATGCTCACAGCCCTTACATGACATCATTAATTGATAACGATAGAGACTTAAAGATGATAAATCACAATGAAGTTTATTTTTCTATAGACAACAAATGTTTTGACGAAATTCTTTGATATTATGAATCAGGTGGTTTATCGTGCATCCACCTGCAAGACGCTAGTAACAGTATTGTAAATAAATGAAGGGTATAACAAGTTCGCCCTACATACCTTAAGGATACAAGAATAACTTATGAAAAATGTGCCAATGAGAAACTAAGGCCAAAAAGAGGAAGACAGGCTGATAATTAATCTCATAGCGTCATATCACCAACAGCCCTTACACACAATGTCATATCCTAAGAAACACACATGGTTGAACAGGAGTTTCATGTACTTATAGGGCAGGAAGACAAACTAGTAGACATCAGATACCCATAAATATAAGCAAGAATTAAGGAGTTTCCTAGAGGTATTGTGTGATAAGAAGCACATTACGAAAAGGGAAAACAGCATACATTCTATCAGGAATATCACCAAAAATTAAAAGCACAGCCCTGCCAACAATACTGAGAAGCAATAAACTAAGAATGAATAGAATGAGCACTCTTAAAATGAGCCAATGTATTTTTTTTCCCCTAAAATGATTCTACTCGCACCATATAATAAGACAAAAGACTAGGAAATAATTCCCTAAACAGCTCAAAAGGCACAGCTTGAGAGGCAAATATCTATCTCTAAGATCAAAGGGCAAGATCTTAACAATCTTTTAAAACTAAATGTGATCTAGATCACTAAAATGTCAGTAATTCAGGAAAAACTCAAGCACATAAGGTGGGCAACAATTTTCCCAATTTCTTGGAAGAAATTCATAAATAGTTGATATTAACTTCTCTTGTTGATGGATCTTACTTTTATCAAACATGAAACATATAGGAATGGTTAAGACTTGCCAATTTTAAGGATATAACTTGCTTCTTTTACATTGTCAAGCAAATCAGAAAGCAGAAAATATATGTTTCTCCTAGTTGATACACTTCCCCTTCTTATCCTCTTCAATTATGTTGCTAAATTAAAGGGCACATATGTTGACTGTTGACATTAAAATTTCAATATATTTGCAAACATTAACCGCTAAGATGTATTTAATTTTTTTTCTTCACGAAGTTCTAATTATGAATACTTTAATGCACTAGATGCTTTCTGTTGATTATATAGACCATAACCTTACCTTGAGTTACAGCTTCAGGAATTATGATATTGTTACAACTAACAAAAAATATGACACATTACAAATATGACTTCTATCTTCAACAAAGCTTTTCGAATTTGATTGACACTCCAATCAAACCAAGATGCAGCAGTGATCCTAGAATTGGGCAAGAGATTGCCAGTTTAACCATCAATCTCAGTGGAAAACCTGTCGCAGGGATTTTTATCTGCAAAACCACAAGGTAAGGCTGAAAAAAGGACATCTAAATGACTAAAAAATCCATGTACGACCCCCCCCCCCCCCCAAAAAAAAAAAAAAAAAAAAAGAATGATTATAAGAGAACTGGAACTCAGATATTTATTTTTTCCTGAAATGCACAAGCACAGAATAATAGTCATCAATTAGTTCTATCAGCAAATTCAGGAAATAAGAAGCATGACTGAGTTGTTTCCATAGAGTTTTTATTTCTTTTCTTTCTTTCTTTTTTTTTTTGTGAGAAAAGGCTATGATTTTAGACAGCAAACCAATCTATAGTGTTTGAATTCAACAAAAATTTATAAAAGAAAACAAAGAAAAGAAAAGTTCATGATCAAGCATAGAAGTCGGTGAAAAACCAATATGCCTACCAAGAACAAAGAAAGCACGAGATTCGGTAGATCACCAGGACCAAATTTTGCAACGAAATTTGTCCTCGAGCACCCGGATCCAAGAAATTCGTATACTTATATTCACGAACAAAGATGATGTAAGGATTAAAAAAAAGGAGAAAGAAATAAAGAAATAAAGAAAATAAAGAAAAGAAGACGAGATAGGGGGATCAAGGTGCGTTTACCTGGAGAGGTGAATATGCAAAGCTGAGTAAAGGGAATCGAAAGGAATCGAGACCACGAAGAGATCTGGAATCGTCCTGTCGGAGTACTTCCAGTCAAGGAAAAGTCCGGAATTCTTCTCTCCGGACAACGACAACTCCGGATAGGACGAGGACGAGGGCGAGGGCGAGGGCGAGGGCAAGAAGTTTGCGCGCTCCACACCTTTTTCTTCTCTCTCCCTCTTGCCTTTTCGCGGGTCAGGTCTAGTGATAGTTCTTCACTTTTCTTGCAATGTTCCTAAACTTTTGTCCTTCCTCCTTCGGGCTTACACTGAGACAGCCGCGATGCAAACGAAAGCATGAAAAAATAATATTATTAGGGGTAGAAGGAGGCAGGAAGGTGAAAGTAACCGCCACTAGGTTTTTTCGCCCTCTAATCTCAGATCCAAGATCAAGAAATGGACACAGAGAGACAGAAGAGCAAGCCAACTGTGCCATTAGATCATTACCGGAGACGCGGAGACACCACATGGATAGAACGAGCAGGCAGGCGAGCGAGCGAGCGAGCGAGCGAGGAGTGGCAGAGGCCGTCGGCGTGCAGGAGACTTAGGGGAGTGTCACGCGGGAGACCGGATCAGGACTCGCAGAGCCACGACAACGACGAGCGTTGATGCGACGCTCCTTTCCTTTTTCACGTCCCTCAAGGACAAGGATGGCCCCACGCTTAACGTGCTTACCGCCGGTTCGCCATCCACAGTGAGCCGTTGCATGACCGCTAATGTTATAAAATCTTGCCACATTAATTGCGGGGCACCCGGTTCAGACCGTCGGAAGAGGTGAAGTCCGCTATAAATCGGGTGAAAAACCTAATAATATCAAATATCAATTCGATATTTAAATGGCAACTTTTTTTATTTATTTAAATGGCAAACCGATCTCAACCGTATAGCCTGTTTGATCGATGAATCAATCGAATCTAATTAAATATATTTTAAGAAGGAATATATTAGTCAGCTCTCTTAGACATGATGCGCTGGACTAAAAGACTTCAAACAAATTAGATAGGTTTTAAATGGTTATCCAAGTCTTAAATAGATTAAATTGGTCAAATCATTATTGAATCTGGCTATTAAACAGATTAAAAAATAAAAAAAAAAAAAATTAGATCAAAAATCTAAACAAAACCTCAATCTAGAAATTAAAATTGCATAAAAGGCATATAATAACCCATCAGATAAAGAACCCTTTAACATCTAAATTGGTGGTTATTTAGAAAAGAAGGAAATAAATAAATAAAATGAATAAGTTAATTATTAGCTATGTTTGTGTGTTTACCAAAAAAAACACTCTTTACTGTGGTATTTGAAGCGTGCCAGTTCCAATCAAATTAACTTGTAAGGCTCTTTGGGAAAGGCTGCACAGATTTCACGAATTAATTTTATGGACTTGTCGCATAAATTAGATGCAATGCAATTAACTGCAGTTAAAATTACGGTAATTATATGAATACAAAAAATCTAATTTATAATAAGTAGACATGTTATTGACCATATATATATAACTAATTATTATCATGTGTTATTTGTTATATGTAATCATCATTTTTATTATAATATCATATACATAATATAATAGTATAATAATGCTGATATTATAAAAGTATTATTGTGATATTCTAATAACATTATTATTATTGCAGTTTTATAACTACTAATGCAAATTTTGAGCTTTTTTTTTATAACTAAACTATAATATGTGGTTATAATTGCAAGCATCCAACCGTTTTGTTTTAGATATCTCAAACTCATATACAGTCAATTACAACTATAAATTGACAATTTAAATAGCTTTTAAATATCTTATTTTTAATATGAACAATAACTGCATGCATTTTATATGATCAAAACTCTATGAGAATTTGATGCAAGAAAAGCATCAAGCAAAAAATATAGGATATGGCTTACATAATTGGCCAATGATCTTTTATTTATAAGCACATGTACATATAATATCCCTTTATATTCTTTATCTAACCTCAAATTTCTTTCAAATATTTTTTTGCTGTTTGAAATAAAATGTCTGACCAATGGGGATAACTCATAGCACTTGAAAATTTTATCGTTTGCAAGTTCAATTGCTAAATATAAAATTATAATGCAATCGAAAAAAAAGAGTAATATTTTAATTTTAATTTGACTTACTTGTAATTCTAAATTACTATAAAAGACTTTAGCACTATTCAAAATATATGTGTGTGTGTGTGTGTGTGTGTGTGTGTTGAACTTTGAGATGGTTAGCAACCCTAATTAATTCCTATCCATTCTATAAGTAATAATTGATATTTAACTCTTGGTCAATTAAGCTATAAGTTGTAAAAAATGAGCCTAAATTGCAATTTAGGTAGCAATCATTGAATGCAAAAGGCTTGCTTATGAGCCTTCTTTAGGGTTCTCATTTTGTTTAAAAATAATAAATTCATAGAAATAATAAAACCATTGAGTCTTGAGCTCGAGAGGGTTGGTACTCAAATATGAAAATTGAACCAAGGAACACAACATGTTGATATATCATGATCTTTACCATTATGATTATACATATTATTAAGCAATGATTGCTATTATTATCCATTCAAGACATAAATTTTCTCATTCCCGCATACTAACATAAATACATTAAGAATTAGCCCTCTTCTAAGTTTAAGGTAAAGAAAAACCTAATTTAAATAATGATAAGAGCATCATCCACTTGCTTAAAAAAATTATTGGTCAATATTTGAATTTACAGTCGACATCATATAATTAATACATTAGATCTCATAACTTTAAATTATAAGCCTTTCTATATTTATTGACATTCGCTTTGTTTGGATGGAGAGAAAAGTGGAAGAAAAGAAAAAAGAAGGGAAGAAAAGTTGAAGGAAAGAAAATTGAAAAAAATATTTTCTCTCTTTTTATTTGGAAGAGTGAAAGGAAAATAGAGAGAAGATAAAAGTTAATAATTTACGATGACAATAATATTCTTATTATAAATGATTAAAAAATGCATCAATTTTTTTCTTGAAGAATCAATATCTGAATGAAAAAAAAAATAAAAGAACATTTTTGAGTTTTCTCTCCGAAATCTTTTAGTTTTTGGAAAGAAAACTTTTACATGGAGCCCATCACTTTTTTTCTCTGTTTTCTCCTTAGTTTTTTCTTCTCTACTTTTCTACTCTTCGAAATAAGTCGAACTTCATTTTCTCTCCTTTCTCTTTATTTTTTTCTTCTCTCAATTTTTTTTTCTTGTTTTTCTTCATACTTTTCTCTCTTTTTTTTGGTACATACGGTAATTCACACCACTCTAGATCGGGTTAGACACGATATATCATAATATGATATCACTGGAAACTAAGATTGCAAGAGGGGGGTCTCCATATAATCCAGAGTCAGTATAGGGTCCTCCACATAAAGTGTACTAGCAGTTAGAATGTAGTCAAGACTACACAGCTACTGATGGCTTCGTAAACAGTATTCCAATGATCTAGTCAAGCCATACTGGACACATGCACATTCGCTTGATTCTCAGTACATAGCGATATCTGGATGGTACATACGGTGATTCACACCACTCTAGATCGGGTTAGACCGATATATCAGAAGGCAAGATCAGAAGGCAAGGGTCTCTCGGTCTTCATCTCCAATAACCAGAGTGAGAGGCCGTCCTGGCAGCAATTTAGTCAGCTACAACATTGGCTTCGCGATAGACATGGCGAATCTGGATGTTAGGAGCTTCCAAAATCATATAGGATGTCGCATAATAAGGGGATGAAGGCAAGTGGGAGCTGGGCTGCTGGATCCAGCGAATAACAGTAATGGAATCACTTCAACGATAAGACTGCAGGCGCCTATGATCCGAACAACATAGGATATACTCGCCCATGCCGCATACAGTTCGGCCAGAGGAACCAGGAATCAAGTAACCAAATCCCTATGCCGTTAACATCATACCATCCGCATCACGAATAACATAAGCCGATCCAGTGCTTCTGCCACGGACACTTCCATCAAAGTTTATTTTGACAAACCCTAGAAGAAGAGCTCCAAAGAAATAAAAACGTACGCTGGTTCGCTGTCGCAGCAGGAAGATCCTGTGGCCAAGGTTCGTAAAATCAAGAAACCCCTTATGGGAAGTATACTCAGTATAAAAAAAAATAATCGCCCTGAGAACCCTATCAGGAGGAAGAATCACGTCCAAGAATATAATCTATAGCCAATCTAATTTCTTGACCAAGCTAACCCTATTATCAATCATATCCTTGTTACTTTGTCAGCCACCCATCAAGATGACTGAGACTAATTATTTTAATGTGGAATCGTGAAGTTGGATTCCTTCCTATTTTTTCTAGCTACATTTATGAAGGACTTTCATATGCTTTTAGGAGATTAAAATATTTTTTTAGATATAATTTTTTAATTTTTTATCAAAATTTATTAAAAGTTTTACCAAAAATATATTTAATTTAATTTTTTTCAGAAAACTTTGCTTGCAAAATATTGGACAGTTATTTTCAATTGACTTAAAAGGTCCCATTTTCAAGCCAAAAATAGTAATATATAATATTTTATAGTACTAAATTATAATTATCACAAAAAATATAATTGTAATATATTATATAATGTAAAAATAAAACAATAATAATATTATGAAAAACTATAGTATGGTATACAAATAAAACATTATTATACTATATAATTAATGTTATAATTTATAAAATTGTTATAATAATATCACAATATTATGATATTATAATACTAAATAATATTAATTGTATTTTTAATAATATATCATTATATAATGATGAAATAATAGTAAAATAATATATTCATAATAATTCTACATTATAATCATTATTATATTTGTTATACTATATGATAATATTATAATATGATTATTATATTATTAAAATACTTTATAATATAATTTTAATAAGTTAGATGGTTAAGGCAGCGTTTGGATGCTGGAATAAGGCCTTGAATAGGGCCTTATTCCAGCTTATTCCCCAAACACTCTGAAAAAGGAGAGTGGGCCCCATGAGATTCCGATCTATTCCAGTTAACCTATCTTAAATAATTAATTAAATAAATTTATTTATATGTTATAAAAAATTAAATAAATTTATTAAATTAAATTAAATAAATTAATTAAAATAATAAATTAAGTATGTTATTTTTTTTCTTTATTAATAAAAAATTTTTTAAGTATGTTCTTATATTATTTTATGTAATTAATTTATTACCTTATTTATTAATAATAATAATTTATTCAAGTCATTTTGAAAAATAAAAATTGATAAACCATTTTTATTGGAAGGGGTATTTTGGAATTTCAAAAAATTCTTCATCTATTCCTACTGGAATACATGTTTATTCCATGTCATCCAAACATCATTTGGAATTACACTGAAATAACATGGAATACCAGATTTGATCCAAACAAAAATCTGGAATAACAAAAGGAATAAGTTAATTCTTACGAAATTCGTATCCCTATTCCTGTAATAACTTTTTAACATCCAAATACACCTAAAAGTATAAGGATACTGGGTAAAGATGGGGGCATTGATTTAAGTATTTAAAATGATGGGATTGAAGTCTGATTTTTAAAAAAATATTAGCACAAATCAAGTCTAGTTTTTGAGAAAAATACTTAGTGTTTAGATTGCTAAATTGGATTAGAAAGAAGTAAAAAAAAATTATGTACCGTATCTATAAAGATCGAATTATCAAACATATTTCAATCCAATATGAGTTTGAAATACATCTTAGAACTGAACTTTTAAAACTATTATATTTTTTTAAAAAAAATTTAAAAAAAAAATTATTTTTAAAAAAAAATTTAAAAGCCATGCAGTTCAAAATTTTAATGCCAAAAGCTCTGCCTCCAACCCTGCCAAACCAAAACTTGGCCATGACAGCCGGGTGATGAATTTTTTTATATTTTATAGGATTTGGGGTATTCGTCTCCCTTGCCGACAGCAGCTCCATCGTGCAGACGTGAAATTTGAAATTATTAAAATCACTTCGAATCTTGGCGGCCGCCACGGCCGATCTGCCTGAAAGCGAGGCGCCGAAACGGACGAAAAACACCCGTCAAAGAAGATGGATGCCAACCCGCCCACGTTTTATGCAAGTTAAAGTAATCGAAGCAACGGTCACGTAATCGTGACTCCATGGCGCGATCCAACGGTCTTATCTGGACCACGTTCAAATTTCAAACTTTTTAATGCGCCGCTCCATTTAACCCGCCGACGCTCGCGCGTTTATCCGTTGAATACCGCCATCAATTATCCGCTGCAAGCTGTAATAAGTTAATAACCGAGGTAGGACGATTGAGAATTGATTTCACACCGCGGCGTCGTTGAAATCAAGCGGGTCCGTACGCGTTCAAGCAACCAGCGTTTCAGCGTTTCCACTGTAGTAATTTACATCCTTTTCCTTCTTCGTTGCTGTTATAATAGTTTATGTGGGGGTAACATAGAGTCATGATAGTTAATATTAGTACTTCTTTATAGTTTTAAATGCCAGATTTTAAGGCAGCTTTAAATTCCATCATTCTAACGATCAAATAAGTAGTGTCAAAACCGAAAAGCCGAATCTAAAGTGCGCGTCCTTTTCTTGATCAAAATAATCTCAGCGTTTTAACCCGTTGGAGTTTGGTGGCCGTGTCAATATCGGCGTCTATGGTACACTAATTAATAATGCCAAATTATTATACATTATTGTTTTGTCCTCTATGACCGACCCCTGCGGTGTGCCCACGTTGAATCACGATGCACATATTCAAATATTTGCAGACCAAATCCCAGTTCTCTAATAATAATAATATAATATAATAATAATAATAATAATAATAATAATAATAATAATAATAATAATAATAATAATAAAAAAAAGTCGCACTCACATTGAATCACGATGCACATATTCAAATATTTACAGATCAAATCCCAGTTCTTTAATAATAATAATAAAAAAAAGAAGCCGCACTTCCTCTCGTAATGGTCTCGTCATAGACTCTTGGCAGCTGCTTTTGAGAATGATACGTTGAAAAGAGATAATCTTTTTTTTTATATTAAAAAAATATATTTTTTTAAATTAGATAAAACTGAAATGTTAGGAATAAGAAAAGATTTGAAATATGTATGTATACATTTTTTTTTTTAGCGTTATTTATTTTTTTTTTTTTTCTTTTCGAAGTTACTTATGGGATTAATTCTTGCAAATAACTTTTAGGATATGATCAGTATAAAGAGAATTTGCACCAAAGCAACAGTGAAAAAATATCTAAAAGATCAGAACACAGTATTTTAAAAAAAAACAAGATAACAGAGATTTTATTACTTTCAGTTTTATTTATCGTTAGTTTTATAGGCATAAAAGTACCTTTTTATGAAAGTTTCATGAAAAAATATATCCCTTTCAAATGATATATTCGTTTGAATAATAATACACAAACACAATATACACACATATATATATATATATTCTTTTAAGTAATATATCTATTTGGCATATCCTTTCAAATAATATATCGGTTTAAAATTTATTTAAATATATTTCACATACGCCTCATATCTATTTTTATTATTATCTTCTCCCTTTATAATTAAACAATAATTTCAATACGATAACTGTTACAGTGACAACCGAAAAATCTAAATTGCCTACATATAGTCCAAATAGCTGAACTCGTTTTCATTTTATCATCCAAAATTGTACCAATTAAACGAGAACCACCTCAATTTCAACCATGGCTCCGCCGTCGCTAACACCATGTAAATCTGCATGACATTGCTCCCACGATAGACCCGCCATTTATTTAATTTTTTTGCGTGTGTTATGATAAAGGCGTGCTGGACCCAATCGAGGCGGCGGAATAGCCCTTTCTGCTGTGCCTTGAGGATAACCCATAGCGCTTTGCTGAATAAAGAAACGAACTTGGCAGTAGATGGTTGAAGAAGGGAATGCCATGGCCCATGGCTCCACTGGCGAAAGCTATTTCGAAAGCGATGGTGCCGCGTGCTCCATGCTCGGCACCAATAATTGTCCAGAAAAGTTGGTCATCCCCGTCACCCCGACCTCTTCCGCGCGAGTCACGAGCCATGGCCTGGGAGCGGGATTGGCCCTGGCGAATTGAATTGTACGTATTAAGGACCTAAAATTTATAAAAAAAAGTCTTTGTGCATAGCTCTCGTGAAGGATGGTCTGTCGAATGCAATGATTTGCTCGAACATGAACCTGGCGCTTCTGCAATGCGGGACCAGTCCATGCAGTGCACGAAGGCTTTTCCAAATTTATTATATGGAAAACACTTTGTACACCGGCCCCGATGCAGCAACGCTGACGTGGGCTGCACCGCGTCTTCCGATTGGTCAACGTGGATCCGACGTGGATGACCTGACAGGCGGTATGGCTGGGCTTTGATGTAACGTTCTGAACGTGACGGACATTTAATGATGTTCGTTTTTTTTAAAATTTTCGTGCGGACGAAAATGCCCTTTCGCTCCATTTTACGTTTTATGTCATCTGTGCAAGAAGAACTCTGTTTCAGAAAGCTTAGAGGCTGAAAATACTTCAGCTACTGGACTGGAAAACCTGGATACTGGAGTATGTGTAAAAAAACTTCTGGAGGAAATCTCATCCGCAGCACTGGTGGTACACACTCTTTCTTCCCACTTCTTTATTACATCAACAGTTTTTTTCTGGTTAGAGTTGGTTTATGCGTTTAATGCGCGGGTAACTACCTTAGAACGAAATAGTTATGACACTCTGAGAGTCATAACTGTTTTGTAAGTAACTCTTTTAATGCGGCCCTTTCCCTCATCCTAGCGCCAATTTATGTTGGATTTCATCTCTGCAAGATGAACTCTTTCTTCCCCTCCCTCGCTCTGAGAGTCCGGATGCTAAGGAATCAGTTGAGCACGAACCTACGCCCTCGCTTTATCCAATGAGATTTTCCTTGCCAAAACCTCACGTAGACGTTCGCTTCTCTCTCTGAATTCGGCCAGGTCTGTAAAAGCTTCGTTATCTCTTCGTCAATTGCTTTTAAAAAGCTCCTTTTTTCCTCCATCTGCTTGGGAATGCCAGACCTGGCCGAATTCAGAGAGAGAAGCGAACGTCGAGGGCGTATGTTCGTGCTCAACTGAATTTCATCTATGCTAGAATAACTCTCTTTCTTTCGCCCCCCCCTCGCTCTGAGAGTCCGGATGGTAAGGAATCCCCGCGACACCCTAGTTCGAAGTCGGCCGTAAGTCCTTCGCGACACCCCAGACGAAATCCCACGATACCCTAGCTTTAGGGCGACGACACCCGTCTTATAAATGTGCACATAGAGAGAACCCGGCGACACCTAATTGAATTCGGCAGAAAATCAATCGCGACACCCCTGTTGAAATCTCGCGACACCCTAGCTCTAACGAGACGACACCCGTGATTGAACAAGAGACCACGGAGATAATCCCCGCGACACCCTAGTTCGAAGTCGACCGTAAATCCTTCGCGACACCCCAGACGAAATTCCACGACACCCTAGCTTTAGGGCGACGACACCCGTCTCATAAATGTGCACATAGAGAGAACCCGGCGACACCCTAATTGAATTCGGCAGAAAATCAATCGCGACACCCCTGTTGAAATCTCACGACACCCTAGCTCTAACGAGACGACACCCGTGATTGAACAAGAGACCACGGAGATAATCCCCGCGACACCCTAGTTCGAAGTCGGCCGTTAGTCCTTCGCGACACCCCAGACGAAATCCCACGACACCCTAGCTTTAGGGCGATGACACCCGTCTCATAAATGTGCACATAGAGAGAACCCGGCGACACCCTAATTGAATTCGGCAGAAAATCAATCGCGACACCCCTGTTGAAATCTCACGACACCCTAGCTCTAACGAGACGACACCTGTGATTGAACAAGAGACCACGGAGATAATCCCCGCGACACCCTAGTTCGAAGTCGGCCGTAAGTCCTTCGCGACACCCCAGACGAAATCCCATGACACCCTAGCTTTAGGGCGACGACACCCGTCTTATAAATGTGCACATAGAGAGAACCCGGCGCTACCCTAATTAAATTCGGCAGAAAATCAATCGCGACACCCCAGTTGAAATCTCACGACACCCTAGCTCTGGGGCGACGACACCCGTCTTATAAATGACCACCTAGAGAGAACCCGGCGACACCCTACTTCGAATTCTGCCGTTAATCCTTTGCGACACCGTAGTTGAAATCCCACGACACCTTAACTCTAACGAGACGACACCCGTTCTTTAACATGACCACATAGAGAGAACTCGGCGACACCCTAACTGAATTCGGCAGAAAATCAATCGCGACACCCCAGTTGAAATCCCACGACACCCTAGCTCTAACGAGACGACACCCGTTCTTTAACATGACCACATAGAGAGAACTCGACGACACCTAATTGAATTCGGCAGAAAATCAATCGCGACACCCCAGTTGAAATCTCACGACACCCTAGCTCTAACGAGACGACACCCGTGCTTATAAATGACCACATAGAGAGAACCCGGCGACACCCTAATTGAATTCGGCAGAAATTCAATCGCGACACCCCATTTGAAATCTCACGACACCCTAGCTCTGGGGCGACGACACCCGTCTTATAAATGACCCCACATAGAGAGAACCCGGCGACACCCTACTTCGAATCTCCGTTAATCCTTCGCGACACCCTAGTTAAATCCCACGACACCCTAGCTCTAGGGAGACGACACCCGTTCTTTAAACAGACCACGGAGATAATCCCAGAGACACCCTAGTTCGAATTCGGCCGTTAATCCTTCGCGACACCCCTGTTGAAATCCCACGGCACCCTAGCTCTAGGGCGACGACACCCGTCTTATAATGACCACATACAGAGAAATCGGCGACACCCTAATTGAATTCGGCAGAAAATCAAACGCGACACCCCAGTTGAAATCTCACGACACCCTAGCTCTAACGAGACGACACCCGTGCTTTAACAAGGCGGGAATTTGACGTCACCGTAGTACTAATTCGACGACACCCTATTCACTGAGCCATGAGCCATGCCATATTTCCGAGAAAAGTTTGTAAACGTGGGCAGTTCCTATGGGTTCGCGGGTCTCATTGATGTGATCGTGGCGATCCGGGTGTCCTTTCGTATTTCTCTTAGGTCGGCATAAACCCTAGAATCAATCGTCTGTTGCTCGAGAAGCCATCTTTTTGCTCAAGAAGCCATCCTTCTTCTCTTGCTCGAGAAGCCACTGGTCTCTTTTCCCTCCTAAACTTGTTCCATAGTTCATTCTTCCGAATTCTTCATTCATGGAGATGAGTGCTTTCGTTTGTGCACGAAGACCGCGAACAAAGAAGAAGCAGACAGAGAAAATGGCGGAACAATGCAAGGACCTGGTTCTTCGTTCGACTGAGGATGCGGCTCCTTCAGGTATGTATTACACTATTTATATTAAATTTATCTTATGATATGTATGTCTTCTGTCTTACCCCCTGTTTCCGTTGACAATAAAATTGTTCCAGTCCCCCCAGTGAAGGCTTCCCAGCTGTTTAAGAATAGCTGCAGGCCGGCAGTATACGTTCAGAAGGTTTGGAGGATGGGGTTCTCTAGACGCCATACAAGACTGATTCGAAGGACCCCATTTGGTGCCTTCGTCGACATGCAGACGTTCACAGTCGACGGGCGACTGCTAGCAGACATCATAAGATGTCACAATGGTGGCGACGAGTTCATGTTTTGCGGAAAGCCAGTTCTATTCAGTGCCGAAGAAGTCGCACTCATTTTGGGTCTTCCATGTCATGGGAAGAAGATCGACACGTCCAGCCAAATGTTCAACGGAAGGTTGTTCAGACGGTTTGGCCAGGGTTTAGATCTTCGCCAATCAGGTTTGGAGAAGTTGATATTTCAACTCCGACCATCTAAAGTACAGGAGGATGTCGAGGACACCGTCCGACTTTGGATCGCATACATGTTGGCCATGTTTTTGGCTCCAAAGTCTAATCAGAGATGTCCACGGTATCTCATCCAGCACTTGGATGACTTAAGTCAACTGAGTAGCATCGACTGGGCTTCGGCACTGAAGGAATTGATTGTTCTGGCTCTCCCAGAAATAGCTGCTTGCTTGCGTTCCGAGGAGCCGGTGCACTCAAAGAATGCAAAAAAGATTAGGAGGCAGCCTACCTTGTTCGGATGCTCGGCAGCACTGGTGGTAAGGATTATTGAGACAAATTATTAGTGTTGAGACAAAATTTTTTCGTAATATTACTTTATTTAATATCCAAAAAAAATATAATTTCAGGCGTGGTTCCTCGAGCATACATCAATGCGAGAGCCAGCATACCCTGATAAACGGCCCCGGCTGTTGAAGTGGTATGACCACCAAACGAAGAACCAATCGGTTCGGGTTGCCGACTTGCAGCCTCAGGACTTGGTAATCTACTCCATTGCTCCATTGCTGTGACCATTTTTTCAACTTAATGCGTCAATATGTTCAGTTAATATTAATTTGTTATCATCTTGTGTTGCAGATGGAGGGAGCTATTGAACCATTGCCAGAAGAGCGATGGCTTCTCCCTCAGCAGTTAAAACCGTCCCCCCCTCAACAAACAGATACCTGCGCCCCTCAACCAATGGATAGCTGCGCAGGATGCGCCGAGTTGAGGAATGAATTGGAGTGTGTTAAGGATCAACTCGAAGATGTCAGGCACAGGCTGTCCATTGCTGAGAGCCTCCTCAATTCACTTGTCAGAAAGGAAAGTTATGCAATAACCGAGGAGGACAAGGGGGACGAGAAAACAGAGAAGGTGCATTCCTTGGAGTTGGTCCTCCGCGAGCCTGATAACGTAAATATTGAGGAGAAGAAGATGGAGGAGGACCATTCATCCGAGTTTCCAATTGAGACAGGGAATGCAAAATCAGAGGAGAACATATTGGAGGGGGATTCATTGGCTGATAAAACAGAGCAGGGGAATGAAAATAAAGAAGAGTCCATATCCGATAATAAACTTGGCACCCCTGCGCCAAAGGATGACAATATGGACTTAGAAATAATTGGAGTGCCGTCGCTTGTTAGGAGGATTAAAAAACATCCGAGGAAGCGTAAGGCTTCCACGGTGTCGGCGAATGTTATGAGACAACCCGACCTAAAAAGTCGGTGAAGACAGTGGGCATGTCAAAGCCCAACACAACGGTCGAAGATGACCAAATAATTATTCAAAATTTTTTGAGCGAGCGACAACAACCCGACGAGATCGTCTACACAAATATGTTTAATGGAGTTGCAAGCAGAAAAAATCTTCAGGATCTCATTAACAACGAGATGATAATAGATGATGTAAGTATATCAAGGAACATGTTCAAGTTGTTGATTTTAGAATTATATTAATCGTTTTACTTTTTATTGGCAGATAATCGATTGCGGGCAGGAGTTTCTGATGCGAAACTGGGCAGAGCATCCTGACCGATATCATAAGTGCATAATTGCATCAGTTTTCGTACCTGCTCTATGTCTGACTTCCTCATCACCTGCTCATGAACTTGCTGGATCATCTGGGGCTGCGATATTTGATAATGTATCGGACGAAGATAAGGCCCAGTTCCGGTTTCTTTTCACCATTGTAAACTCTGATAACTCGCACTGGCATTTGGTTGCTGTCGACATGGAAAGGAAGGTGTTCATGCACCTGAATTCAATGAAACGCAACCCGAAGTACAAGGCCAATGCAAGGAAATGGCATACAATTCTAGGCCACATATTCCATATCTACTGCGATAAGAAGGAAGTGATGGAGTGGCCGATGGAAGATATTTCGGATTGCCCAAGCCAACCGAGCGGATCGCTGGATTGCGGCCTGTACTGTCTGAGATACATGGAATGTCTTGCTCGACGAGACAATCCTGATATGAAGCTGGATTTCAGTGATGAGGAAGTCAGAGATTACCGGCGACACTTAGCTGCAACGATATTGAGAGAGGGCCTGAACAAAAAGATTAGCGACATTGTCGAAACATGTTCTTAATTTTTGTATTCGTCTTTGAATGAAATTGTATGTAATTTATTCATATTAACACTGATTAATATTTAATGCAAATGAAAAATTTGTTGAAAAATGTGTTATCAGAGCTTGCGAAACGGAAGATTTTAGCTCGACGACACCCTAGCTCATGGAAAACGACACCATTGTCTTGACAAGAAAGGCGGTCCTACGTCCCAGAGCTTGTTTTAGCTCGACGACTAGCTCATGGAAAACGGTTTGCGCGGTTCGTAGGTTTCCGTCTTTCGGGTGTCGCCGCGCAAGAATAGGGTGTCGTTTGCCTTGAGCTAGGGTGTCGTCGAGCTAAAATCTTCGGAGTCGTTTCGCGGATGTCTCGTAGGATTCCGCCTTTCGGGTGTCGCGCAAGACTTGGGTGTCGTTTTCCATGAGCTAGGAGTCGTTCGCCTCGTATGTTTCCGTCTTTCGGGTGTCGCCGCGCAAGGCTTGGGTGTCGTTTGCCAGAACTAGGATGTCTCGTATGTTTCCGTCTTTCGGGTGTCGCCGCGCAAGGCTTGGGTGTCGTTTGCCAGAACTAGGATGTCTCGTATGTTTCCGTCCGGGTGTCGGGCTTGGGTGTCGCCAGAACTAGCTCGTATGTTTCCGGGGTGTCGCCGCGCAAGGCTTGGGTGTCGTTTGCCAGAACTAGATGTCTCGTATGTTTCCGTCCTTCGGGTGTCGCCGCGCAAGGCTTGGGTGTCGTTTGCCAGAACTAGGATGTCTCGTATGTTTCCGTCCTTCGGGTGTCGCCGCGCAAGGCTTGGGTGTCGTTTGCCAGAACTAGGATGTCTCGTATGTTTCCGTCCTTCGGGTGTCGCCGCGCAAGGCTTGGGTGTCGTTTGCCAGAACTAGGATGTCTCGTATGTTTCCGTCCTTCGGGTGTCGCCGCGCAAGGCTTGGGTGTCGTTTGCCAGAACTAGGATGTCTCGTATGTTTCCGTCCTTCGGGTGTCGCCGCGCAAGGCTTGGGTGTCGTTTGCCAGAACTAGGATGTCTCGTATGTTTCCGTCCTTCGGGTGTCGCCGCGCAAGGCTTGGGTGTCGTTTGCCAGAACTAGGATGTCTCGTATGTTTCCGTCCTTCGGGTGTCGCCGCGCAAGGCTTGGGTGTCGTTTGCCAGAACTAGGATGTCTCGTATGTTTCCGTCTTCGAAGGCTAGAACTAGGATGTCTCGTATGTTTCCGTCCTTCGGGTGTCGCCGCGCAAGGCTTGGGTGTCGTTTGCCAGAACTAGATGTCTCGTATGTTTCCGTCCTTCGGGTGTCGCCGCGCAAGGCTTGGGTGTTTTGCCAGAACTAGGATGTCTCGTATGTTTCCGTCCTTCGGGTGTCGCCGCGCAAGGCTTGGGTGTCGTTTGCCAGAACTAGGATGTCTCGTATGTTTCCGTCCTTCGGGTGTCGCCGCGCAAGGCTTGGGTGTCGTTTGCCAGAACTAGGATGTCTCGTATGTTTCCGTCCGGGTGTCGCCGCGCAAGGCTTGGGTGTCGTTTGCCAGAACTAGGATGTCTCGTATGTTTCCGTCCTTCGGGTGTCGCCGCGCAAGGCTTGGGTGTCGTTTGCCAGAACTAGGATGTCTCGTATGTTTCCGTCCTTCGGGTGTCGCCGCGCAAGGCTTGGGTGTCGTTTGCCAGAACTAGGATGTCTCGTATGTTTCCGTCCTTCGGGTGTCGCCGCGCAAGGCTTGGGTGTCGTTTGCCAGAACTAGGATGTCTCGTATGTTTCCGTCCTTCGGGTGTCGCCGCGCAAGGCTTGGGTGTCGTTTGCCAGAACTAGGATGTCTCGTATGTTTCCGTCCGGGTGTCGCCGCGCTCGCCAGGCTCGTAAGGGTGTCGTTGGGTGTCGTTTGCCAGAACTAGGATGTCTCGTATGTTTCCGTCCTTCGGGTGTCGCCGCGCAAGGCTTGGGTGTCGTTTGCCAGAACTAGGATGTCTCGTATGTTTCCGTCCTTCGGGTGTCGCCGCGCAAGGCTTGGGTGTCGTTTGCCAGAACTAGGATGTCTCGTATGTTTCCGTCCTTCGGGTGTCGCCGCGCAAGGCTTGGGTGTCGTTTGCCAGAACTAGGATGTCTCGTATGTTTCCGTCCTTCGGGTGTCGCCGCGCAAGGCTTGGGTGTCGTTTGCCAGAACTAGGATGTCTCGTATGTTTCCGTCAAGCGCAAGGCTTGGGTGTCGTTTGCCAGAACTAGGATGTCTCGTATGTTTCCGTCCTTCGGGTGTCGCCGCGCAAGGCTTGGGTGTCGTTTCCAGAACTAGATGTCTCGTATGTTTCCGTCGGGTGTCGCCGCGCAAGGCTTGGGTGTCGTTTGCCAGAACTAGGATGTCTCGTATGTTTCAGGCTTGGGTGTCGTTTGCCAGAACTAGTGTCTCGTATGTTTCCGTCCTTCGGGTGTCGCCGCGCAAGGCTTGGGTGTCGTTTGCCAGAACTAGGATGTCTCGTATGTTTCCGTCCTTCGGGTGTCGCCGCGCAAGGCTTGGGTGTCGTTTGCCTAGGAAATAGTATGTCTCGTCCGTCCGGGTGTCGCCGCGCAAGGCTTGGGTGTCGTTTGCCAGAACTAGGATGTCTCGTATGTCGGGTGTCGCCGCGCAAGGCTTGGGTGTCGTTTGCCAGAACTAGGATGTCTCGTATGTTTCCGTCTTCGGGTGTCGCCGCGCAAGGCTTGGGTGTCGTTTGCCAGAACTAGGATGTCTCGTTCGCGAGCATTTCATTTACGACCAAGCAACCATAATTCAAAAGTTACGACACTCGTGTTTTATATATGATCTTGTGTAAGTTGACTCAATACATAAGCATCAAATTCATCCATTAAAGTTTCTGACGGCGGAACAATTATCTCCAGGTCCTCTTCAGTATTAATAGACTGCAAACAAGTCTGCCTGCTACTTGAAGCAGCTCTTTCCTTGGCCTGATTTTTCCTTGATCTTTTTGCCTTCTTCTCGACTGCACTCTTTAATCTGTTCTCTCTCGGGCGACCTTTCGTCCTAATTTGTTCAGGATCTTGAATTACCAGCTCTGAACGTGGTTTAGCTGCGCAGTTGGCATCCACGGCAGTTTTGAATAGAGGCGGTAGACCATCCATCACTACATTAAATGCATCTTCAGACATGGAGGCTATCTCTGCGAGCTTCGTCATCCGATGAGACAGCAAACTATATCTACAATCATAAACAGAATATTAACGATAACAAATATTAAGACATTTCAATTAAAAAATTGTCACTGCGTACCGTGAGTTTCGTGTGCTTTTATCATAACCCTCAGTATTGCAGTCGAATTCGTCGAATTGGTATTTCATGTCCTTGCACCATCTCTTCAAGAAGTATTTATCTGGTAAACGAAATACGTCATTTTGATGAAGAACCAACAGGGCATGCCTACACTGGTACCCCTTGAACTGAAAGGATCGGCACTGGCATTGGACATCCTCAATATTTCTATCGTATGACACGATATAATCTTTGATCATCTCCTTGCCAATTCCATCGACTTCAATCCTTTCATACGACTTGACGGAATATATACACGTGTTGCCAGCTTCGTTGATCAATTTTGTATTTGATGCAGCCATTTCAAGGATCTCATTCTGGAATTTTTTGAAAATGCTCCGTGTATACCTTCCTGCAGCTTGTCTCTCAAAAGGTGATGATGTCTTTAGGAAAGCTATCGTTTGCAAAGTCCTATTATCTTCCTCATTTTCGGCCTCGTATCGTTTTTCCAAGGCATCTTCGTACTTACTTATAAACTCCGTTAGTGTTGTCTTCGAATTTATAAACCCATCGAAGAAGTGATTAATGCCCTCGCTCCTTTGTGAAGATGACATCCCTGTTAAACATTTTGTCAACCAAAAATTAAAAAAAAAAAAGCGTTTAAATGAATCATGAACCAAAGCCACCATTGACATACAAACCTGCGAAGAATGTATCCTTGAGGTAAACTGGGACCCATTTTTCCCGACATTCGTATAGGACATTGAACCAATCTATAGACTTGCATTCTTTATATTTCTCCATAACATGTGCCCACCTTTCCTCGAATGAATTTATGGTCAATGAATCATATATTGCCTCATCGAAATCAACCATAAACTTGGGATTTGCCGTGCAAATGTGGCCAATCTTTTCCGGTATCTTCTTCAATATATGCCAAAGACAAAATCGATGTCGGGTATTAGGAAAAACTTCTTTGACAGCAGCCTCGATTGCCTTATCTTGATCAGTAATCATGGCAATAGGTGCTTGACCACCATTTGCATCCAGCCAAGTCTTAAAAACCCATTTATATGTCTCAGTACTCTCATCAGACAACAATGCGCATCCAAGCAAGGTTGACTGTCCATGATGGTTCACCCCAACAAATGGACAAAAAGGCATTTGATATCTGTTTGTCAAGTAAGTTGAGTCAAAGCTTAGAACATCACCGAAGTATGTGCATGCCAATCTTGACCTTGGATGAATCCAGAAGACAGACCTCAGATGACCATTATCATTGAGGTCTAAGGAGTAGAAGAAATTGGGATTTTTGAGTTGCATTTCGGCAAAATGAATTACCATCGACTGAGCATCTCCTTCTTTCAGCTTAGACTGACGTTCGCGACTAATGAAGTTACGAGCATCCTTCTCGGTGAAATCCAATTGTCCTCTGCCCCCTTTTCTCCTTGCTATGGCAGAGTATATCTGAGTCGTCGGAACATTCACGGCATGTAAATTGCTGATCTCTGCCTTCTCTGGTGTGCTGATCCTCCTATGCGACCGTAGATAACCAGCTGATGTTATGGAGAGCCCATGGTTATGTTCTAGAGAAACCTCATCCAAAATCCACTTACCACTTGTAGCATTCAGTCTTGCTTTTATGGATGCCATACAACCAACTTTCCCAGTATCCCTATGATTCATACTCTTCTCTGATTTTCTGGATTTTCCTTGCCTCCAACACGCCAGGTGCTTGAAGCAAAGTTGTTTTTTGTTGTTGGCCCTGCTACACACTGTTGTGATTCCAAAGCCAACTCGTTTCGCGTATCCATTGTAGAACGTATATACATCATCGGCTGAATTGAATTCCATCCCAGTTTGAGGAACTACAATATCATCCACTGCATTTGGAACGACGGGTGAAGCTGCACGGCCGGGAGTGTTATCTTCTTCTTTCCGATCTACATTTTCAGCATCAACTGTGAAATATAGGCACGCATTCATGAACAGCTACTCCTACGCGACACCCCAGTTGAAATCTACTGACACCCTAGCTCCAATGCTACGACACCCGTGGCTTAGAACTGACCGCGCGGAGAATCCCTCCGACAGCACAGTAGAAATGGATTTCGGCCGAAACTCCTTCGAGACACCCACGTTGAAAGCTCACGACACCCTAGCTTTAAGGCGACGACACCCGTGCTTAGAACTGACCGCACGGACAATCCCCATGACACCCTAGGAGAATTGGTTTTCGGCCGAAAGTCATTAGAGACACCACTGTTGAAAGCTCACGACACCCCTAGCTTAATGCGACGACACCCGTGCTTAGAACTGACCACGGCGAGAAAGCCCGCGACAACCAAGTTACTAAAATTTAATTTTATTTATAAAAAAAAATTACATTAGCCCTCACTGGGGCTTGTCTCCTTCGGTCGCTGCGTCGTCGATCTGGCGATGGAGGGACGCTACTTTCCCCTCCAGGTGGCTATTGGCCCGACGCAGGACCTCTATCTCTTTTGTTGAAACATCCTGGTATTCCTCGAGCGCCAGCCTGAGTCGCTCGATGATTGCGTGCGACTCAGCATAAACCACCGCGTCGATGGTGACGGTTGGGCGTCGGCTGCCATGGCTGCCAGTAGATCTCACCTCGCCTCTGGAAGCCATCTTGTGGTCAGTTCAAGCTGGAAAGGTGAGTAACGATGGCATTCCCCCATCCTTATTTAAGGTTCCCCTGGCGGGTGTTTCGATTGCCATGCGCCACCATCTCAGTGGTTGTTCACAGGAATCGAATCGGTGCGCCACCACGCCCCGCCCTCCACGTTGAGTTTCGAGGGATGGGGAACAGAACAGTTTCGGGAAGCAAACAGTCTTAAGTTTAACGTCGTCCCAAGAGAAAATTCACGACACCCAAGGATGATTTGGATTTCGGCCGAAACTCCTTCGCGACACCCCACTTGAAAGCTCACGACACCCTCGGATCAATGCTTCGACACCCGTGCTGAGAACTGAACACGGAGAGAATCCCCGAGACATCCCAGGGATGAGTTGGATTTCGGCCGAAACTCCTTCGCGACACCCATGTTGAAAGCTCACGACACCCTAGCTTTAAGGCGACGACACCCGTGCGTCGAACTGATCACAGGGAGAACCCCCGCGACACCCCTTCTCGAATTCGGCCGAAACTCCCTCGTGACACCACAGTTGTAAACTCACGACACCCTAGCTTTATGGCGACGACACCCGTGGGTTCACTGTTAATGCATGGGTGTCGTCCCCTTAAAGCTAGGGTGTCGTGAGTTTACAACTGGGGTGTCACGAGGGAGTTTCGGCCGAATTCGAGAAGGGGTGTCGCGGGGGTTCTCCCTGTGATCAGTTCGACGCACGGGTGTCGTCGCCTTAAAGCGAGGGTGTCGTGAGCTTTCAAGTGGGGTGTCGCGAAGGAGTTTCGGCCGAAATCCAAATCATCCTTGGGTGTCGTGAATTTTCTCTTGGGACGACGTTAAACTTAAGACTGTTTGCTTCCCGAAACTGTTCTGTTCCCCATCCCTCGAAACTCAACGTGGAGGGCGGGGCGTGGTGGCGCACCGATTCGATTCCTGTGAACAACCACTGAGATGGTGGCGCATGGCAATCGAAACACCCGCCAGGGGAACCTTAAATAAGGATGGGGGAATGCCATCGTTACTCACCTTTCCAGCTTGAACTGACCACAAGATGGCTTCCAGAGGCGAGGTGAGATCTACTGGCAGCCATGGCAGGCGACCCCCAACCGTCACCATCGACGCGGTGGTTTATGCTGAGTCGCTCGCAAGCAGCGAGCGACTCATCAAGGCGGCCGAGAAATACCTGGCCGTTACAACAAAAGAGATAGAGGTCCTGCGTCGGGCCAATAGCCACCTGGAGGGGAAAGTAGCGTCCCTCCAGCATCACATCGCCGACGCAGCGACTGAAGGAGATAAGCCCCAGTAAGGGCTAATGTTTTTTTTTTTTGATAAATAAAATTAAATTTTAGTAACTTGGTTGTCGCGGGCCTTCTCGCCGCCGTGATCAGTTGGGTGTCGTCAATTTTCAACTGGGGTGTCGTCGCCCTAAAGCTAGGGTGTCGTGGGATTTCGTCTGGGGTGTCGCGAAGGACTAACGGCCGACTTCGAACTAGGGTGTCGCGGGGATTATCTCCGTGGTCTCTTGTTCAATCACGGGTGTCGTCTCGTTAGAGCTAGGGTGTCGTGAGATTTCAACAGGGGTGTCGCGATTGATTTTCTGCCGAATTCAATTAGGGTGTCGCCGGGTTCTCTCTATGTGCACATTTATAAGCTGAAATATTTCCTGTCGACCAGACTTTCAAAGCTGAAATATTTACAAAACAGTTATGACTCTCAGAGTGTCATAACTATTTCGTTCTAAGGTAGTTACCCGCGCATTAAACGCATTAACTAACTCTAACCAGAAAAAAACTGTTGATATAATAAAGAAGTGGGAAGAAAGAGTTTTTACTTTGTGCTGCGGCTGACATTTCCTCCAGAAGTTTTTTTACACATACTCCAGTATCCAGGTTTTCCAGTCCAGTAGCTGAAGTATTTTCAGCCTCTAAGCTTTCTGAAACAGAGTTCTTCTTGCACAGATGACATAAAACGTAAAATGGAGCGAAAGGGCATTTTCGTCCGCACGAAAATTTTTAAAAAAAGCGAACAGCATTAAATGTCCGTCACGTTCAGAACGTTACGTCAAAGCCCAGCCATACCGCCTGTCAGGTCATTCACGTCGGATCCACGTAGACCAATCGGAAGACGCGGTGCAGCCCACGTCAGCGTTGCTGCACCGGGGCCGATGTACAAAGTGTTTTCCTTATTATATTCTAGATTGCTATTCATTTGGTTCAGCTTGGTCGAACTGGCCCAGTGGGCCTGAGCCTCGCCTTGGTCCATTAGTTCCCGTCCGACTCAAACTTAGTAGCACATCATGACAAGGGAGCGAAGCAAATTGAGCTGTTCATGTAACGGGCACCTGCTGGAGATATACATTCGATAAAGATCAGTGCGTTGTCAAATCCAAACAGAGACCAGAAAGAACCTTGGCCACATCCTTATTACCATGTTTTTCTCACCAGAGCCATAGCGACCTGATTTTTGGATGGGAATGTTTTGGTCTACGATTTAGACAAATTCATCAGGGGTCTAGGCCTAGTCCATGAGGTACTCAAATATGGGTGAGATTGCCGCTTCTGCCTCTTGAGTTCTGGAAGGAGGAGTTCCTCAGAGCCATTCTTGTATCAGCTGGAGATTTCGTCTGTGTTAATGCGGCTACCTTGGCGAAATCTAGGGGGGGTTATGCGAGGGCCTGTCTTCGCGTCGACCTTCGTCGCCCTCTCCGGCCAGGCACACGGATTCAGGGGAGCTTTCAACCATTTTGGCAGAGTTTCGTCTATGAAAGCTTGGAGGGAGTCTGCTTGAGATGTGCCTCTCTACATTTGGATGGCCCTTGTTCCCAGTCGGGACGTCCTGATGGGGTTGGCTCCAATTCCATTTCGTGTTTGGATCGTGGCTGGTTGCAATCCGGAAGCGGGCGGTTCCTTCTATCCCCCAGACGGTGGTGAAGGGGAAGGCTTCGGTGCCGGCTTCGTCTTCATCTCCTGGCTCTGGTTCAGCGTCCCAGGCGGTGAAGAAGGGGCTCTCTTCGGGCGCTGGTGAATCGACTGAAGGGTGGGCAGCTCCGGTTAAGATTGCTCGCCGGAGGTCCTCCTCGTCTTCGCGATCGGCATCAAGGCCAGCAGCCGTGGTGTCGCGCCCTGGGAAGGAAGATGAAGGTTTGGTCAACGGAATGGATCCCGTGCCGGTTCAGGACGTGCGTGCCGTTTCTTTGGCTCCAGTTCTGAATTTGAAAGCTGCTGATAAGTTGGGTTCTCTGAAACCCGAATTGAACCACCCAACTGTGATCCATAACCCCTTCTCCTCTCTAGCTTCAGTGGCTTATGATGATGGTCAATTGGGGAGTAGGGAAGCAAGCTCAGGTCCCCTTAAGAGTGCTAGACCGGAGGTTTCCCTGGCTCCTAGGACTTTATCCAAATCTGATAAGAGGAAGGGAAAAGGGAAGATTCCTTTCTCCAAAAAGAATGAGGTGAGTTGCTTCTCTCCAAGCCAGTCGGATCAGGTCCCGTGTTTTCAGGTTGGTGCCCAGGAGGCGGTGAGGGTCCAAGCTGCTGGGGGGGCCGGTCTTCCATTGGCAGATGCTATTGGTGAACCTAAGGGATTGGGCCCTGGTTCCTTATCTCAGGCACAGTCTTCCTGTTTAGATGTGTCTGATCCAGGTTCGGATGGAATGCTGATCAATCCATTACCGAAGCCTGACGACGGCCCTCAGTTGAATAGGGGTCTTGTTGATAGTGATATGATAGAGGATCAAGGAGGGGTCCCATCTTTCTCTATCCTATAAATGAAGATTTTACTATGGAATGTTAGAGGAGCTCGAAAGCCTTCTTTTGATCCTCCTTCAGTAGATTATTGCAATTACACCACTTTGATATATGTGTCCTCTTGGAGACAAGACTTTCGGGGGATAGTCTTCTCCGTTTTCGTAGACAGATTGCCCATACTTGGTCATCTTATGCTGTGGAGGCTAAAGGTCTGTCGGGGGGTATCTTGGCTATATGGCGCACCTCTGCAGTCAGGATTGATGCTTTTCATCAGTGCAATCAGCATATCGGTCTCATGATCTCTGAGGGATCTTCTGCCCCCTGGTTTCTTTCGGCAGTTTATGCTAGCACGGACTATCGGGAGAGAAGAATTCTTTGGTCTGAACTGCTTTCCCTCCTTGCTCAAGGTGTGCCATCTATTGTTGCGGGGGATTTCAACTGTATCACTGAGGCTAATGAAAAACGTGGAGGCAGACGGGTTTCAGGCTCAGCTGATATCAACGAATTCAGAACTTTCATTGGCTCTTCAGGGCTTTTAGATATGGGGTATTCGGGATCCCAATTCACTTGGTGCAATAATCGGCAGGGGTCTGCTCGAGTATGGGAGAGACTTGATAGAGCCTTGGCCACTCCCCAATGGCTCCAAAGATACCCTATGGTTACTATCACGCATCTTCCTAGGATTGCTTCTGACCATTGCCCTATTTTGATTTCTACGGAGGCTGATCATATTATGCGGAAGCAGTTTAGATTTGAGCAGTTTTGGACTGGTCTTTCAGCTGCTCGTTCTATTATTTCTCAGATATGACATATTCCTGTTAGGGGCAATGCTGTCTATCGGTTATCTCGTCGGTTTAAGATAGCCAGACACAGACTATCCAGATGGAATAGGAATGAGGTGGGGGATCTGGTTAGACAAGTTGAGCAGGTTGAAAATGATATTAATATTCTGCATGCTAAGGAGGATCACGAAGGATTTTTGGCGGACTCGGATCTCTCTTTCCTTAGGGATTTGCTGGCTCGGCACCGCTCCCTTTTGCGGCAGCAGGAGATGTTTTGGTGGCAGAGATCAAGGGCTCAGTGGATTTGTGATGGGGATCGTAACACCAGATTCTTCCATCAGGCCACTCTCAAGCGGAGAGCTGCTAATCGGATTCGAAGGTTAGTTGATGAAGGGGGGCATATTCGGGAGGATTTCCACTCTATCAGTGACCTTCTTCTTCTTTTTTTTCGGGCTCGATGGGTTGACTCTTCTGGTGATGGGGACCCGGTTGTGCAGGTTCCGACTTCTAGGAAGGTTTCCTCTCTGGACAATGATATGCTTGTCAGGCCGATCTCTACGGACGAGATTAGGGCGGCCCTGTGGGAGCTTGGTCCGAATAAGGCCCCTGGGCCTGACGGGTTTCCGCCTTTTTTCTTTCGGCACTACTGGGACATTGTTGGTCAGGAGGTGGTCCAAGCTATTCAGGATGTTTTCCGAGATCGACACATTCCTTCTGAATGGAATCTGACTTTCATTACCTTGGTGCCCAAGAGAGTGGATGCTTCTCTTCCGCAGCACTTTCGGCCCATTAGCCTCTGCACTACATTGTATAAAATCTGTGCTCGTCTTTTAGCTCGCCGCCTTTGTCTGGTGATTCCTCGTCTCATATCGGAGGAGCTGGGGGCTTTCATTAGAGGGAGGTCTATTTCGGACAATGTTCTTATTGCTCATGAGTTCATGCATGCTCTTCAGAGAGCTCCGGTCAGACGATGTCTTATGGCTGTTAAGCTCGATATGGAGCGTGCTTATGATAGAATGAGCTGGGTTTTTTGTACCGCTCTCTTCTGGAGTTTGGGTTTGATGAATTATTTATAGAATGGATTATGGCGTGCATTCACAAGCCCTCCTTTTCTCTAATCATCAATGGAAACCTGACTGATTTTTTCCACTCTAGTGTTGGTCTCAGGCAGGGTTGCCCCTTATCTCCTTTGCTGTTCATCCTGGCTGCAGATGATCTTTCTCGTGCTTTACGTCAGGCTCAGCAGGACAGGCGGATTGCCCCGGTTATAGCTGGTTCTGAGGGCCCCTTTGTCTCCCACCTCCTCTTTGCTGATGACTGTATCCTCCTAGGCCATGCTTCTATTGAGAATGCGGCTTCCTTTCATTCTATTATACAGAACTACTGCCAGGCTTCAGGTCAGAAGGTCAATTTTCTGAAGTCTTCTATTTGTTTTAGCCCGAAGACCTCTAGATCCACTAGAGAAGCCATCATCAGTTTATCGGGTATCTCCACTCAGACTGATAGATTTATGTATTTGGGGATCCCTATAATGGGGAGATGCCCCATTGCTCTGACTTCTCCGAGATCGAGAGACGGGTGAGCCAGCGCATTGAGGGATGGCAGGTGACTGGTCTTTCGATGATGGCTAGGGTTACCATTATTCGATCAGTTCTTTCCTCTCTTCCCCTGCATATCCTGTCGAATACAGCCATTCCGATTACTTGCCTGAAAAGGATCGAGAGATGCTTTCGTGATTTCCTTTGGGCTTCTGGTCAGGATGGTCATGGGATTCACCTCTTATCCTGGGATTTGGTCTGCATGCCTATCGGTGAGGGTGGTCTCGGTATCCCGTCTTTGATTGTTAGAAGGAAAGCCCTTATTGCCAGACATGCTTCGAGATTTCTTCTTGAGCCATATTGTCTCTGGAGCTCTCTGATGCGTATTAGATATGGAGAATGGTCGATTGCCATGCAGATATCTGCTCCTCGAGGTTGTTCCTCTTTTTGGAAGGAGGTCTGTTGCTATGGTCAGGCTATCTTGGACAATATCTCTTGGATGATCGGAGACGGTTCTTCGATTAATGTTATTCAGGATACCTGGATTTCTGAGCTTCCTCTCTCTTGGTGGCCCTTCTTATATTAGTATTGAGACCCCTCCCAGTTTAAGGGTCAAGGACTTGATCTCCTCAGACCCTCCTGCTTGGCATATCCCCTCGGTGACCAGATTGTTCGGTGCTGAGCTTGCCCGGCGGATTTTATCGATGCCTCTTCTTCCTGGTCGATCTTCTAATGTTAGACTCTGGCAGAGATCCTGTCTCTCTAAGGCTCCGACCAGGGATCTGATGATGATGTTTAGACCTCAGCCTCAGCGCCTAGAGGATGCAGCGTGGATTTGGAATCTTCCTACTATTCCTAGAGTTCAGTTATTTATCTGAAAACTTCTGTGGGGCTCTCTTCCTACCTGTGCTCTCCTATCTCGGAGGGGTCTTCCTATTCAGTCGATTTGCCCGCTATGCAACTTAGAGGAGGAATCTATTGAACATGCTATTTTCATCTGCCCCAGGGCTAGACGGTCTGGCTTATGATGGGATATCCGTTCAGACATAATGGCTCGGGCTCCCTGCTTTCTTCTTTCCTTCTGGACCTTCGGAGGTGCCCCCAGTATAAGAAAGGTCTCTGGGCGGTCACTACTTATCAGATTTGGCTAGCTAGGAACCAGCTTATTTTCTCTGATGACACTATTTCTCTTTACAAAATTGCTAGGAAGATCAGATTATTGGCGGCGGACTGTGCTCGTATTGGTTTTGATATCTCTGGCCACTGGGGATCCCCTGCTGCTTCGGCAGCGAACCGGCATACGGTTTTTATCTCTTGGGAGCCCCCCCTCCAGGGTTTATCAAAGTCAATTTTGACGGGAGTGTCCGTGGTAAAAGTGCTGGTTCCGCGTTTATTATCAGAGGTCCTCATGATGACCTTTTGGCGGCAGGAGGTTTTGGTACTCTTAACTCCTCTGTCCCCATGACTGAGCTTCATGCGGTTGGGCGGGTATTTCTTATGCTGCTCGGGTTCTTCATGCTCAGAGGCTTTGCATTGAGGGCGACTCCATGTCGGTCATTTCTTGGATTCAAATGCAGAATTGCCCTCCTGTTCTTTCTAATCCTATTTTGTTGGATATTTGGGCAATTCTGCGGGAGATTGAATGCGTCCAGACCAGGCACATATTTCGCGAAGCCAACTCGGCGGCGGATTGGGTTGCTGCTTCAGTGGCTCTGCTTTCTGGTCCTTGGATTTTGACTTCGGGTGACCCCTGCCCTGCTCCTTTGCAGCAAATTTTGTATTCTGATCTATCTGGGCTGACTCGCGCTAGACTAGTGTGATCGCTCGTTTGTTCAAAAAAAAAAAAAAAAAAAAAAAAAAAAAAAAAAAAAAAACAACAACAAATCTGCAAGCGTGCAGTACTCGGTCTAAAATCAAATGATGATAAAAATCTTTCATGCCATAAACGTAGACACATGGATACATTATATCATAAAATAAAAGAGAGGAGTATGCTGCATAGGTTTTGTCTATTAAATTTGCTCGCTATAATGCCCTTAGAAGTTTAAAGAAATATTATTTAAGAATCACGTTATCATTATCATCGATGATAGATATATGGGTTTTATTTTTTTTTATGTTTCTATTCTAATTGAAATATCATCTTCCTAATTTAACGAAAGCATTTCTGTTAATGCAATTTCAGAGAAATAGAAGATTGATTGAAATGATACAAGCCAGCTAATATGAGCCTAATGGAAGGAATGTATTCTCCTCCATAAGGAGACGAAGATTATATATTGGGTTGCTCAAAACCATTAAGGGGTGAATAAGAAATTTCCTACATAGGATGGGTACAAGGCTTCTAAAGAATATATATATATATATATATATATATATATATATATATATATATATATATATATACACACACACATACCTTGGATATAAGTTTGAGTCCCAAGGGGCACCACAGTTTTGTGAAAGGGAGAGGACCTAGCTTGGGCTCACTACAACAAATTTTTGGTATAGCTAAATATGTCATCGGAAAATATTATCATTTCACATGCATCGAAAAACTGGGGGTGGAGAAAAAATTTTGACGCTTTTAAAAGGTACCGAGAAGGCGTGGGGCCGTGCCGATGCTTAAAAGCGTCGGGATGTTCCGACACTTTTAAGCATCAGCAGGATCAATTGTACCGACGCTTTTAGAAAGCGTCGGCACATACCGATGCTTTTAGAAAGCGTCGGCACATACCAACGCTTTAAAGTTAAAAAAATTATATTAAACTTTGTTATATTTAAACATGTGCAATTAAGATAAAATTTATATTAAACCTGTTATATACAATGCAATCATAACAAACAAAATCACATTGCACACATTCTTCACATCCAAATTAAAAGTTCAAATATAAATTTCATTACATCAAGAGATAGTGATACAATTTAAAGTTTCACAAAATTTAAAAATACATGAAATGAAAGATATAAAATAAAAAGAGCCGAGGTCAATGATCTGCAGGAGGAAGATTGTCACCCTGTCCGTGAGGATCTGATGCTTTAGAAGCCTATAAGAAAAATTAAAATATTTAATTTACAAAACTATCAATAAATATGAGATAAATAATTAATTTAATATAAAAATATATACATAATAATATATGTATTTACATGATGTGAAACAACCGTTTGTATGAGAGATGTAAGCCGCTCAATGTGATATCTCATGGAATCCATCAATGCTCTATCGGCTGCTCTCTCGGCTGTACTCCTCCGTTGCATCTCCTCCATCACTGTAGCACTCGGCCATGGCATCTCCTCAATCACATGCTTAAGTCTGCGAATACGTGTATAAGTTTACTCACCTCAGATAACTGAGTTGGGGTAACTCTAACTCCATAACCCCTCACTTGACCGTAGCGCTCTGGTCCCATCAACTCTGTAAAACACATCGGCCTCGATGCGACTACTATGCGTAGATATTGTAGAGTCATCGCCACGCTCAGCAATAAGAGATGTAGCTCTTTCCTGTATTAATTTAGAAAAATTAGTTAGATCATACTGAATAAGATAATCAAATTAAAATTATTATATGAAATAAATTATAATAAATAATTACATATAAGTCCCTCAACTCATCTCTAACAAAAGTGCCATCATGGTGAGTATGAATCATCCGGTAAAACTCCACCACACCGGATTCCTGCCCATGCTCATCCATCTACAAAAAAAATTTATATAATTTATAAATAATTTAAGCACTTTATAAATAAATTATACAATTTATTTTGATTTGTAAAGAGGGACTATCATCTCTGTAGAGAGTAGTATTTGGCAATGCCTTGCGAGTTTATTCAAGAAGATGGGTCCTTAGGAGTTTCAATAAGAGTTTCAACATAATTGTAAATTATTTAATTATGTTTCAATGAGAGTTTCAACGAGAGTTTCAACATAATTGTAAATTATTAATTATGTTTTAATGAGAGTTTCAATGAAAGTTTCAACATAATTGTAAATTATTCAAGAAGCTGGGTCCTTGCAAGTTTCAACGAGAGTTTCAACATAATTGTAAATTATTCAATTATGTTTCAACGAGAGTTTCAATATAATTGTAAATTATTCAATTATGTTTCAATGAGAGTTTCAACGAGAGTTTCAATATAATTGTAAATTATTCAATTATGTTTCAATGAGAGTTTCAATATAATTGTAAATTATTCAAGAAGCTGGGTCCTTGCGAGTTTCAATGAGAGTTTCAACATAATTGTAAATTATTCAATTATGTTTCAATGAGAGTTTCAATGAGAGTTTCAACATATTTGTAAATGAAAATTTATAGTTTAACACTAATAGGCAATTTTATAAGGATTCTATAAAAACACTAATAGGCAATTTTATGAGCAGACTTTTCAATTAATAGATTCATAAATCCCATGTGATACTATAAAAGAAACTCTAGGAATTTATGAAACTTATCCATTTTGACTTTGCCTTTATTAAAAGTGTTGACACAATTGATGATTTTGATGATTAACAAAACTATTTGAGTATAAAAATTGAAGGCTCTAATGATTTTGATTAAGTTTTTCAGATTATAAATCGATTGAATGATCAAAATCAGGAGTTAAATCTTGTTCTAGATCGAATCTAATGTCTAGGTAAGATTGCAGACATTATAGTTGACTCCGAGAATCACAGAGCCGACTCCAGTATCTGGCACGGAAGATAGAGTCGACTCCGAGACTGTTAGAGCCGACTCTTACAGACTTAGAGTCGACTCCGGGTCTGTTAGAGTCGACTCCAGAAAAGTTTCTTGTCGATCCCAGAAAAGTCAGAAACGACTCCAGAATTAACGGATTAAAGTGTTTCGAGTTAGAGCCGACTCCAGAAAAGTTAGAGTCGACTCCAACCCACCTGGAACGAAAAATCAAATTGCCAGATCAGCTCTAACGGTAATATTTCTATTTTACTTTATTTCTAACAGATATATTTTGTTGCAAGGTACTCTCCAACGGATAGTTTTCTTTCAAAAATGGCTTGAAAGAAATCTATAAAAAGGGAAGACTATCATTCAAAACAAAGGAGAACGGAAGAAAAGGAAAAACATAGAGGAAAAACGGAAATAGAGAAATCCCAATCCAAAAATCCGAAAAAGAGAGAGCCTGATTCTCAAGAGAAAAAACCTTCTAGCTCAAATCCACTCCACTCCAAAAAGCTCAAGAGGAATCCAAGGCATTCAAATCAAAGTTTTGGTGGATTTCCCAAATTGGAGAAAGAGGATCAGTTTCTTGCTTTTCAATCCTTCTCAACTGCTTCAACTGTGAAGAATCAGAGCTGAGGCTTGATTCAATCTAGCAAGGAGAAAGAAAAAAGAAGAAAAGAAGAAAAGCTCAAAAGCCAACCAACTACAAATCAGACTTTTCTAAACCTTGTTCATTTATTTGATTATTTGCTCATTGAGGAGCTGTGTATTTAAAAAATAATATTTCTTTTGGTTGTGTCTAGTTCAATCTGGGGGATTGAACTAGTGGAGGTAGTCTTACCTCGGTACAAGCTTGGTATAGCTTGTGTTAGGGTTTTTGTGCTGGTGAGCTCGGAAAACCGGCTGGGTTCGTTGTGATCCCGGGAAAACAACAAGTTTGAGTTGTGATCTTGTAAAACAACTCGGCTATAATCAAGGAAGATTATAGTGTGGACCCAAGTGAATCTTGGGGTGGACGTAGGTGTTGGATACACTGAACCACTATAAAATCTTTGTGTTTGCCGTGTCTCCTTTGTCTCTATCTCTATCTCTATCTTATTGATTGTATCTTATTTTTGCATCTGCTCACTTTCACTCACACTAAGCAAACAAATATTTCAAAAGGATTAAATTTTTTAAAGAACCCAATTTACCCCCCCCCTCTTGGGTTGTCATCTGGGCCAACAATTGGTATCAGAGCTAGTGCTCATTAGATTTTGATTACACGATCAAGAGCTAAAGATCCAAATGGTAGCTCAAGTTGGATCATTTGCTGAAGGTCATTCTACGAATAGACCTCCACTATTTAATGGTTCAAATCATTCATATTGGAAAGCTAGAATGAGGATATTCATTCAAGCTTCTGACTATGAACTATGGGGTGTTATAATTAATGGACCTAGTACACCCACACATGTTATTGATGGCACTATTGTTCCTAAGCCCGAAAGGGACTGAAATGATAATGATAGGAAGATGGCACAGCTTAACGCTAAAGCCATGAATGTTTTATATTGCTCTTTAGATGCAAATGAATTTAATAGAATCTCCACATGTAATTCCGCAAAGGAGATTTGGGATAGATTAGAGGTTACCCATGAGGGTACCAACCAAGTAAAAGAATCTAAAATTAATATTCTTGTTCATAAATATGAGTTGTTTAGCATGGAACAATCTGAAACCATTGCATGCATGTATACTAGATTTACAGATATTGTAAATGGTTTAAAAAGTCTTGGTAAGACATATACTAACTCAGAACTTGTTCGAAAAATTCTTAGGTCACTACCAAGATCATGGGAAGCCAAAATGACAGCAATCCAAGAAGCAAAGGACCTCAACACTCTGCCCTTAGAGGAGCTTCTAGGATCACTTATGACCCATGAGTTGACAATGAAGCAGCACATAGAGGAGGACACAAAGAAGAAGAAAGTGATTACCCTCAAAGCTGCAAAAGAAGAAGAAAGTAGCAGCGATGATGATGATGATGATGATGATGAGAGACTGCTCTCTTAGCTAAAAAGTTTAAAAGATTCATGAGGAGAAAGAAATCCTTCCACAAGAAGAAATTTGGAGCAAAGTGGGAAGGAGAAAAGGATAAGAACAAGGACAAGGATAAAAAAAGAGAAAGACCCCTTGACTTGCTATGAGTGTAATAAACCGGGGCACTTTAGGAATGAATGTCCTAAATTAAAGAAAGCCTACAAAAAGAAAAAGAAGGCTTATGTGGCGACTTGGAGTGATAGCGAAGAATCTTCTTCCGAAGAAGAAGAACAAAAGGAAGTCGCAAATATATTTTATGGCGGACGACAATGATGAGGTAAGTTCCGATAACCTTGCGATGAGTTTGCATTTGATGAATTATTTGATGCTTTTAATGAACTTGTCAGCGATTTCAAGGTTTTGAAAAAGAAATACAAGCTTTTGAAAAATGAAAATTCAACTTTCATTAAAGAAAAGGAAGATCTCAACAAAGAAGTTAAGAAACTTAAATCTGAAAATGAAATTTTGATAAAAGAAAAAGAATTAATTTCCAATGAAAATGATAAACTAAGGAAAGAGGTTGAAAAATATAAGAACATAGTTGATAAGTTTACCTTAAGCTCAACTAAATTGGACATGTTATTAAATAGTCAAAAAGCAGTTTTTGACAAAGCCGGATTAGGGTATAACACTATTAGAAAACAAAAATCACTGAAAAATATTTTTGTGCGTGCTGGCCAAAGTAATTTTACTGCTTTAAATGTAATAAAAAGGACATAAATCTTATGAATGTAAAATTCTAAAACCTAATAAAAACTTAAATATTAAAGGAAAGAAAATATGGGTTCCGAAAGGAACAGTTTTTATTGCTACTAACCATGAAGGACCCAAGAAAGCTTGGGTACCTAAACATAAGACTTGATCATCTTTGCAGGAGTGTCTTGCGGCCAAAAGATCAAAGAAAAAGTGGTATCTTGATAGTGGCTGCTCAAGACATGACGGGTGACAAAGATCAATTCATCACCCTCGAAAGCAAAAGAGGAGGAGTAGTTACATTTGGGGATAATGGCAAAGGCCAAATCTATGGGGCTTGGTAACATTCAAATAACTCCCTCACATATATTGAAAATGTCTTATATGTTGATGGTTTAAACATAATTTAATTAGTATTAGTCAATTATGTGATAAAGGTTTTAAAGTATCATTTGAATCTTCTATATGCACAGTTGCTAATCCCATTGATAATAGCATTGTTTTTATTGGAAATAGAAATGGCAATGTATACTTGATTGACTTAGACAATTCTACTAATAATCATTGCTTAGTTGCTAATAATGCTAATATGAATGAGATTGGTTGGTTGTGGCATCGAAGATTAGGTCACGCAAGCACACACCTGATTTCAAAACTAATTAGAATGGATTTAGTAAAAGGACTACCTAAAATAGATTTTGAAAATAACAAAATATGTGATGCATGTCAGTTTGGAAAACAAACGAGAAGTTCTTTTAAATCTAAAAATATTGTTTCAACTTCTAGGCCATTAGAGCTACTTCACATGGACCTTTTTGGACCAACTAGAACCACAAGTCTAGGAGGAAAGAAATATGGTCTTGTGATAGTAGATGATTACTCTAGATTCACTTGGGTAATATTTTTAGCTCACAAAGATGAGACTTTCTCGATATTCCTGAAATTCTTCAAGAAAGTAACAAATGAGAAAAACACTACCATAGTGTCTCTAAGAAGTGATCATGGAACTGAATTTGAAAATCACTTATTTGAAAGTTTTTGCAATGAAAATGGTATTAATCATAATTTTTCTGCACCAAGAACTCCTCAACAAAATGGAGTAGTTGAAAGGAAAAATAGAACTCTAGAAGACATGGCCCGTACCATGCTATGTGAAAGTAAACTCCCGAAATACTTTTGGGCGGAAGCTATTAACACAGCATGTTACATCCTAAATAGAGCATTAATAAGACCTATTTTAAAGAAAACACCTTATGAATTATGGCATGAAAAAAACCCAACATTAAATATTTTCATGCATTTGGTTGTAAATGTTTTATTCATAATAATGGTAAAAATAACTTAGGTAAATTTGATGCAAAATCTGATGAAGGAATATTCTTAGGTTATTCAACAACTAGTAAAGCATATAGAGTGTTCAATAAAGGAAGTTTAATTGTTGAAGAATCTATTCATGTAGTTTTTGATGAATCTTTAGCATCAAGTTCCAAAAGGATTGATGATGAGGAAGATACAAACATTCTCGAAAAAATCTTGAAAAACTTAATATTGAAGTATCTTCAGATCATGAACAAGAAGCTAAAGATAATGATTCGCCTAATGCTGATGTTATTAATACTAATCATAATGATGTAGATCTACCAAGAGATTGGAGATACGCTTATAGTCATCCCAAGGAATTGATTATAGGTGATCCATCTCAAGGAATAAGAACTAGATCATCTATGAGAAATATTAGTAATCACCTTGCATTTGTTTCTCAAATTGAACCTAAAACCATTGAAGAAGCTGAAAAAGATAATAATTGGATGTTAGCTATGCAAGAAGAATTAAACCAATTCACTAGAAATAATGTATGGACATTAGTGGAAAGACCTAAAGATCATTCTGTTATAGGATCAAAATGGGTTTTTAGAAATAAACTAGATGAAAATGGCATAGTAATTAGAAACAAAGCTAGATTAGTTGCAAAAGGATATAATCAAGAAGAAGGTATTGATTTTGATGAAACCTTTGCACCTGTAGCTAGATTAGAAGCCATTAGGCTATTACTTGCATTTGCATGTCACATGAACTTTAATTTATTTCAAATGGATGTCAAAAGTGCATTTTTAAATGGATTAATAAATGAAGAAGTATTATGTTGAACAACCACCGGGATTTGAAGATCATGAATTTCCAAATCACGTTTTTAAATTGCACAAAGCTTTATATGGTTTGAAACAAGCACCTAGAGCTTGGTATGATAGACTAAGTAAATTTTTGATTGAAAATGATTTTACAAGAGGAAATGTTGATAAAACATTGTTTTTGAAAAGAAAAGATAAAGATTTACTTGTAGTTCAAATTTATGTTGATGACATTGTATTTGGTGCTACTAACAATCTTCTATGTCAAGAGTTTGCTAAGTTAATGCAGGGAGAATTTGAAATGAGCATGATGGGAGAACTCAATTTCTTCCTTGGACTCCAAATCAAACAAAGCAAAGAGGGAATCTTTATCAACCAAACAAAGTACACAAGAGAAATTCTAAAGAAGTTTGGTATGGAATCAATCAAACCCCTCGGAACACCAATGAGTCCTTCATGCAAGCTGGACAAAGATGAAGAAGGTAAGAAGGTTGATCAAAAATATTATCGAGGTATAATCGGATCCCTACTTTACTTAACTGCAAGTAGACCAGACATAATGTTTTTGTTTGCTTATGTGCTAGATTTCAATCTGAACCTAAAGAATCACATTTAATTGCTGTTAAAAGAATACTAAGATACTTAAGTGGAACAAAAAATGTAGGTTTATGGTATTCTAGAGACTCAACATTAACTTAATTGCATATCTGATTCTGATTATGCTGGATGTAAGTTAGATAGAAAAAGCACAAGTGGTGCATGCCAATTTTTAGGAAGTAACTTAATCTCATGGTTTAGCAAAAAGCAAAATTCGGTTGCATTATCTACTGCTGAAGCAGAATATGTTGCAGCTGGAAGTTGCTGTGCTCAAATCCTATGGATTAAGAGACAACTTGAAGACTATGGTATCACACTTGATAAGACACCTATAAGATGTGATAATACAAGTGCAATCAATCTAACTAAAAATCCAATTCAACACTCAAGAACAAAGCATATTGAAATTAGATATCACTTTATAAGAGAACATGTTGCCAATAATAAAATTTGTCTTGATTATGTGAATACTGAAGAACAACTGGCAGATATATTTACAAAACCCTTAAGTGAAGAGAGATTTTGTTATCTTAGAGGAGAATTAGGAGTTTGTGATCCTTTGGAATAATTTTCTGAAACTCTTAAGAACAACTATCTAGATTTCTTCAATTTCTTGAAAAATCTCGATATTCAATAAGGAAATCTATCTAGATCTTGATTCATTGTTTCCCCAATTGCTAAGGAACATTTATCTAGAATTTGATGATTAATTTGAATAGTTTCAGATCCTTGAAACTTGATTTTTTATCTCTGAAACTGTTAGAGTCGACTCTAACAGTTTGTGGAGTCGACACCTTAGTTTTTGATGTTCTGTCTAAGCAATTAGAGCCGACTCTGGCTTCTGTAGAGCCGACTCTAATTCGAGCGCTGACAGACTTTCTGGTTCGGAGCCGACACCCAGTTTTCGGGAGTCGACTCTAGGTCGAACTAGGTCAAAAATAAAAAGGCGGAGTCGACCCCAAATCATTTTATCCATCTCCCAAAACCCCTCCAAGGAGTTCCAAAGCCTTTCCAACTCCCAAATCTTCTCAAAACCTTTGATTACACATTCCAATCTTCTCAATGGCACCCAAGAGGCACGGTTTCGTCGGAGGAGCATCCGTTCCCACGAGGCGACGCACGATTCGGAGGCAACCCTCGCCATTCTCCTCTTCGGCCACTCAAGAAGATTCCCTCCTTCACCCTCTTCACCAAAGTAGATCAACTAGCCGGTAAGACTATCACAACTAGAAGGAAGGTCAACTTTGATTTCTTTGAGTCGGAGGGCTTTTCAATAGGAAGATGTTTAAAAGAAATGGGATGGGAAAAGATTTGTTCATTAGATATCCCCACTTATCCTGCACTAGTAAAGAATTTTACAATGATTTGAGAGGAGAAGGCGGTTTAGTCAGTATTGTGAGAGGAACTAGAGTTGCAATAACCGCTGAAATCCTTGGAAATTTATTGGAAATGCCCACAATTGGTATTATGGAATATCAGCATGAAGATAGAAGTGGTGCATTGTCAAGAATGTTAGGAAGGGATGTGACCGAGTTTGAGAAATTCTTGCAAATCAATTAAATCTGGAGCTCAGGTTACTACACAACATATGTGGAAGAATTTTATTTCCAAAATTGGTAGATTTGAGTACGTCTCGGAGCGAGACGTTCTTTTGATGGATTGTATTATAACTGGAAGGCCAGTCAACCTAGCTGGCATGATGATTGGTTATATGGCAGAGGCTGCTACAAAGAAAAGATCTACACTGCCATATGGTATGGTTCTGACATTGATCTTTAGAAGCCAAGGTGTGCTAATTATGGATAATGAACCCCTAAGGAAATTAAGGCACACTGATATTATAGTATTTCTACTATTCATCGGATGGGCTTCAAGAAGTTAAATGGTATTGGATGAAAGGAGGACGAGAAGAAAGAGCTGAGAGAGATAGAACTGAAGAGGCCAGAGTAGAAGATATCCCTGGACCATCCACTGCGGGACCATCAGTCCCTGATCATTTATTGCGGGACCATCTACAGCTGGACCTTCAGAAGCTGGACCGAGCACAGTTCCCTCTCCTCCACATCAGTCTGTTACTACTTCTGGGAGATTCTCTGATGAGCAGATTGGTCAGTTAAGAGCCTTGCTTGCTGAGTATGACAGTCAGAGATCTCATGAGATTAATCAATTAAAAGAAGACTTCAATCAGCTAAAAGAAGAACTTAACTCGAGACTTGACATGATTTCCTTTTCCATAAGCAATTCTGTTGAATCCTTTGGTGCTGAACTTCACAAAATCTTCGAAAGGATGGAAGGCATTGCTGATGGATCGGGATCTTATGTTCATGCAACTGGTCAACTGAAGAAGGACATTGACCTTGCAGTCTCAATTGAAGCTTGTCTTGAAAATTTTAAGAAATCTCAAAAAGATGATGTAATGGAAATCATAGGTCACTTGAAGAAAATTGTATTCAAACATATCTGACTTTGATTTTGATTTTGATACTCTTTTGTATCTTAGGTTCTCCAGGTTTACTTTATCTTGATAGTTTGTATTTAGGAATTTTGAGTATCTAATGTATCTCACTTTGGAATGTACTTGAATCAACTTATGTAATGTTTCTTACTTATGTAATGCAATTACACATTTTCAAATCTGTCTATGATTGACTGCTTGAATCCCTATGTCTTATTGAACCTACAATTTTTCTCTAATAACTTTCTTTATCTAATACTCTCCTTATTGCTGATAACAAAAAAGGGGGAGAGATGGTTGAATATGCAAAAAAAAGAGACTTGAAATTGTTATGAGATATGGTTGAATATGCAAAAGAAAGAAAGAAAGGGGGAGAAATGATTGTTTATAAAAGAAAGAGACTTGAAATTTTAATCAGTTCAATTAAAATTTAATTTTTATATATAGGGGGAGCTATTCAATGCAGGGGGAGCTTAACAAAAGCTTAATTGCAATTTTCTGTACATTAGTTTAAATGTTCATAATTGATGGCTTATATAGAACTCATGCATAATTTTAAAGTTTACTTTGAATATTGGCATCAAATCCTTCATTAAAAATGTTTTAAGCTTTAAAATGACTATAATCTTTAGTTCGAATGAATTTTTTGAATGCATATACTCAAAGTTTTTGTTATCATCAAAAAGGGGGAGATTGTTGACCCAATTGATGATTTTGATGATTAACAAAACTATTTGAGTATAACAATTGAAGGCTCTAATGATTTTGATTAAGTTTTTCAGATTATAAGTCGATTGAATGATCAAAATCAGGAGTTAAATCTTTCTGGATCGAATCTAATGTCTAGGTAAGATTGCAGACATTAGAGTCGACTCCGAGAATCACAGAGCCGACTCCAGTATCTGGCACGGAAGTTAGAGTCGACTCCGAGACTGTTAGAACCGACTCTCACAGAAAAGACAGAATGTTGATTTTTCTGGCCCCGACTTAGAGTCGACTCCGGGTCTGTTAGAGTCGACTCCAGAAAAGTTTCTTGTCGACCCCAGAAAAGTCAGAGACGACTCCAGAATTAACAGATTAAAGTGTTTCGAGTTAGAGCCGACTCCAGAAAAGTTAGAGTCGACTCCAACCCACCTGGAACGAAAAATAAATTGCCAGATCAGCTCTAACGGTAATATTTCTATTTTACTAACGGATATATTTTATTGCAAGGTACACTCCAACGGATAGTTTTCTTCCAAAAATGGTTGAAAGAAATCTATAAAAAGGGAAGACTATCATTCAAAAAAAAGGAGAAAAAAAAGGAAAAACAAGAGGAAAAATGGAAATAGAGAAATCCCAATCCAAAAATCCGAAAAAGAGAGAGCCTGAATCTTAAGAGAAAAACCTTCTAGCTCAAATCCACTCCACTCCAAAAAGCTCAAGAGGAATCCAAGGCATTCAAATCAAAGTTTTGGTGGATTTCCCAAATTGGAGAAAGAGGATCAGTTTCTTGCTTTTCAATCCTTCTCAACTGCTTCAACTGTGAAGAATCAGAGCTGAGGCTTGATTCAATCTAGCAAGGAGAAGAAGAAAAGAAAAGAAGAAAAGCTCAAAAGCCAACCAACTACAAATCAGGCTTTTCTAAACCTTGTTCATTTATTTGATTATTTGCTCATTGAGGAGCTGTGTATTTGAAAAACAATATTTCTTTTGGTTGTGTCTAGTTCAATCTGGAGGATTGAACTAGTGGAGGTAGTCTTACCTCGGTACAAGCTTGGTATAGCTTGTGTTAGGGTTTTTGTGCTGGTGAGCCCGGAAAATCGGCTGGGTTCGTTGTGATCCCGGGAAAACAACAAGTTTGAGTTGTGAGCTTGTAAAACAACTCAGCTGTAATCAAGGAAGATTATAGTGTGGACCCAAGTGAATCTTGGGAGTGGACGTAGGTGTTGGATACACCGAACCACTATAAAATCTTTGTGTTTGCCGTGTCTCCTTTGTCTCTATCTCTATCTCTATCTTATTGATTGTATCTTGTTTTTGCATCTGCATTCACTTTCACTCACTAAGCAAACAAATATTTTAAAAGGATTAAATTTTTTAAAGAACCCAATTCACCCCCCCCCCTCTTGGGTTGTCATCTGGGCCAACAAAAAGCTAGTATTTTGAATTCAAAGTTGCATTATTACATTTCATGAACCTTCTTTTTATGACATATAAATGAACGTAATTAGTTTAAGCTAGAATTTATAGTTTAAGAAACATACGAACTATTGTCAGATTCGTGCATAACTCTTGGATCCCGATATATAGGGAATGCTCGTGCAGCTTTACCAATATTAGAATATATCTGTAAAATCAAATAAATATTTTAATAAAATATCTTAAAAGATTAAATAACAAGAATATTAAATAACAAGATATCTATCCCCTCTCGAAGAACCAATAATGAACCAACTCCATCTACTAATGAGGGGGTACTTCAGGAGGACAAGTACCAACTACCTGCTCCTCGGTCATACCCGGCAGCTTGTACTTCATTTTCAAATATGCCTTATATTCTTTCCATTTCCGGTTGAGAGACTTCAGTACAAACTCATTAGAGGATGGAGGAAGTGCAAACTTGGCCTGCAAAAGATAAAATATTAAAACTGAAAAAAATATAAAACATGTCATAATATACAAAATGTTTGATATTTAGATTCTTTTTTTTACCTGCACAACTTGTAGAATCTCAACTTTATATGTCGGAAGTATGTCATTCCATTTTTCATAACTCAATGGACAAAGCTGATGCCTTCGTGCAACACTCCCTGAAAAGGATCTCAATAAGCTAGAGGCTTTTTTAATTGGCTGCCCTAACTGATTGCACTCAATTACTATCTTATTACCATCATGCATCTACCATACATCTCGTACTTCCATGACCCCGTGTCTATGTGTAACACTACCAGATCTGTTTGCATAAAAATAGATATAAGTAAACTATAGTAAGAAGTGTAAAGAAATTTTATCAAACCAAATAAAAAAAAATTATCCTGGATTTGAAGTTCATCATCTCCTGCACCGATGGTAGGATCATGATGCCTCGAGGATGACGGACCTGCAGTAGACTAAATGCCGAAGGACTGGATGCAGCGTCTGATACTGAAGAAGGACCATCATGATCCTGCTGTGCTGAAGTAGAAGGGCCAGCCTTTATACGTGAGCTATGCATAATGTCACATATCATTTACATCAGAGTCAGAGTTAGTAAAAATAAATATTAATTTAACATAATTATTATTACAAAATTCAATACATTGCAAAATTTAGTACCAATCAAAATCAAGCATTATCATTTCCTTCAAAATCTGTCCTAACCAAGGATACCGTAGCATGTACGTCATCAACCGTAACAAAATTGAATGACATGGAATGCGTATAAGTATCATCGTCTTCATCATCTTTCAGCTGCTTTTCCATATCATATAAGTCCCTAGGTTTTGTTTTAATAATAATAGCATAATCTTTATCTTTTGCATATTGTATAAAAAATACTTGACGAGCTTGAGAAGAAAAAAATGAATGGATCATCCTTTAATAAGACACCAGTATGTATCAACTTTATAAAATTTATAAGTGTAAATCCATTTGTATCTTTTTCAAATCCCTTGATGAGTTTATATCTACCAAATCACATCTAAATAATATGACTTTAAAGTCTCCGTAGTGCACCATAATAAGTTTTTCCATCTGCTTCCACCATAACACCGCTATTCTGTATTTTTCTAAATTTTTCACGATCTTTAGTATGAAATTTAAAACCATTGATTATGAAACCATTATATCTATTGACAACTTTGTTAGGTCCTTGAGCTAGAGCTATTAATTCAGCTGACAAATTTCTCTCCATCATCGTTGATGCCTAAAAAATAATAAGGAATGTTAACAGGTTATTTGATGTTAAATCAATCAATATATTCTCCAAGTATATGTTAAACCTATTTTGAAAGCTATGTAGGAAATAACTCGACTAACCATCGCTGCTCAATCCTTGGATTAGGTCGAGTGCTATGATTAGCTTGCCGTTGAGACAATAAAAATTCGCTGCATAAAATGTATTTTGTTCATTTAGAACAAAAAAGAAGATATGATATCTTAATCTTGAAATGCAATAAATCATACTAACCTATGATAGTCAGATATCATTTCACTATGGAGTAACACATAACGATGTGCTTGTGCCATTGATTTATGATCCAATACAATAGTTTCAATTTTTTTCCATACTCTACCTGTAGTTGAAAACTTATACAATTCTGCATTATCAACGAAATCGCCATACCATTGAGGTCTATTAAACACTGTCTCCACACCTTGAAGATATCTTGAACAAAATGTCAAACACTCTTCAGTAATATGTCCTTTCGCAATCGAACCCTCTGGATAGGCTCTATTTCGTACATAATCTTTCAATCGCACAAGGTATCTACAAGATAAATAAATTTCTAAACATAGCATAATGATGACGCTACTTTTAGTAAAAATTATGGTATATCGGTCATTAGGATATATCAAACTATAGTGTACATCTTAATAGGATACATCCATCTATAATATACTGGTCCGCTAAGCTTGACTTCCAAAGCTAAGTGAATGAGTAGATGTACCATAATAAAAAAATCCAGAAGAAAAAACTTTTCCATCAGACTCCAACTGATCAATCTCTTTAGGATCAATAACTTTTGAACATAATGCCTTAAAGAATGATGATAGTCGAATTATAACTGCAAGAACTTGTTTAGGCACTGATGATCTTGAAGCTATTGGTAAGATCAAAGTTGTCAATTTCGTTTCATTTTGGCCGTTTTTTCGGTAGCTTATCCGAAAAGATAAGCACTATGTTTCGTTTCGAGAGATTTTTCGGTCATTTCGGTGCGTTTCGGCATGTTTCAGCCATTTCGGTATATTTCGGCCGTTTCGGCAAAATATGTTTCGGGGGACCAATTTATGAATTATTAAATCTTTCAGAACCATTTTAATATATATATATAATAAAAAAATCCTAGTTATCCTACCCCACGATCGCATCTCTTAAAAACTCAAACTCTTTATTTTATATTGTTATTATTATTTATGAAGAATATGAATTATGAATAAATTTTTTATATATATATATATATATATATATATATATATATATATATATTCTGAAACGAAGCACCGAAATGGTTCGATAATGAAATATTTCGTTTCATAACTAAATCAAAACATAATCCGAAATGAAATTGATAACTTTGGGTAAGATATCTTGCATCAATATGTGACCATCATGACTTTTAAGATTAAAAATTTTTATATCTTTAAGATGCACACACCTTGAAATGTTTGATGCATATCCATCAGGTACTTTAATATTTTTCAATACTATAAAAAAATTATTTTTTTCTTGAGGAGACATTGTATAAGATGCAGGAGGCAAATAAATTCTATCATTAGCAAGCATTATAGGATGAAGCTCCAGTAGGATACCCAATTCCTTTAAATTCAATCGTGCCTTCATGTTATCTTTGGTCTTTCTATCAAGATTCAATAATGTTCCAAGTAGATTATCACAAACATTCTTTTCTATGTGCATGACATCAAGATTATGTCAAATCAGATTATGTTCCCAATAAGGTAAGTAAAAAAAGAAACTTCTTTTCTTCCATATATGTTTGATAGGCTGATTTGTGGATGCTATCTCTACATCTTTCTCATTTTTTTTTCAAAAAAAGTATCTGGATCTTCAAATACCTGTGCATCCATACTATCAATTGTCACTTCTTCTTGATAATTCCTTCCTCTTTTTTAGAAGACTTTGAGAATTTACCATATATGTAACTGATGGAATCAATTTGCATACGAACATTAGTTCTAGACAGTGGAATCGGTGCACATCCCAATTCTATGTTACCATCAAATAAATCTTTCTGAAAACGAAACAGATGATTTGGTTCTAACCATCGGCGATGTCCCATATAACAAAATTTTCCTTCATGTTTTAACCAAATTGAATGTGTCGAATCTGGACAATAAGGACATGCAACCCTTCCCTTTATACTCCAATCAGATAAATTGGTATATACTAAAAAACTATTAATAGTCCACAACAAAGCTGCCCATAGTTTAAATGTTTCACTATTTGAAGCATCAATTGCATCGATACCTTCACATAACTGTTTCAATTCCTCTGTTAAAGGCTATAGAAAATATCTATATCATTTCCTGGACCCTTATCACCTGGAATAATCATTGATAAGATACGTGATGATTGCTTCATGCACAACCATGATGGTAAATTGTATGGTATTAGAACAACTGGCCAAGTGCTATATGTAGAATTTGGAGTGCGAGAAGGATTGAAGCCATCTGAAGCTAAATCCAAACAAACATTACAATATCAAAGGCAAAATCAGAATGCCTAGCATCAAATGCTTTCCATGCTAAACTATCTGCTGGATGTCTCAACATTCCATCCTTCGTATGCTTTTCATCATGCTATCTCATTAATGAAGCTGTTTTCAATGATGAATATAGCCTTTTCAATCGAGGAATAAGAGGAAAGTAACGCAATACCTTCGCCGGTTTTTTTGTTTTGTTCGTTACATCATCCTCATCCTCTTCATGAGTTGTCCATCGTGAAGATCCACATACATTGCATGACACTCGATCAGTATTTCCATTATATATAACATATAGTCTTTCGGACAACTATGGATCTTTTGATATCCAAGATCTAATTTATCGACAACTTTCTTTGCTTCATAATAAGAGGATGGTAAACCAGTGCCTTCTGAAAATGCATCCTTTAGTAATTTGAGAAGCATGGTAAAACTCTTTCCAGACCATCCATTCATATATTTTATATGGAATAAATGTATAAGAAAAGAGATCCTAAAGAATTTCAAACAACCCAGATATAATTGTTCATCTGCATCTTTAATTAAATTATGATACCGAGCTGACTCATGCATCTGCTCCTCAACAAATATTTGTTCCATAAATGTAGAACCATCACATATTCCATCCGTTTCATGTATATTAGTTGAACCTCCAAAGTTTTGAATACCATGTCGAAAAGCATTTGTGATCAAACCTGTCATATCATCTCCTACAAGGTTATCTTACATATTACCAGATCCAAGATCAGATGAGGAGGGTTGATTACTTGATAATGGCAACATACATTCTTCATGGAAAACCCACTCAGTATAACCTCTTGAAAAACCATTCCATATCAAATGTTCTTCAACGGTTTGTAGATCTAAATAAGAATTGTTAACACATCGCCGGCACGGACATGAAATCTTTCCATTCAAACTACCTTTATCCATACCAAATTTAATAAAATCACGAACTCCATCTAAATATTCTTCTATATTTCTTGGTTTATTTATCTAACTTTTATCCATTGTAGGATAAATGATCGATAAACAACCAACTTTTATCAATATCCTGCATGTATTTCATCATCATAAGTATTCGACATTTAGTAGCATAAGCATATGTCAGAATAAATAGTAATGTGATAAAAGAAACTCTACTCTTCACAAGATTGATAAGATCTACAAAATAGATTCTACTACAATGCCATCATAACTGTATTTTGTGGATTCTATTAACGAATCTTTAACAACAACCCCACTGCCATATGAATATAAATGAGCAGATCTCTTCTTTTCTTTTATTTCTTTAATGTCATTCCAAGTGATTATTATCATTATCTAATATAATTTATGTGCACAAGCTTAATTTCATAAGCAACTAGATAAGTTATACTCAATGAAACTTTCCACTCAAACACGGCATGTTTAGGCATGTGCCTAATTTTCAAATTCCAAATAATAGCATGCTCCAAATTTCTGAAACTTAACATGCCAAAATAAATAATAAACATGGAATTAATGCTTTAATCAACCAAAACATGCCTTAATATGCATTATACATTATAAAAGTACAATTAATACATTTCAAGGACTATCCAATAAATAATAAACATTTTTTTGGTTATATATCGTGTAATCTTTTAATTAGTATAACCGTTCTCTTCTCCAACTTTCAATGCACTATGATCCTATTCTATCATGTAGCTTCCACCATATATACATAGTGAGTCGTATGATAATTTTTTTGTGACCAAATTAAATCATCAAGTTTAATTTTTTAGTGCACCAATCATGTAAATAACTAGCTGCAATTAATTGACAGTAAAATAAAGAGGTAGCATTTTTTTAAATATAACTTATATTAATGAATCATAATAGTTAATCATTTTTAAAATTCGTTACAAGAAGGCAAAGATATAATAGGGCAAAATCGATTAGAATTAATAATAGACAATTATTTCGGACGACCATGCAATGTTTTGATTCTTGAATAATGAATCATAACAGTTAATCATTTTTAAAATCCGTTACAAAAGGACAAAGATATAACATGGCAAAATCTATCAGAATTAATAATAGATAATTATTTCGGACGACCATGCAATGCTTCGGTTCTTGAATAATGGCCCTCGTCCCAATCCTGGTAATCATCGTTCAGCTGGATCCATAGTGAATGAAGATATAACAGGGCAAAGGGCAAACGGAAACCCTAAAGATCTTAGCAGTCGGCAAGTCATATGGAGGTTTTTCAGAGTAATCAATGTCAAATTTGGAGAAAAGGAAACCCAAAGAAGAAAGGAAATAGACTTACCAGTAGATTTTTGGGATCAAATCTTTTGATTCACAAAGGAATGTCTTCTTTCTATCTTTTGATCCACAAATCCAGAGGACCAAGCCTCAGGCCGATGCCAATAGCCACCCCGACGATGAAAATTAACAACCAAAACCCTAGCCCTAGATCAAAAAAGAAATTACATGGGTTAAAATTAACATGGGCAAAGAGTAAAAGAAATAGATTTTACCTTCGGGGAAGAAAGAGAAGAGATGCCAATACACCTCCTTTGGGGAAGAGAGCATCCATGGAGTGAAGATCAGCGGGGAGGAGGGGGAGGAAAAGGATCGGATATCAAAACACAGCGGGGAGGCGGGCGAGAGCTAGAGCACCGATAGCAGAACACGCGGGGGGGAGGGAGGGAACTAGGGCATGATTAATGTATTGGTATATCTCGACGCTTTTAAGCGTCGTTATGTGCTGATGCTTTTTCAAAGCATCGGCACGCTGCGTGATTTAACTAAAGCTACCAACGCTAATAAGCGTCGTTATCTACCGATGCTTATAAGTATTGATAGGCTGCCGAAGTTTTTGACGCTCACCACTAGCGTCGAGAAAAATGAGTCGGCATACGTGTCTTTACTTAAGCTATCGACGCTTATAAGCGTCGACATCTAACGACGCTTAAAAGCGTCAGCACACTGCCGGAGCTCCCGATGTTTTCCTATAGCGTTGAAAAAAAAGAGTAAGGATATGGTTATATACTGTAGCTGTCGATGCTAATAAGCATCGTTAGATGCCGACGCTTATAAGCGTCGGTAGCTGATGACGCTATTTAAAAGCGTCGACAGGTTGCGGGAACTTACAACGCTTTCCCCTAGCATCACGAAAAAAACTACTTTTGCTGTAATGGCTTGTTTTATCACACACACACGCCGATGCTTATAAGCGTCGGCAGCTGACGATGCTATTTAAAAGCATCGACAGGTTGCGAGAACTCACAATGCTTTCCCCTAGCGTCAGGAAAAAGAGTCAGGAAATACTACTTTTGCTGTAGTGGCTTGTTTTATCACACACACACACGTGCTGCCCCATCCTGCACTAAACCGAACCAGGCCAAGGCTGGGCATGGGATTGTGATTGTGATTGAACTGAGCTCAGTAGCGCAAGCCTGTCACCCAAGGGAGGCTATGAGATGGCTGGACCATTATTTTTTTTTTAAAAATAAATAAATAAACAAAACATTGTCGTTTTGTTGGGAGTACAAAACACTGCTATTTTGACTGAACAATTATCTTCTCCATTAGAAAGATGCGACTATGCATGTTCGCCATGAATAGACACAACCCAAACTGCCTTACCTGTTCCAAATAGGCATAAGAAAGCCTATAAATAGGACACAATCCCTTTCATTCTATACATACCATCGTTTTCATATTTCATGTTCTTCACATTGCATTAGAAAGAGAGTCATTCTTCTCATTCCTGGTTCGACAGATAACCCAGGGGAGTGCTTGCCTTCATGTTGGTTTCGATCATTTCATCCTGTGAGACATACTTCCAAGAGCTCGAAAGCACCACTGCAAGGGCAATAAATTGTCTTAAGGACATTGTGTTTAACACAAGACTTGATCATATTTTCCTTTCCTTCTGTTCTACAATTTTTCTCCTTTTGTTATGCAATTTCCATAATAGGTACCATTTGTTTGTTTAATTGTTTGAATAAACAATTTATTTGCTTGTTTAATCATCTCTGTTTTAGTGTTCTAATATTCTTTGTTTTACTGATATCCATAATAGTTTTTTCTAACAATTTTAAGATAATTTATTTTTGGTATAATTTAATTGTAAGTTCTGGTTTATAATTCAGTATAAGTTTATACTATATCAGTTTACTATCAAACTATGTCTGGGTTACAATTTTTTTATCAATTCTATTTTACTATCTGTTTTATATATATCAGTATATATATATAAACTGATGTATAACAGTAATGGCTATCGAGAATACACCTCCTCCTACCCTGGCTATTACACCAGTTCCTCTTCCTACAACTCAAATGACTATGAGTCATGGAGAGAGGCCAGAAAATTTCAATGACACTGATTTTAAAAGATAGCAACAAAAGATGCTATTCTATTTAGCCACTCTGAATTTCGCTCGGTTCCTATGAGAAGATGCCCACATTGCCAGAGAATGAATTAGATTAGCAAGCGGTTGCTGCAGTTGAGGCTTGGAAACATGTAGACTTCCTATGCCGAAATTATATTCCCAATGGGTTGGACAGCACATTGTATAATGTGTATTGTACCATCAAAACATTAAGGGAATTATGGGAGTCACTTGATAAAAAGTACACGACAGAGGATGTCGGAATGAAGAAATTTGTTGTTGGCAAATTTTTGGACTACAAGATGATTAATTCTAAAACAGTCATTAGTCAAGTTCAAGACCTTCAAGTTATCCTGCATGAAATTCATGCAGAAGGAATGTTTCTAAGTGAGTCTTTCCAAGCGGCTGCCATTATTGAAAAATTATCACCCCTATGGAAAGAATTCAAAAATTATCTTAAGCATAAGTGCAAGGAGATGAAACTTGAAGACTTGATTGTCCGACTGAGGATAGAGAAGATAACTGTGCTACTGAAAAGAAGGCAGGAAAAATGGGTATGGAATCTAAGGCCAATGCTGTAGAACATGGAAAAAGCTCTCAGAATAAGAAAAGAAAGCACAATGGAAATGGTCATAAATAAGGTCCCAGTAAAAAATTCCAAAGCAAGTGCTATGTGTGCAACAAACAAGGGCACTAGGCTAAGGACTGCTGCAGTTGTAAGGACCAAGGAAATCCAAAAAGGAAATGTCCTCAAGCCAATGTGACTGAAGTGGATGGCCTTTCAGACAATGTCTCAGATATGAACCTCTCAGCTATAGTCTCTGAAGTGAACTTCATTGATAGTAATACCAAAGAATGGTGGGTGGACACAGGGGCTACTCGTCATGTTTGATCAGATAGGAAAATGTTCTCATCATATCAAGGTATAGATAATGGAGAACAACTCTTTATGGGCAACTCTTCTTCTTCCAAGGTTGAAGGCCAAGGGAAGGTTGTATTGAAAATGACTTCAGGCAAGGAGCTCACTCTCAATGATGTGTTGCATGTGCTAGAAATTCGAAAGAATCTTGTGTCTGGCTCATTGTTGAGTAAAAAAGGTTTTAAATTGGTCTTTGTATCTAACAAGTTTATTCTCACTATAAATGGAATGTATGCGGTGAAGGGGTATATGAACAATGGGCTCTTCAAAATGTATGTAATGACTATTTTACCTTCAATTAAGAATAATAATAATAATGCATCTTTTGTTTATATGCTTGAGCCTTCAATTGTATGGCATAGTAGATTAAGATATGTTAATTATAATACATTACATAAATAATTAATTAATATAGAATGTTCACCTAAATTTGAAATAAATCCAAATCATAAATGTGAGATTTGTGTAGAATCTAAACTTACAAGAACTTCTTTCAAATCAATTGAAAGAAGTAGTGAACCTCTAGAATCAATACATTCAGATATTTGTGATTTGAAATTTATTCAAACTAGAGGTGCTAAGAAATATTTTCTTACATTCATTGATGATTGCACAAGATATTGTTATGTTTACTTATTAAGAAGTGAAGAAGAGGCATTAGAAATGTTTAAACATTTCAAGAATGAGGTTGAGAACCAACTTGATAGAAAAATAAAGGTTATAAGAAGTAATAGAGGCGGTGAATATGAAGCACCTTTTGATGAGTTTTGTTCATAACATGGTATTATACACCAAACAACTGCACCCTATTCACCTCAACAAAATGAGGTTATTGAACATAAGAACAGAACTTTAAAAGAAATGATGAATGCATTACTATTAAGTTTTGGACTACCTCAGAATATATAGGGGAAAGCAATTCTTTCTGTAAATTATATTCTCAACTGAATACCTCAGAAGAAAACCAAAAAATCCCTTTATGAGTTGTGGAAAGGTCGAAGACCATCTTACAAATACTTAAAAGTGTGGGGGTGTTTAGCAAAAGTGGTGATACCTATACCTAAAAAGGTTAAAATTGGACCAAAGACAGTTGATTGTGCTTTCATTGGGTATGCTCATAATAGTAGTGCATATTGAATTTTGATTCACAAATCCAAAATTTTTGGTATGCATGTTAAGACTATTATTGAGTCAAGAAATGCATCTTTCTTTGAAAATGTATTTCTTTACAAATCAATAGGGGTGTCAAGTTCAATTAAAAGAACTCATGATACTGCAATAAGCAGTAGTCAAGACCAACGAGATGATGATAAACCTAAACACAGTAAAAGAGCTAGAATATCAAAAACCTTTGGTCCAGATTTTCTAACATATTTGTTAGAAGAGGAGCCTCAAAGCTTTAAAGAAGCAATGTTGAGCCTGAAAGCTCGATTTTGGAAAGAGGCTATTAACAATGAAGTAGAATCCATTTTGCAAAATCATACGTGGGAACTAGTGGATCTTCCATCAGGTTCTAAACCTCTCGGATATAAGTAGATATTCAAGAAGAAAATAAAGGCAGATGGATCTATTGATAAATATAAAGCTCGATTGGTGATCAAAGGTTGCAAGCAAAAGGAAGACTTGGACTATTTTAATACATATTCACCAGTTACGAGAATCTCATTTATTCGATTGTTAATAGCTATTGCTGCTATATACAATCTTGAGATACACCAAATGGATGTAAAAATAGCTTTCTTAAATGGTGATTTGAATGAAGAAGTATACATGGAACAATCCAAAGAGTTTATTGTTCTAGGTCAAGAAATGAAAGTTTGTCGACTTATTAAATCCCTTTATAAATTAAAACAAGCATCGAAATAGTGGCATGAGAAGTTTGATAATGTAATGATGTCAAATGGATTTAAAATCAATGAGTGTGACACATGTGTATATGTTAAGGATAACGAACATGGTTTTGTCATTATTTGTCTCTATGTTGATGATATGCTCATTATGGTAGCAATAATGAAGTTATTAAAACTACCAAGAAAATGTTAAACAAAAAGTTTGACATGAAGGACTTAGGTATTGTTGATGTTATACTTGGGATAAAGATCTCTAGAACATCAGATGGACTGATATTATCTCAATCACATTGCATTGAGAAAATTCTCAAGAAATTTAAACAAGATGATAACAGTCCAGCAAGAACACCTGTAGATGTAAATCTATATTTATCTAAGAATAATGGGAAAAATATATCACAACTAAAATATGCACGAATAATTTGTAGCTTAATGTATGTCATAAATTATACTCGTCCAGACATAGCTTAATGTATGTCATAAAACTACCAATGGTTTGGACCTGGATTACTTGTGTATCTACTCAATTTGTCTGGATGAGTACAATTTATGACATACATTAAGCTACAAATAGCGGTTACTTGTTTATACTTGGTGGTAGAGCAGTATCATGAAAATCTTCTAAACAAACATGCATTGCCAGATCCACAATGGAATTTGAGTCTTTGATATCGGATATCCAATTTGCATCATACTATCCTTCAAGTACTGCTGGATATTTTATTGCACTTGATAAAGCTGGTGAAGAAGCTGAGTGGCTTCGTCACTTCCTAGAAGATATTCCAATATGGCTAAAACCCATACCCGCTATTTGTATTCATAGCGATAGTCAATCAGCAATTGATAGGCATAGAGTCATATGTATAACGGTAAGTCTCGACATATTCGTCAAAGACATAATACCGCAAAACAACTTCTCTCTAATGGAGTTATGACCCTTGAATACATAAGGTCAAAAGATAACATTCTGATCCATTAACCAAAGGTTTAACCAGAGAGTAAATCATTGAGGGGAATGGTTGAGGGGAATGGGTTTAAAGCCTATACACTGAAGAGTCACCATAATGGAAACCCAACCTAGCTGATTGGAGAACCTAATATCTAGGTTCAAAGGGACAACCGAATTGTGTGTGACTCATTAAGATCACTATGGAGATCAAATCTCATGCTCATTCCTATATATGATGAAAATAGTGATGCCTGCAGCATTAGAAAGGATAAGCTAAAGTTTTTAATGATTCTTATATCTTGTTGAAGACAAGTGAGGTATAGCAGAATATTCTTAACAAGAAATCACCTATGTAAGTGTGAACTGGGCCGATTCTATGAAAACGATATAAGGCTAATTTTTCTAGGAGCACTCATGAAACTAGGAACCGTTCAGAGCCAAAATGAGCACAATCATGTGAATCAAATGTGTTGTAAAAATTATGTGTGAATGTTATTGTATAGGTTTACACAAATGATTGAACGGTTCAAGACATCATGTTCACTGAACAATCAATAAACCCAATAGCATTTCACAAGGGAAGGTTCAAGGCAACAAGCTACCTTTCTCTACAAGAAATCTCAACTCTCTCTTAGTGCCATGACATTTGCATTATTTTCAGTCAATTTCATTCATGTGAGGGATTGTTGAGTGGGTCCACGTAGGAATGTGTTCTCCTCCATAAGAAGATGAGGTTGCTCAAAACCATTAAGGAGTGAATGAGAAATTGCCTCCAAACATTCCCACTTGGAAATGGTAATGTGGTAACAAAAGCTTGTATCCCACATCGGATGGGTACAAGGCTTTTAAAGAATTTACACACACACACACACCTTGGATGTGGGTTTGGGCCCCAAGGGGCACTGCAGTTTTGCAGAAGGGAGAGGACCTAGCTTGGGCTTGGTTCATCACACACACATGCGTGCTGCCCCACCCTGCACTGAACTGGGCCAGGCCTGGGCATGGGATTGTGATTGTGATTGTGATTGGGCCGAGCTCAGTAGCACGAGCCTTTCACCCAAGGAAGGCTATGAGATGGCTGGACCATTGTTTTTTCTTTTAAAAAAAATAAATAAATAAAACATTGTCATTTTGTTGGGAGTACAAAACACTGTCGCTTTGACTGACGATTATCTTCTCCATCAAAAAGATGTGACTATGCTTATTCGCCATGAACAGACACAACCCAAACTGCCTTACCTGTTCCAAATAGGCATAAGAAAGCCTATAAATAGGATACAATCCCTTTCATTCTATACATACCATCATTTCGTATTTCATGTTCTTCGCATTGCATTAGAAAGAGAGTTGTTCTTCTCATTCCCGGTTCAACAGACAACACAAGGGAGTGCTTGCCTTCGTGTTGGTTTTGATCATTTCATCTTGGGAGACATATTGCCAAGAGTTCGGAAGCACCACTGCAAGGGCAATAAATTGTTTTAATTAGGACATTGTGTTTAACACAAGACTTGATCGTATTTTCCTTTTCTTCTGTTCTACAATTTTTTTCCTTTTGTTCTACAATTTCCATAGTAGGTGCCACTTGTTTGTTTACTTATTTAAATAAATAATTTATTTTCTTGTTTAATCATCTCTATTTTAGTGTTCTAATATTCTTTGTTTTACTGATATCCATAACAGTTTTTTCTAACAATGAGATCTTTTCTTATTTCTTACCATACATATCAAATGTTATTTGTGCACTATCCATTTCAAACATTTCTTCATGTGATGAGCACAAGAGGAAGATATATTACCTCTTTACTATGTTGACATATCTTAAACACATGAAATTTTTTTTTTTTTTGTAACTCCAATATGAAAGACAAATAGATTTTAAAAAAAAATAAAATAATCATTAATTAAATATCCTAAATCCATGTATAGCTTAGACAGTTGTCAAGCCGCCCTCTCTTTCTTTTTCTTGTCCTTTTATAAACTTTTTAACTTTCCAAATAAATCAAATAGGGGTGGACTAGGTTGAGCGAGCTATATTTCTATGTAGTTTAACTTAGAGGAAAACTAAAATGGGACTTACTTGAGCCTAAGCTTATCATACTAGAATAGAGTAGAAGGATAGACGGAAGGATATATCTAAATATAGGGAAGGGCAATGGAAAGGAGGGAAGTATAGGAGGATGGGCTAGAGGAGGTGGACGGGCTCGATAAGGTAAGAGGAGAGAGAGAGATGTAATAGAATAAAAGGAATGAAAGAGAGGTGAGACAACTATAGGGGTTGAGCAATTCATTCAAGGAGAGGGTGAATTAAGATAGTGGTAGTGGAGAGGAGGGCAGGGTGGAAGGGATTGATGAGCTAGAGTTATAGATTGACAGATTTGAGTTGAGCTTTGCATAAAACTGATATTAAACTTGATTAAATTTGGACAAGATCAAACTTAAGTTTGAACCTTTTTGAACTAGACCCAAAGTAAATCTTAAAATAGCTTGGCATGTTGGCCCTTAAATTAACTTAAATCTATTTCAAGTCCTAAAGTATGAAAGGAAAATATTAATTATCATTGTTCACCTACTTGCATCACTTGTTATTTTAGAAACCTAGTAAGGAATACAAGTATGTCTAGTGTTATACTAGTTATTAAGTTGTTGAGGTACCATATTCAACTTTTGATTCTAAATTTGGCATTAAAATCAACCAATTATATTACATTGAATTTATAATGAATCCAAATAACAAAGAGCAAGAAGAAAAAGTAATGAGACACTACTTGCATAAATTTCAGAAACAAATTTTCTTTCTTCTTTTTCAATGAATGCTAGCATCTTTACTCTTTGTCCTATTCTATTAGCTTTTTAGGAAGGAAGCATATTCTAATGGGTACTACTTCGTATGAGAAATTTCAGCCACTAGACCTGAATGTCCTTATGAAAAGTGTTTTGTGCTATGGTCAACTTCATAGCTAATTACCTTGGACACGCTTAGCAATTCCAATTTTGAAGCCATGTCAAGGTAGGGTATCTTCACAAGCATCTCTTTGTTGCTACTCTTTTCCTCCCCCAATATGCACACACATCATTCTCTCTCTCACTCACTTGTAGAGCAACTTCTACGCCTTCTTTCGAGCCATTATGGATATTGTTATTCTTCTATGAGGGTTGCTTTGCTCTAGTTCAAATATTATGGGGTTTAATTAGATTGTATCCCTTATTGGTTCTAAGCTAGAGTATATAGTAATAAATTAGATGGGGAAGATACTTAAGCTCCCGCCACCCTTTCTATTCTTTGGCATGGAGGAGTCTTATATAGAAATATGAGGTAACGTTATGCACATCAATTGTAGAATGATAAGATTTTAAGCAAGATTGAAGGTGATAATATCATCAATTTATTTATTGCTAATCAAACATATCACCATTGATAATGCATAAAGATCATTAGTGTCTCACCATCTAACTTTGAGCAATTCCCACAACAGCCAAATTAATTGGGTTATATACTGAATCCCAATTATGTCTAGTTCATCACAAGGCCGACATTGCCAATGGGTTGGCACTTCTTTGTTTATGTGCCATATGTGCCTTTTTATTTATATGCCATATGGTACATACTTCTATAGTGGGAATCATAGAACCATTATTAGAGATTGCAAAGTCACAAATAAGTTTACTGTTTGATTTAACTTTGATTCAATGTAAGCTAATAGTTTGGCTCTATGCCCTGAGTTTTGACATTACTTTGATGGTGCAAAGCTTGCTAACTTGATCAACATGAACTTGCACATTTCATTCCTCACCAACATGGATTGCACTGGCTCATAGGTTATAAGTAGTTGTTAGATTCTCTATCTATATATTGATGATGAAATATTTACAAGCAAGACAACCAATGCCAAATAGATGCTAGACTATGAGGACTAGTAGATTGTAGTGGTAGGCTCTTTTGAGAAATTTTATGAATTCTCAATAGTAAGTTAGTAGAGGCTTACTTCATGGAAAACATAAGCTGCGATGTGAAAATGATGAAATATTTTGAGAGATTAGTGGCCATAGATGATAAGTTCAAGGTGGTGGTATCATAAAAGTTCTCATTGAGTGCTTATTGACTCAAATTGGTTTATAGAGGATGATGTTACTGGGAGAAGAATTGTAAGATAATAGAGATGATGAACTCAAAAATACGAGCTTACATAACCCATTTGGTAGTGGGTGGCATGAACATGATATGATTTACAATTGCCACGACTTTAAGTTTCTGATAAAGATGCAACATTGAGGCTACATAAAAGTTTAATAATCTAGTGCGTAAGCATTCTCTTTATCAATTAATGAGTATGTACCAAAGGGGTGTGAACCTGTGAAAATTAGATTCAATTAGCAAAAAAAATCCCATAAAGTTCTCGCTCTCCAAGTAAAAAATATCAAAATCATAAAATGATAATGGCCTACATTTTCAGTTCTCTCTATATACCCAAAAAATCTGATGCACCGACAGATATAAAGTGTTTAGAGTCCAAGAATAATGCATTCTACCCAAGCTTTTCACCTTAGCCCACTTCCTTATCCAGTTTGAATGCATGGGCATTAATGTAATTTAAATTTTAAAGATAAAAATTAAATAAGAAAATATAAATTTAGTCTCAACCGAATGCATTTTCTTATTGACTCAAAAGGAACCTCATGGAGAAAAGCGTTCGGGCTAAGAATGATCCTTAGCAATGTAAAGAGTTTTGTATAAATATTTTGATCACCTTCTTATACCATACTCAACTCAACTCATCTAAGCCTTTTTCCAACTATATGGGGTCGGCTACATGAATCTGCTTTCTTTACTCTGCTCTATTCAGGATCAAGTCGATATTCAAATTATAAATAGTTATATCTTTTTTAATTATTTTGTTCATATTAGTTTAGGTCTACTTCTATCTCTATCCTTACCATAAATTGTTAAAAGATCACTCTTTCTAACCGAAGCATCTAAAGTTCTACGTTGTATATGTCAAAACCATCGTAATTATTTTTTTCTCATTTTATCTTCAATTGAGGCTATTCCTATCATTTCTTTTATATGTTTATTTCTAATTCTATCTTTTAAAGTTTTACTACATATTCATCTTAACATATGCATTTATGTTATACTTAATTTATTTATATGTTGTTTTAATATTGCTTAATACTCTGTTCCATATAGCATAGTTGACCGAATAGCGATTTTATAATTTTTTTTAAATTTTAATGGGATACACCGATCATACAATACTTCCGAAGCACTCCTTTACTTAATCCATCCTGTTTTAACTTTAACTCTATGACTTATATCTTCATATATTTCACCTTTTTGCTGGATAATTAATCCCAAATACCTAAATTTTTTACTCTTTAATATCTTTTGACTTACAATCTTCACTGTTTCTTCATTGTATTTTTACTTCCATTAAAATTATATTTTATGTATTTAGTTTTAGTTTTACTAATATTAAAATATTTAGATTCTAAAGTCTATCTCTAAATCTCTAGCTTAGCATTTACTTCAGATTTAGTTTTATCAATCAACACTATATCATCAACAAATAACATACACCATAGGATATTGTTTTGAATATATTTGATTAATTCATCCATAATTAATATAAAAAGATACGAACTTAAAGTAGATCCTTGATGTAAACATACAGTAATTAAAAACTTACTAGTTTATCCTATTATTATTTTAATAATAGTTATTGCTCTATCATACATATCTTTTATCAATTCTACGTACTTTTTGATAACTCTTTTTTTCTCTAAAATTTATCATATTATTTCTTTAGGTACTCTATGATATGCTTTCTCTAAATTAATAAAGACCATATGAAGGTCTTTTTTTTTCTTTTTTTATATCTTTACATTAATCTTCTTAATAAATAAATAGCTTTCATGGTCGATCTTTTAGGCATAAATTCAAATTAATTATTTGATACCAAAGTTTCAACTCTTATTCGATTTTCTATTACTCTCTACCATAATTTTATTGTATAACTATTAACTTAATCCGTCTATAATTTGCATAGTTTTTAATATCTTATTTATTTTTCTATATAGGTATTAATATGCTTTTTCTTTAATCATCCGATATTCTTTTAGTTGCTACAATCCTGTTAAATAAATCAGTTAACCACATGACTCCAATTTTTCTAAGCCTTTCCAAAGCTTAATAGGGATCGCATTTGGTCCTAATACTTTTGCATTTTTTACTTTACTCAAAGCCTTTTTAACGCATACTAAACCTACGAAAAAAATTATGTTAATTTGTTACTCATAGATTATCACATCCTTCTACCCTTAAATTTACTAAATTATTTTTATTTAATAATTTTTAAAATAACTTTTTTATTATTTTTTTTTTTTTTTACTATGACTCTTTCATCTTCATCCATAATATATTTAATATAGACAAAATTTTTTGTTTTATTATCTCTTAGTTTTGCTAGTTTATATTTAGTCTTTTCATCTTCTTTCGTATCTAGTCTATTATATAAATCATCATAGGCTTTAAATTTATCATTACTTACCACTTTTTAGCTTCTTTCTTTGCATTCCTATACCTTTTAAAATCTTCTTCATCCCTAGCCTCTTGCCAAATTTTGTAGTTTATCCTTTTAACCTTCATGACAGTTTGAATTTTCTCATTTTATCACCAAATTTCTTTTTCTACTGGTCCTGCTCTTTTTGATTTTTCTAGAACTTCTTTTGCTATATTTTTATGCTTTTAGTTGCTTTTTCTCACATTAAATTAGGATCACTATTTATATTCATAGTCATTTATCTTACTTACTTTTCTTTAAATAATTCTAGTTTTTTCCTTTCAAATTTTATCATTTAATTTTTAGATTAATAGTTTTATGTTTTACTCTAGATTTTATTTTTATCCACATGTTTGCTGCCATTATCTTATGTTGTGATAGTAGCAAACATATGGATAAAAATGAAATCTAAAGTAAAATATAAATTTATAGTTTTATTCTAGATTTTATAAAACTAGAGTTTCATGGTCGATCTTCTTAATAAATAAAAAGCTTCTATGGTCGATCTTTCAGGCGTAAATTCAAATAATTATTTGACCTTCTTATACTATATATTTAAATAATTTTAACTACCATATAAAGTTAATTGCCTTTGGATAAGAATTACTTTTGCTTAGGAGTATCTTGCACTTGAAAATGCATCCAACATCTATGTTGAGTTTACGATAAATTCTGATCCATTTATTTTAACCATTTTTCTTTAAAAAGGTTTTCTATTGTATGCAATGCATCTTTATTGCTGAATTATGCTTAAAAGACAAAAAATCTTGAATATAAATTAAACAGTTAAAATAGTAATCATATTTAAGAAATGCTCAATAGACATCATTATTGCTGTTTCGATTACCAACATCTAATAATAACATGATAAGAGGACATAGGGTTCCCAATAAAATTATTTTATAATATATTTAATCAATAAGCTTTGATATGTGATAGTCATCATATTTAAGAAATACCAATATATGATGCTTGTGCTTTACTCCACTGGTTATTTACATAAAAAAGCTTAAGCATGTGTGGTAAAATAGATGCAACAAATATACAATTAATCAACCAAACTAAAATATGTCCATATTTTGCATCTTTTAGATGTAAAACCATTTCTGCATTAATTAGAAATCTAGACACCAAAAATAAAAATAGTAACAAATCCCTACCTAATATGAGGGGAAAAGGAAGAGGTATATGCTTTTCCATTGAATTTTCAATAACCACTTTTTCTCCAAAATGTATAATTTGCAAAAAATGTTTCAAAAATAAAAAATATATTGCTAAAATATGAATAAACAAATTAGAAATGGGTTTTAAACATCATTTAATTTTATACCTCTGCACCTTTTTAATTGACTTCACACCAAATCAAAATAGATGACTAATAGTAGCTAACACAATGATAAAAATAAAAAAAATATACACCTTCAAGGCAATAATAATATTAGGCCACTGCCATCCTTTGAGAACAAAACATTAAAAAAATCTAAATAATTTATAGAAAGAAAGTGTATCAATAGGTGCTTTACTTTTTTCAACAAAATCTTCTTTCTCATTTCTTATTTTATCTTTTTCTCTTTTTATCTTTCATTTTAAAGCAGAGATAAACCAAATAGGATCGAGTGAAAAATGAAATTTACTTTTGATTGAAGTAATCTACATGAAAAATGAAAAAATGATTGATATATGAAGGAAAAAGAAGAAGTAGAAGGAAATGGTTCAACTAAATTAGATTTGTAGTTTTGGAAAAAAAATCCAAAATAGACCTTTTCACTGCAACAATTTTTCAATTAGACTACATATAAAAAATATAGTCTTTTATATTTAAACTATAGTTTTTAAAATGTAATCTAGGTGAGTGTAGTTAAAAGTTTATATTTTAGACTGTTTTTTAGATATAGTTAAAAGTTGAAAAAAAATGTAGTCTTTAAATACATTTAAACTGCATTTTTATTAGAAAATATAGTATATAACTATACAAAAGACTACTTTTTTATTAGAAAACGTAGCCTATCGTTTACTTTAGACTATGTTTTTATATTCAAAACGTAGTATAATATCCAATATTATCATACAAACATATACTTTCAATTCCAAAAAAAAATTTAATATATTGAATTAAAATATCCAATACTGTCGTACAAATATCCAATACTATCGTACAAATATATACTTTTAATTTTTAAAAAAATCTCAAATATATTGAATTAAAATATCTAATACTGTCATAAAAATCCATAACATTTTTAGATAATCGAAACTTCAATATACTTTCTAATCAAGAACTATAATATAGTCATTTGATAGTTTTTCTTCAAATAAAACCTTGCAAGTACTCAACCCATTCTCCATGTATAATGTCGATCTCTTTTTGTTTATAAGTTTTTTCTTACAAACTGCATATATACATAAATTACTCAGAAAAGAAGCACTAAATAACCATAACACAAAAATGTAAAACCATAAAAAGTACTACTTATATCAAGTACACAATAATAACCTACCTTTTATCGGTTGAAATGATCTCCTTCATATACATGATGACATAATAGCCACATTCAACACCTGTTGGTTGATTAGGACATTTGAAAAACAAATTTAAATTTTTTTATAAGATTCAAACAAATAAAATCTAATTTTATCAATTATTAAAAAGAATGTGTAACTCAATATACCTGAACTGACTCCCAAGTAAGTATTTTTCTTGCAACTCGGTTAACTTTAGCGTTTGAGTACGCTGATAAAGTATATAATAGTGTGAGACTCAAATATAGATGTGTGAGACTCAAATGATATAACTCAGGCAAATTACTAAAAAATTATAAAGAAATAAATTCTTACATATTAATAACACATTTTAATTATTTTTTTGCTGAATGTCCAATAGAATTACAAAATACACTTTGTCCATATGAGGGTCAATAACCACCAAGGACTAGTAATTCCTTCATAAACATAATAACAATAATCAATAACTTAATATCAAAAGTATTCATTTCATTAAAAAAATACTTACCCAGTGTTATAAAGAGCTAAAAAAATTGATCCACATAACAATGCTCTAATTTTTTATCAATCAAATCTGATCGTGCTCCAGCCGATCTAGAGTGTACAGAAATCTGTTCAAGGTCTACGAAGCCATACATGTTAAGCAGTTTTAATTTGTTGAGTTGGTTGTACAAATAGCTACACAAATCAAATTAGTCAATCCCATATAACATCTAGTAATTATATATAAAAGCAAAAAATATAAAAATATCTTATTACCTCATATATAGCATAATACAACTAGAAGTAATCTTCTTCATTGAATAAAAGTAATCAATATCTTTCTTAATAATATAATCAATCCATTCATAATCAAAGACACCAACATCCAATGCCACAGTTATTGTATTTGTATCTCTCAAACTTTTTACAATGTGATTCTTTAAATATGACAAACTCCTTTAAATATGACAAACTCCATGGACCATTTTTTTTGCTTTTTATCTATAAATTTTGCGAGACAATTTTAGCTTGTTCATAGTAATAAAATTCAATTCACATATGTTACATAGCAAATAGTTTATCAATATAAATTAATTATAAATTTATAGATAAGTTAAAAAGTTTCAAATACCTTGACTTAATCATCAATAACTAATGCTTGAGCCAACAAAATCTTTAATTTTCACAGGATCATCATCAATTGTTATTGGAATGAGAGCATCATTGTTAAAACAAACATCAATAGATACACGATAATTATGAATACCCAAAGGAACTCCATATACAACAGAGTTTGGCGCTACTTTCTTAATCACTATACCATATCCAATTATTTTGTTAATAGATCCTACTGTCAATTTGCATGGTTTTCTCTTCAAAGCAATAACATTAGAAAATATGAGTACTATGAATTTAAATAAAATACTATAAATATAAGTAAATATTAACATACCTTTTGCATGTCTTTTTGTCCAGTGATAACAAATTCTAGACTTGCATCATCTTTTGTATCAAAATCAATAATAGTTTTATTTTTATGTAGTTTGTTAACTGAGTAGCTACTACCTTTGTCAATTGAAGAGACAAATGGGATGAAAACCGATCATTTAGATAGAAGAAATTACCAAACTAACCTCTCTTTGGGATCTCTAGACTAAAAAAGGGGGATATAGCACGGATGAGATGCATTGGAATCAGAACATAAAAAAGCCATAATCGGTAAGAAAATAAGAAATTACCTTGATGTAGTAGGCCTTCTTGATCTTAGCCTCCATGGCCATAGGGTTGACACTAAGTACATCATGATACTCCGTCTCCTTTAGGGTTTGTTTGGATGGGAGGGAATGGAGGGGAGGGGAAGGGAAAGAAGGTAAAAGGTTACAAGTTATCTTATTTGGGAGGAGGGTGAAAGAAAGAGGGGGAAGAGAATGGAGTAATCGGTTCCCCTTAACCCCCAAATCGGGGGGTAAGCTGGGGAGGGAAAAAGTTTAAGTCATACTTCCTGGAAAGACCAAAATATCCCTTTATTTTCTATTCTTCATTGGGTTTATTTTCTATTTTGAAGGGATATAATTGTCCCATAACTCTTCCCCTTCTTTTTCCTCTCTCTATCCAAACAAGATAATTGATATTTTCCCTTTCATCCTTTCAAACAAGAGAAGAAGAGCAACTTCCATCCCTTTCCTTCTTTTTACTCTTTCCTTCCTTCCCCTCCAAAGATCCAAATAAAGCCTTACCATCTCTTCCTAACTTTCTCTGCTTCTCAGATCAGATCGAGCCCCGATAGACGAACGATAGACAAAAGGCAAGAAAGAACTCAGGAGATGGAGATCAAAGGATGGAGGCGACTAGCGAGGAGAAATCCTTTCGTTTTCTTCTTCTTGGGAAGGCATGAAGAAAGCCAGAGGGTTTGTCTTGGTCTTCTTTTTGAGCTAAGACAGGGACTCCACACGCGACAGAGGAGTGGCAAGCAGCGCAGAGCAGAGAGGACGGTTTAATTGATTCCCCCCTCAAGAGCGGCTATGAATTTTGTCAAGGAGACGGAAAGAAGGGGGTTTTAGTTAACCTTTTTTTTCCTCCGATTCGCTAGCTGACCTCCACGGCTCCCACTCCATGTGACCCCCGACCCCGCCGCCCCCTTTGGCTGGTCCTTATCCTATGACCCCAGCGCCCTCATCCTCGAGCTCCGCTCTGGCCTCCCGTCAACGTCGAGGTCCTGCATCCCCATCCTCCTCCCCGTTGACCTCCATGCCTGCTTCTACCATGGCTTCTATAAGCACTACCTCTGGCCCCTCCTCCATTACCTCCTCCCCCTAAGTCCCTTGTCCCTTGGCGGCCTATGTTTTGATGGAAACCCTAGGTGATGAGACCTCCACCAAGCCACAATCTCTTTCGCCCGACTGTCCTTCCCCCCTCCTCTCTCCCTCCCTCAAACCTAATAAAGCCTAGGAACAAGAAAAGAAGAAGACACCCTACCAAATTCAAATTTGGTGAGGTGAAATCATGAAGGTCTGTAGAGAAGGATGAGCTTCAAAGAAAACCGTGAAGGGGGATCCTGGATTTTTTTTAGAAAAAGGAGCAAAGTGAATTAGGAAAAAAAATAACTAATTTTTTTATTTATATTAGACTACATCTTAATTACAAATATAGTCTTTTTTATATTATAAAATAATATAAGACTACATTTTTAAATATAGATATAGTCTTTTAATTTAAAAAAAATTATGAAAACATAGTCTAAAATATTAAACTACATTTTTTACTAAAAATATAATCTTTTTTCTAAAACCTAGTGTAGTCTATTTAACTTTTTTGTAGTAGTGTTTGTAGTAAAGTGAAAAAGATTTTTATCTTAATCATCTATAATTAGAGACAAAACACTCTGAATGAAAGAAAATATACGGATGCCAACATATAACCGAATCGAAACAGTAATAGAGATAACCTATTGAAGTTTTAGGAATTTTTTGTGGATAAATTATAGATTTTTTTCAAAGTCATTAAAGAAAAATTTTAGAACTGAATCATCTTAATAGGTGTTGAAGCTCTCATAAAAAACACAAAGAAACAATCCAATTTCGTGGGAACAAATAGAAATACAATAAGAAAAGAAAACCAGATTCCATTTATATTGGGCATCTATGATAAGATTCCTGTCATAGAGTAAAAATCAAGAATGACAGTTGAACCTTCAAATATCAAAGAATTTGGATGGGCTTTGGAATCGGATCTAGTAAGTGAGCAAGAGAGAAATAAATGAAAAATAAAATAGAACAAATTTCAATGTTCCTTCTTTTCCTTCTATTTAACAACAATTAGTCCATTCTTCTCCTTTTATTTTTTATGAAAGCCATTTAGAAAATTTAAATTAGTGCTCAGGCTTCTCAAAACTATGCACTAAATTGAAAAATATATGCAATGGTATACTTCTATCCTTTCTGAATGCTTTCCACATTGGATGCTTTCTTGGATTGAGTAAAACATGATTAAATACCTTTTCTTAGAATCATATGTTATATTGCTCATAAAAAAATGTCTTGATTCTTTTCTTAGGATTTAATTTTGATGCATAAACATTATTAGATTTAAATTTTAGAAGTATATAGATCTTACTTTTCTTCACTATTGGAATCATGAAACCTGCAGTTGAAAACAACTTTATATTTTGAAGCATATAGAAAGAGGATCAACACACTACTTCTTTTAGGCAAGATCTTCAAACTACTTCTCTCCTACAACCAATGGATGCTTGTGTGGTGTATCATGACATTAAATATTTTTTATATTGAAAAGTGTGGTTTGGGACCCCAACCTTTTATAGAGAATTATGGGACTAAAGGTCCCATCAAAGACGTTTAGTTCTTACAACATTGAAGTTCACCAAGAGTTACAAGAGTTACATTGGGCATCAATATTTTGAAGGAGTAAAAGAGACCAATGTCACTCCCTTAATAAAGAGACCAATGTAACTCCCTTAGTAAAGAGATTAATGTAACTCCCTTGGTAAAGAGACCAATGTAACTCTCTTGGTAAAGAGACTAATGTATCTTGTTAATTTCATAATAAGTGTAATGACCTTTGGTTTGCCATAGTTGTGCCTTTTGATCTTCTAATGATTAGTACAATGTTGAATTACCTTTCAACTACTTTCATAATCTCTCTCCATGAAACAATCTAGTGCAATCGTGCAAAGGCCACATAAATTGATAAATTCTAACAATCTTTCACTTGGCCTGCATGATTGTATAATTACTGGATTTTAACATAAATGGCCATCATATAATTCATAGAAAAGGTCATACTATCTCTATTAGTTTTTGTTCAATGAAATTATGAACACCAAACAATTGTGATCCTTAAATGACTCATCGATTCAATATCGTTCAAGGGTCATTGTGCTAATACCGTTATCAATATGAATAGTTGAGAATAACTAATAAAGATGATATCAGCAAAGTAATGGTGATTAGTGCTAATTCATCAATAAGGATCCATTGCTGCTCTCATATCAAAATGTGCACATACTAAAATTACAAGCAACACAACATAATCACTATTAACATAATATGATTATAACACAACAAACTGCATTAGTACACTTTATTCACCTCAAATATTTCCACCAAGCCCTTGCACGCAACATGTTCCTTAAAGAGCTTAGGTGACAAACTCTTAGTCATTGAGTCTGCCAACATGAGTGAAGTACTAATATAATCAATAGAGACTAGTTGATTCAAAATCCTTTCTCGTGCGGCTAAGTACTTGATGTCAATGTGCTTGGATCCTCTAGTAGTTTTGTTGTTCTTGGAGAATTGAACTGCAACATTATTGTCACAGTAAATCCTTAAAGGTCTAGTAATCGAATCAATAATGCTTAATCCAACAATAAAAGTCTTTAACCATATTGTATGACTTGTGGCATCATAACATGCTACAAATTTTGCTTTCATAGTGGAAGATACAACTTGTCATGCCTTAGACCCAAAAATTTGAGCTAGGATGATAATCCACCGCATGCCAGGCATGCAAGGCGTCCCAAATCATGACATATAATTCAATAAAAGGCAATAACTATATATCATTCAAAGTCCATAACTTTAATATAATCCATAACTATAAGGTTTGGGCTACAAGCCCTACACACATAAATAACTGGGGTTACATTAAAATATTAGATCTAATTTATTTTAATAGAAACTCCATCAACCCTATATTTTCTTCTTCAGTCTTGTGGCTCTGAAAAACATTGTGAGATTTAAATGAGCTCACACTCAATAAGCAAGCCTACTATAATACGATACAATCCATTAATCATTTCAAGATATTATCAAACTAAATCAGATTTACAAATAAAAAGCTTCCAATTTCAAATATACTTGACATATTATCAGAATATGCATATCATTTACTCAAAGTAATTTTGGAAGCTTAATCAAACAATAAATGTCAAAATATGCAATGTAAACAAACCCACTGTATTTATATAATTACTATTTCTTATGTGTCCCATGGTCCTACAACATCCAACTGGTGTATCACTCTTAAATGTTCCCTAAGAGAAAGGGTCCTGTACCAGCATTATGCCATATATCATAATCAATCACAATACACCCTACAAATGTGTGTCCTTCACATATATTTTTCTGTGTAGGTGAATCCCATATCATTTGGCATTTCACATCATTTCGGATCATTTCATATCACATGAGAACCGCAGCGACACATAGTAACATTATCTCAATTTCATAATTATAATTTTCATGCATCAATATAAGCATGAGCTTCTCACATATTCAGTGGTTTGAACATTATTAACAACTACATATAAATATATCAATAGTACCAATATATATTTGCAAAGTCAAAAAAATCATATTCTTCATCTTTTGCATATACATATAAAGCTATTACTTTACCAAATATTACCAGCTGTAATAATCATAGAAAATATCAATTGTATACTCATGGTACTATTTACTAATTTCAAAATAATCAATATCAATAAAACTTCATTTTCCTTATTTCATCATTTCATAAATTAATATAACTGCAATTTCAAAATCTACATATTAAAAGTATTATAAAATTATGATAATTGGCTTACTTACCTCAGTACTAATCCCAAACTGTAAACCAGCTATTTGGACATCTGGGTACCTACAACAATTTTACACAATTAAGTCTCTAAAATTAGAATAATAATGTGTCCCTTAAATTCTACCCAATCTAATATGAGCCCAACTTTGGGGCTTGAATATTTTTCAATATATAAGCCCAAATGGGAAAATAAAAATAGACACTGATCTGGGCCATAATTTCTTTTTCTTAATCCTGACCCAATACAGGGCCCAAAACTCAGCTCAAAAGTGGCTCACGAGCCGGCCCAACAGGCCCAAACCCAAGCAGGCCCAATCGGTCCAACAGGGTCTCCCCTGGTTTACTCGAACCAGGGGAGACCCATGCCGGCGGCCAGGGCCGCTGCCGGCCTCTTCCCGGTGAGTCCGACCATCGGCGATCGGTCCAGAGCCGGCCGCCGCCACGGCCTTCCCCTTTCTCTTTCTCTTTCTCCTCTTTCTCTCTTTCTCTCTTCCATGGCACATCACTGTGTCGGTGGAACGTCCGGCCACCATCGACCAGTCAGACCCTCACCGAACACACGCCCAGCGCCGGTGGGGGTCATTGGTCGCCGTCCAGGCCGATGAGGCGGCAAGCATGCCGCCAGGCCTGAACCAATGCGGGAGCCGAACCGGCTCCCGCTCAGGAGAAGGGCCACCTAGCCCTCTCCTCCCTCTCTCCCATGTCCGATCCCCCAACGGAGGCTACCTCCAGTGTCGATGGGGCCACCGACCAGAGCTCAGGCCTAGCGAGGTGATGGGTATGCCGCCGGGCCTGAACCAAGATCGGCACAGGGAAGGATGCCATGGCCACTATTTTGACCGAGGCTCCCTGTCTATCTCTCGCTCAATTCTCTCTCTCTCTCGGCATGGGCAGGGGCTTACCAGGAGAAGGCATGCACGAGGATGAAGGAGATAGTTGCCCTTGATCTTCTTTTAAGCATCCTCACGATGCCTTAGATCAAGGAGATCAGGAACCCATCCAACACGTGAAGACCCGAGAATCCAGACGTCGTGCCGGGGACCTAAACATTAGAAGGAAATCAAGATGCCATGCCAGGTGCCCCCAAAAATAATTACCGGGGTTACATTCTCCCCCCCTTATAAAAATTTCAGCCTCAAAATTGATACACTTCATTAAAATATATAATTCAAATTTTTATCCCATAATCAACTAAATTTTTATTCAAAGGTCAACAGTCATCGATACATCATTGATCTATATTAAGATACAAATAATTATGAATATTTCTTTTTCATTTCCTCCTTAAGCTCCCAAGTAGCCTCCCTCTCAGAATGATTACTCCACTGTACCTTGACATAGGGAATGGTACGCCGTTTCAGAACTTGATCCTTGCGGTCCATGATACGCACAAGATGCTCCTCATATGATAAATCTTTCTTCAACTATATAGGTTCATACTCTATTACATGGCTAGAATCAGGAATATATTTTCTTAACATAGAAACATGAAACACATTGTGTACCCTAGATAGTATTGGAGGCAGTGCCAAGCTATAAGCTACCTTACCAACTCTGCTCAAGATTTCAAAAGGTCCAATATAACGTGGACTCAGCTTTCCTCTAATCCCAAATCTCATCACATCTTTGGTTGATGATACCTTTAAGAAGACATGGTCCCCAACTTGAAATTTAATAACTTACTCTGACATCAGCATAGCTCTTCTGCCTACTCTGAGCTGTACGAAGACGCTTTCTAATCAATTGCACCTTCTCTACTGTCTGTTGAATCAGCTCAGGGCCTAGCAATTTTCTTTCCCCCACATCATCCCAACATAAAGAAGATTTGCACCTTCTACCATATAGAGCTTCAAATGGAGCCATCTGGATACTGGCCTGATAACTGTTATTATATGCAAACTCTACCAAAGGTAAGTGGTTATCCCATGCTCAACCCAAGTCTATCACACAGGCTCGCAACATGTCTTCCAGAATCTATATGGTCCTCTTTGATTATCCATCTGACTAGGGATGATAGGCAGTGCTGAAGTTTAATTTGGTTCCCATAGCTTTATGAAGACTTTCAGAACTGGGGCACAAACCTAGTATCCCGATTTGATACAATAGATACAGAAACACCATGAGTCTCACGATCTGCTATACAAACTAGCCAATCTTTCACTAGAGACCCCAACTCTGAAAGGTAGGAAATGAGCTGATTTTGTTAGTCTATCCACAATAACCCAAACTGCATCATTACTCATGGGAGTTTTGGGCAGACCAGTCACAAAGTCCATTGTAATCTTTTCCCATTTCCACTGTGAAATCATCAGAGATTGAAGAGGTTCCGTAGGCCTTTGATGCTTGGCCTTCACTCGTTGACACACCAACACTTGGCCACATACTGAGCAATCTCACTCTTCATACCCTTTCACCAAAAATTTTTCTTTAAGTCTCTGTACATCTTAGTGCCACCTCGATGCACAGTATAGGGAGAGTAGTGAGCCTCCTTCAAAATTTTAGCTTTTAGCTCCTCAATGTTTGGCACACAAAGTCTTCCTTCAAATTTTAGGGATTCATCCTCATTACATGAAATTCATTCTGAACTCCTGACTGCACAGCTTCTTTAATCCTTTGCAAATCTGGATCTTCCTTATGGGAGGACTTGATCCTGTATACTAGGGTTGGCTGGAGTATAAGTGCTGCTACAAGCCCATCAGACTGTTGTACTCTCAATCCAACCTCCAACCTCTCAAGGTCCCTCAGAATGTGAGGCTGGGAAGTAATCATCGCAGCTAACTCTGAAGAGGATTTTCTGCTCAAAGCATCAGCTACTACATTGGCCTTCCTAGGATGATAGTGTAGGTTCAGGTCATAATCCTTCAGTAGCTCCAACCACCTCCTCTGCCTCAAGTTTAGCTCCTTCTGTATGAAGATGTATTTTAGACTCTTATGGTCTATATACACATCACATGACACCCCATATAGGTAATATGCCAAATCTTCAGGGCAAAAACCACAGCAGTCAATTTTAGATCATGAATAGGGTAATTCTGCTCATAAGGCTTTGGTTATCTGGAGGCATAGGCTATCACCTTCCCATTCTACATCAGAACGCATCCCAATCCTTTCCGAAAGGCATCAGTATATAGAGTAAATCCTTCAGATCCTATCGGAAGGACAAGAATGGGAGCTGACACCATGAGCTATTTTAACTCTTGAAAACTTTTCTCACACTCCTCTGTCCAATCAAACTTCACTCGCTTTTGGGTTAAGCGAGTTAGGGGTAAAGCAGTGCGAGAGAAGTCCTCCATAACTTTATGGTAGTACTCGGCTAGGCCCAAGAAGCTTCTAATTTCTGCTACATTGGAAAGTCGGCTCCAGCTAATGATAGCTTCAATCTTTTTCAGGTCCACAGATATGCCATCTTTGGATATTATATGACCCAAGAAAATACTTGATCCAACCAAAAATCATACTTTTGCAGCTTGGCATAAAGTTTCTTCTTTCGAAGAATCTATAGCACAATTCTCAGGTAGTCCTCATGCTCCTTTTGGCTCTTGGAATTTATCAAGATATCATTAATGAAAACCACCACAAACTGATCCAAGTATGGCTTAAAAATTATGTTCATCAAATCCATGAATGCTGCTGGGGCATTAGTTAACCCAAACGGCATCACAAAGAACTCATAGTGGCCATATCTGGTTCTGAATGCTGTCTTAGGTACATCCCCCTCCTTAACTTTGAGTTGATGGTATCCTGACCTAAGATCAATCTTTGAGAATATCTGAGCTCCTTGGAGTTGATCGAACAAGTCATCAATCCTCAATAGAGGGTACTTACTTTGCACTGTTACCTTATTGATTTCCCGATAGTCAATGTAGAGCCGAAGACTGCATCCTTCTTCTTAACAAATAGGACTGGAGCACCCCAAGGAGAAATACTTGGTCTGATAAATCTTCGATCTAGAAGCTCCTGCAACTAATCCTTCAATTCCTTTAGCTCAGCCAGGGCCATGTGGTAAGGGGCCTTGGATATAGGTCCAGTTCTAGGAACTAGATCAATGGAGAATTCGACTTCTCGGTTTGGGGGCAAATCAATCAATTCATCAGGGAAGACATCAGGAAATTCTTAAGCTTCAGGAATATTCTCCAACTTGGTCTCTTCCTACTGAAGGTCCTTGATTACAGCAAGAAATCCTTGACCACCATTCATCAGATACTTTCTAGCCTGCAGCGCTGATACGAACACCGAGGCTAGGTGTTTTTGACTACCAATAAAATGAATTCAGGTTGACTTGGAATTTTGAAGCTCACAATCTTTCTAAAGCAGTCTACTGAAGTATGATAGGAGGCCAACCATTCCATTCCAAGGATAACATCAAAGAACTTCAGTGAAAGGATGAATAGATTTGCATTTAACCTCCTATCCTCCATGTCAATCAAGCAGGATTTGCATACTGTGTCACCCTTCATAATATCTTCATTTGGAAAAGTAATATGCAACTCTTGCTCTAGAGGAACGGGTGTCAATGATGCATTCTTGTCAAGATAGATGTCAGATATGAAAGAATGCATGGCACCCAGGTCAATTAAAGTTTGAGCATAAGCAGTGCCTACTTTAATCATTCTTGGACATAAGTGTAATTTGTTTTAACATCAAGGATTTAACCTAATTTTCTAATCAACTTTCAATGTATTGCACTAGATAAGAATGTAATACTAGATATAAAATTAAATGGTATATCTGTCACCATAAAATTAGAGACGGTAGCATACTACTGAGTGAGGGTAAAGACCCTTCCCTGGATTCTCGATGGCTACTGCTGATGCTGCTGGCTCATCCCTTGATTTGAAAAGGGCTGTTGATCCTTCCAAAGGGGATATGTGGCAATCTTATAATTTATTTTCCCACAGAGAAAAGCAGGCACCAGGCAATCTGCGGCAAGGCCTTCCTGGGTGGAAGTTTCCAGAGTGAAGGCAACAAGTCTCCTTATTCCGTTGTCATACTAGGGCCTGATGTGCACCTCTCTTCCTAGCCTGGGCTGGGGATTGGCCAGAAATAGGCCCTTTTTTCTTCCTTTACTTCTCTCAATCTCTCTGGACTGCATTCATATCCCTCTCAATCACCAAGGCCTTATTCACCACAGCATTGTAAGTGAGAATCTCAAATGCATTGACTGCTTACTCAGTCTGGATTGCAGTCCCTCAGTGAATCTTGTGATCTTGGCCATTTCATTGGTCACTATATTTGGAGCAAACCGAGCCAACCTGGTGAATTCAGCTTCATACTGGGCCACAAAAAGATTTCTTTACTTTAATTTAATAAATTTTGATTCTATTGTCTTTGCACACTTCTGGAAAAGTATTTGTCAAAAAAATGCATCCCTAAACTCTCCCCAAGTAATAGCCTATCCATCCCATCGCTGCTCCTCAACTAACCACCAATCATAAGCCTTTCCTCGGAGAAGATAGGTGTTAAATTTGATCTGCTCCTTCTCCTGGCTACCATAGGCCGTGAAAGCCTTTTTAATATCTCACATCCATCGCTCAGCATCAATAGGGTTGGTGGATCCAGTGAAAGGGGCAGGGGCAAAACTTTTGAAATCAGCAAAGTTGTGGCCAACCCCTACCCGGGGTTAAGGTGGAGTAGGCTGGATCAATGGTGCAGATTGAGTAGGTAAGGTTAGCTGGGTTTGTGGAGCAAGAGGGGCAGGCTGGGTCTGTAAATAGTAGGGGCAGGTTGAGTCTGCGGAACAGTGGCGGCAGGCTGAGTCTGCAAAATAGTGGGAGCAGGCTGAGTTTGCGTAATAGGAGGGGCAGACTGAGTGGACAAAGCTTATAGGACCCATTGTTGTATGTTCGCATTGACTGCACCATACCCGAGAGAAGCTGAAGCATCTCGGTCTGGAGTCACTGGTGATCAGCCCCGACTTGATTGACAGGGCCAGCACCTCCGGTAGCTTCTTGCCTCCTAGCTGACAAGCATTACCAACCTAGGAGCCCTTATCATTTTATTGACTTCTAGTGCGACGAGCCATTCCTATGTCCTGATAAATTAGTTTTTCATTAATATCATGATAAACTTTACATTTTAGGCTTTCAAAGCATAATACCTGAAATTCGTTTAAAGGTATAATTGTCTCAATGTCATCCTAGTAGTTTGCCTAAAGTGTCATCATGTATGTGTCCTAAGGTCCTAACCTAGGCTTGATACCACTAAAGCTGTCATACCTCAGACCTAAAAATTTGAGCTAGGGTGACAACCCGCCGAATGCCAGGCATGCAAGGCGTCCTGAATCATGATACATAATTCAATAAAAGGCAATAACTATATATCATTCAAAGTCCATAACTTTAATATAATCCATAACTATAAGGTTTGGGCTACAAGCCCTACACACATAAATCACTGGGGTTACATCAAAATATTAGATTTAATTTATTTTAATAGAAGCTCCATCAACCCCATATTTCCTTCTTCAGTCTTTTGGCTCTAAAAAATATTGTGAAATTTAAATGAACTCACACTCAATAAGCAAACCTACTATAATACGATATAATCCATTAATCATTTCAAGATATTATCAAATTAAATCAGATTTACAAATAAAAAGCTTCCAATTTCAAATACACTTGTCATATTATCAGAATATGCATATCATTTACTCAAAGTAATTTTGGAAGCTTAATCATACAATAAATGCCAAAATATGCAATGTAAACAAATTACTGTATTTATATAATTATATTTCTTATGTGTCCCATGGCCCTACAACACCCAACTGGTGTATCACTCTTAAATGTCCCTAAGAGGAAGGGTCCTGGTACTAGCGTTATGCCATATATCATAATGAATCACAATACATCCTATAGATGTGTGTCCTCCACATATATTCCTCTGGAGGTGGGTCTCATATCACTTGGCATTTCACATCATTTCGCATCATTTTATATCACATAAGAATCGCGGCGACACATAGTAACATGATCTCAATTATCATAATTATAATTTGCATGTATCAACACAAGCATGAGCTTCTCACACATACAGTGGTTTGAACATTATTAACAATTGCATATAAATATATCAATAGTACCAATATATTTTGCAAAGTCAAAATAATCATATTCTTCATCTTTTGCATATACATATAAAGCCATTACTTTGCAAAATATTACCAACTATAATAATCATAGCAAATACTCAATTGTATACTCATGGTACTATTTACTAATTTCAAAATGATCAATATCAATAAAACTCTATTTTCCTCATTTCATTATTTCATAAATTAATATAACTACAATTACAAAATCTACATATTAAAAGTATTATAAAATTCATGATAATTGGCTTACTTACCTCAGTACACTAATTTTAAACTGTAAACTAGCTATTTGGACATTTGGATACCTACAGTATCATTTTACACAATTAAGTCTCTAAAATTGGAATAATAATGTGTCCCTTAAATTCTACCAATCTATATGAGCCCAACTTTAGGGCTTGAATATTTCTCAATATATAAGCCCAAATGAAAAAATAAAAATATCCCAAGAAACTAGGATCGACACTAATCCGGACCATAATTTCTTTTTCCTAATCCTGGCCCAATACAGGGCCCAAAACTTAGCTCAAAAGTGGCTCATGAGCCGGCCCAACAAGGCCCAAACCCAAGCAGGCCCAATTACCCAACAGGTTCTCCCCTGTTCTCCCTCTCCCCTAGTTTACCCGAACCAGGGGAGACCTATGCCGGCGGCCAAGGCCACTGCCGGCCTCTCCTCGGGGAGTTCGGCCCTCGGCGACCGGTCCAGAGCCGGCCGTCGTCGTGGCCTTCCCCTTTCTCTTTCTCTTCTCCCTCTTTCTTCCTCTTTCTCTCTTCCGTGGCACATCACTATGCCGATGGCATGTCCGAGCACCATTGGCTGGTAAAACCCTCACCGGATGCATGCCCGGTGCTGGTAGGGGTCACCGGTCGCCGTTCAGGCCGGCAGGGTGGCAAGCATGCCGTCGGGCCTGAACCAATGTGGGAGCCAGTTCGGCTCCCATCCAAAAGAAGGGCCTTCTGGTCTTCTCCTCCCTCTCTCCCATGTCCGGTCCCCCAACGGACGCTGCCTCCGGTGCCGATGGGTCCGCCGCTGACCAGAGCTCAGGCACAGCGAGGTGATGGGTACGCCGCCGGGCCTGAACCAAGATCAGCACAGGAAAGGACGCCATGGCCACTGTTTCGACCGAGGCTCCCTGTCTCTCTCTCTTGCTCAGTTCTCTCTCTCTTGGCATGGGCATGGGCTTACCAGGAGAAGGCATATGCGAGGATGAAGGAGATAGTTTCCCTCGATCTCCTTTTAAGCATCCTCGCGACACCTCGGATCAAGAAGATCGGAAACCCATCCACATGCGAAGACTCAAGAATCCAGACGCTGCCCCGGGGACCTAAATGTCAGAAGGAAATCAAGATGCCAGGTATCCCAAAAAATAATTACCAGGGGTTACACAACTAGTGATTATTTGTAATTCTTCCATGAAATAGGTCCCTTTACCAACATAAAGATGTATCCAGAAGTAGATTTCCTAGAATCCATACAACCCATATAATCTGAATCATAGAGTAATTAATAACTTCAAGGTTGTCCTTTTGCTTGCATGTAAGCATGTAGTTTTTGGTTCCTTATAGATAAGGTAAAACTTTCTTGGCCGCTTCTCAATGTTCAATACTGGAATTACTTTGGTATCTACCAAGTAGGCCTACTACATATGATAAATCAGGACGAGTGCGGACTTGAGTATACATAATACTCCCAACAGCAGATGCATATGGAATTCCCTTCATTTGTTTCATTTTAAGATTATTATTAGAACATTGGAATTCTCCAAATTTATCATCTTTCATTATAGGAGTGGTACCACTAGAACAATATTGCATATTGAATCTCTTAAGAACCTTATCAATATAGGCTCTTTGGGATAATCCTAAAAGACCACGAGACCTATCTCGATGAATTTCAATCCCAAGTACAAAGGATGCTTCACCAAGATCCTTCATATCAAAATTTCTTGATAAAAATTCTTTTGTCTCATGTATTAGTACCATATTATTGCTAACAAGCAATATATCATCAACATACAATACTATAATATAAAATTTGCTCCTACTGTTTTTAAGATATATACACTGATCCATTATGTTCTCTTTAAAGCTAAAATTCAGAAGAATTTCATGAAACTTTAGATATCATTGACAAAAAGCTTGCTTCAGACCATATATAGACTTTTTAAGTCTACAAACCATGTGTTTCTTGTTTTTACCCTAAAAACTTTCAAGTTGATCCATATAAATCTCTTCATGCAATCATCATTTAAGAAGGTTGTTTTTACGTCCATTTGATGTAACTCTAGATCATAATGAGCTACTAAGGCCATGACCACTCTAAGGGAACTTTCTTCGAAACAGATGAAAATGTTTTCCTATAATTAATCCTTCCTTTTGGGTATATCCTTTTGCAATAAATCTAGCCTTGTATCTTTTTATATTGTCTTTGGAATCACGTTTGGTTTTAAAAATTCATTTACAACTAACAGTTTCAACACCTTCAGGCAACTCTTCGAGATCTCATACTTCATTATCCTTCATAGATTTTAACTTTTCATTTATAGCATTAAGCCATAGAGTTGAATTGGGACTGCTAATGGCTTGGGCATAAGAAATGGGATCATTTTTCAAGCCAATATCATAATCACACTCATTCAAATAAATGTCATAATCATTCGATATTGTAAGCTTTTGTTTCCTTTAGGATCTACATAAATGTGTCTACAGTTGAGAAAGTTTCTTTAATATGGGAAGCCTCATTAGCACTATTATCTTCTACAATAGATGTATGTACTACTTCATGCTGGACTACCGGCATTGACTTAAGTACCCGATCTTCCTTAAAAGTAATTTTTTTAGGCTTAGGTTTTCCACTAATGCCCCCATGCTCAAAAAATACAGCATATCTAGTTTCAACAATTTGAGTGCTATGAGTAGGACAGTAAAATCGAAATCCTTTTGACCTTTTAGGATAACTAATGAAATAACAACTTATGGTTCTTGGATCAAATTTCTTTAATTGTGGATTAAAAATTTTAGCTTTTGTTGGACATCCCCAAATATGAAAATAATTTAAAGTTGGTTTCTTACCAACCCATAATTCATAGGGAGTTTTGGGTACAACCTTACTAGGATCTTGATTTAAAATATGTACAATAGTCTTTAAAGATTCACCCTACAAGAATTCAAGTATAGTAGAATTACATATCATGCTTCTAATTATATCCATGAGAGTATGTTTCTATGTTCAACAATACCATTTTGCTCAGGTGTGCCTACTAAAGTATAATTTGCTATAATGCTGTTTTCTCTCAGATACAGGGCAAAAAGACTTACATTTTGAACAGATTCAATGATCTTTCATAATATTCATCGCTTTTATCAGATCTAACACTTTTAATCCATTTACTGAGTTGATTTTCAACTTCAACTTTATAAAGTTTAAAAACATTAAGTGCTTCAAATTTATCATGAATAAGATACACATAAGTAGACCTAGAAAAGTCATCAATAAACGTAAAAAAATATTTATGTCCATTAATGGTGGGATTTGGAAAAGGTCTACATATATCGGTATGAATTATTTCTAACAATTCTGTGGTCTTTATATTACTCTTTTTTCTACTTTTGTGTACTTTGCTTTGACACAATTCACAGAAATACAAAAATTTGAAAAATCAAGTGAATCAAGAATTCCATCTTTAACAAGACGTTCCATCCTTTCTCTTGATATGTGGCCTAGACACTTATGCCACAACATGGATGAATTTTTAATCACTTGATTTCTCTTTTTATTAGGAACATTAATCACACGAAAGGATAAAAGAGACTCAGCATAATTTGAATCTAAGTTCAATGAGTAAACATTACCCTAAAGGGTACCAGAGCCAACCCAACAAGAATTATGGAGCAAAGAAACTCTATTATTTCCAAACTTAAATTCATAACTATAGAATCAAGTTTTGGAAAACTGAAATTAGGTTTTTAGTAAATACAGAAACATAAACAATATCTACTAAGTCCATAATGAAACTAGAGTCTAAAATAAGATGTACATCTACTATTGTTCCATTTTTCAAAGTAATAGTTCACTCTCCTTTACTTAGTCTCTTGCTTGTAAGGTATTCCTACATGAAAATTATTATGTGAATAGTAGGATCAGTGTCAATCCACCAAGTATTTGGTGGAACATCAACAACATAAGATTCATGAGACACAAAGCATGTGTTTTACCTATCTTTTCCAACCAAAATTTAAAACTTGGACAATCTTTTCTTTTGTGACCTTTCTTGTAGTAGAAATGGCACTGCATCTTACTTTCTTTCCGTTGCCCTTGATGAGAATCACTATTGTATGCTTAATACTTTTACCTTTACCTATCTTAAATTTCTTTTTGCTTTGACTTGTAGTGGTAAGGTGAGCCAAATTTGGTTTTTAACCTTGAGTCTCTCTTCTTCTTGAACACACAGGGCAACTAACTGCTAATCTTTCATTTCTCTTTTTGTATATTGTAATTGATTTTAAAAGGTCCAAATTGTGTAGAAAGATAAGTTATAACGAAGTGAACGAGAAGTCCTTCAGAAATTTCCATGTCCATTACTTTTAATTGAGAAACTATATCATTCATTTTCATGATATATTCATAAACACCACTTTGACAGACATATTTCATTGTTACCGTCTTGCTCATATGAGTACTAGCAAGAGATTTGGAAGTACTTAAAAATTATTTCTCAACTGATTTTATGTAGCTCATGGCATTATTGGAGTCAGGAATGGCTCCTCTAATTACAAGCATAATTGAGCTTTTCATAATCATTAGACTCATGCAATTGAAACACTCCCATTTTCATATAAATCCTCTTATTCATTTGTACCTTCATTGATAGGCTTTATGGGTGTCGGTTTGCGTATAGCATAATCCAAGCCCATGCAGCCAAGAACAATGCCAATTTGTTCCTTCCATTTTGTAAAATTTGTTCCACTCAAAGACTCAATACCATACAAGTAATTAGTAATTGCTGTAGGATTCATAGCTGTAAAATATAATCCACGTTAATATTATGTCATGCATACATATCAACACCACACATTTTAAATAAATCTAACTAAAACCCATAAAAAGTTGGATATACAATGCAATATAATCAAAATGAGAAGAAGAAAGTAACATTATTGATCACTTCTCAATGACTAGAACAACATACAGCATATTCTTTATAGTAGTTTATCACCGTTCAAAAAAACTTCCATATGCATGCTCTAATCATAAAACTATATTCAATCATACTCATTGATAACCCTCCATTGGACTGATCGTCACTAGTTTTGATTTAATTTAATCATTGTACCTTCAACCATACTTAGTGATGACCCTCTGTTGGGCTGATCATTGCTAGATATGTTTTAATCCAATTATAACATTCAATCATTCATATTATTGAACCCTGTTGGATTGATCAAAACTAATCTTGAATTGAACATTTCATAAAGTGAATCAACCAAATTTTATATAATTTATAATAAGGAACAAAATATTAGTTGGCTTTTACATAAGCACCCATCAAAATGTTTAAATAAAGATGTTTATAGGTTTCAAGAATATGGGTTTTTGCATCAAAATTGACAACCAAGCTTTGATACTAATTGTTATATTACTCATAAAAAAGATGTCTTAATTCTTTTCTTAGGATTTAATTTTGATGCATAAACACCATTAGATTTAAATCTTAGAAGTATATAGATCTTACCTTTCTCTATGTTAGGATCTTGAAATCTGCTGCAGTTAAAAACAACTTTATATTTTCGAAGCATATTGAAAATATCAGCACACTACTTCTTTTAGGCAAGATCTTCAAACCACTTCTCTCCTACAGCTGATGGATGCTTGTGTGGTATATCATGACATAAAATATTTTCTATGTTGGAGAGTGTGGTTTGGGACCCAACCTTTTATAGAGAATTATAGGACTAAAGTGTTGGAAATTATATCCTAAAGCCAATCAACTAATATGTAGATGATTGTGTAAGTTGTAAATGTATATGAATTATAAATTAATAAAATATTTATTTAGCAGTTCATCACATCGCATCTTTCTGAAATAAATTCTTTTGTGATGGAGTCCTTAGAACCATAATCTATTCAATAAAGAGAGGGTTTATTGAGTGGTTCTTAAAATAGTCACGACCAAATGATATATAGTTATAGGACAACTATGTATCAAGTAAAGGTCGTTGTATGTCATATGAGTTGGTTGTCCTCTTTACCAAGGAGTGTGGTGACACTGGTATGACATGCAGGTGAGGTGTATGACATTTCACTGAACGTGACCAATCTGCGGAACACTCTTCTGCCAACAAATGTTCGCGAAGGGATATGGATATAAGTATCCCTCTGACCTGAGATTACCATGGTAGTTTGCAAGCAACCTACTGTACTTTGGTACGGATTACCTGGATTTTTAATCCAGTGACAGAAGGTTTCTGAGTGCAGTAAAGTATTGTGGAGCAGTGAGTGGATCAAGATGGGATTGATCACTCCAAATAGTTTGGGATAAATATCTCACCGTATTTTAATTTAGCAAAACCTTGGCCAGGGTAGTCCCCATGAGGAGTCACAGGACTTATGAAGATTGAAACACTTTATGGATGAGCTGATTAAGGGTTGGCAATTTAAACCTAAGTCATCTTGAGCATTGAGGGTCAAAGGGATGAATTATATGGTAACCATATGCCAGAGGTTCTTGATTATTGCTCTGCAACCTTCGGCCTATCCGAACGTTGGGTGTCATTGCTAGATAGTGACTTCGATTAGTATTGGAAGTGTTCTAGTACTATCGGCTTAGTGTTCGAACCTATGGGGTTACATGCCATAAGGGATTCTACTTGACTGGATGATTGAGAAACTAAATGTTAGTAAATTAATTGAAGGATTAAATTGGCAATACGATTGCTGGCTAGCTCAATTTGATTGAGCTATGAACATTTTGGTCAAATCAAATAGGATTTGGTTTGGACTCAAATTTAGGTAAGCCTAATGTTAACATTCTTACCGTTTAAATTTGAATTATGAATTTAAATTTCAAACTAATTTTAATTTCAAGTTTAAAGATTGAATTTTGAATTCAAAACTTTAAGTCTGAATTTAAAATGGATGTTAATGACCTCTCCCTAATTACCCCTCATTATTTAACTTCTAATCTTTTCGGTTTTTAACTAAAAAAAGAGATGAAGAGTTTCTTCCTTTAACTCCTTTTTGGTTTTTTAACTGAAAATAAAGATGAAGGGTTCCTCCTTATCTTTTAAAAAAGGAAACGACATGGAGATAAGAAGTTTTTAGGATGAAAGGGATTCTGGTTATAGAACCTGGGGGTAAGATATTTCCTTGTAATATACATTCTTTTGATAATTCCATGAGCACTTTTTGGTATTAAAGAGAAGAAGTCTCATCGTCGAAGCCTAGAAGAGGAGCTAGCACTCCGAAGAGGTTGGTCAGGACCAGAGCCCCGGTGTGGATCACCTGTAGAGGCCATACACCTTTGTGTGGCTTGCAGAAGCACTACCTACCATTGCCTTCTACTGCTGCGTGAGTTATTAAGCATCAAAAGGTAAAAGATTATTTGTTACTAGTGACTTAAATGTGATCTAAGACACTAGGCCACAAACATAGATATGATCTATGTTATTTATATCAATATAGATTTGATCTATATCCTTTTCTTTTATATATATTTTTTATATTTATATATATATTGATCCTGTTGTAGGCTGATATTGGATTAGATCAAATATTTTATTGCTTTCATTGTATGTTTATTTTATAAATGTTAAAATACATTTATGTTGTCTGCAAAAGCCTTACTAACAATAGTATCAGAGCCAGGTTAGTGTTCTTAGTTTCTATCATGCTTACTCGGGCATGGTCTAATTGGGGAGGCTATTGATAGTACCCCGGATTATCATGCCCAACGAGCGTCTGTTAGGGATATCAGGGACGCACCAATGAGGGAGGCTACTGGTAGTACCTCGGTGCGTGGTGCCCAACTACCTACGACTCGGAGAGTGCAATAGGCTGCTGAGAGCACTTGAAGGTTATTTTGGTAGGAAGCCAAGTACTTGGATTGGGTAAATTCACAAGGCCATCCGGTCATAAGAGAGAAGTAGGGTTTAAAGACCTTCTCTTTTCCATTCAATGGGGTCTCCTATGGCGTGTAGGGATGCCACTTGTGTCATGACTCATGAAGAAGAAAAGTGAAGAGAATATAGATTAAAATGTTTTAATCTCATTTTGATTGATATGATCATAAATTATTTTAATTTTTGTAAAATCTGTTTTACATGATTAAATTAAAATTATTTCAATTTTAGAGTTTGTTGACTTTAATTGAGAAATTAAATTATCTTAATGACAAAGATATCTAGAAATATGATTTGAAGATCTTAAGTCATTTGTATAAGTTTTAAGGGTCATGGGTTAGCTTGAGTTGGATCCTTAATTGGGTTAGATATAAGTTTAGATTAATTGAACTAAAAAGAGAACTTAAATCTAATCAACAGTTGAGTTAGATTACATTCTTTTAGATCTCTCTAATTAGTTAGATTGATTAGTTCATAAATCCAAATGGACTTGTTTTGCTACTCAGTGGTGAGCCCAAGTCTTTAAACTAATCTAATCAAATCTGATGAACCCATCCCATAATCTCACTTACCTGTAAGATGTGGTCGATCAGAATTGATTAGGTAACTCCATGATTCAAGATAGCTCATGTCACTTATGGTGAATTAGTATGACTGATTTAGGTACCCATGGACTAATTATTCATGAACCATTTTAAGTTAGTGGGAGAATTCTTGATTATAGTCCATGTGTTCTCTTTCATATATCACACATTAAAAGAAATCCTCTAAATTAGGGTCCTTAAAAAGATGAAGTTATGAGATAACTAAGTCTTAGCCCCATTAAGTGGATGGTAATGGGTTTAATAGTTGGGTGATCATTGGCAGACCCAAAGGTCGAATGTTCATCAGGCTATTGGAATTGCAATCCTAATAATTGCTCAATGTGACTCTCTTAACATAGTCAGGTGGGCCGGCTAAAGTCGGGCTTGACTATTCGTTGGTTAGAAGCATTGAATTTGTCATATTAATGGTTGGACCTAACTAGGACCTTCAATAGGAGGCTCAAAGGCCGATTGAAGAGCACCCTAGGGCAAAATTAATTACTAGAAGTTACTTGGAGAAGTAATCGGTTAAAGAACCGACCTTTAGATGTAAATGGGTGAGCCAGCCAAAGTCGGGCTCATGTATTGTCTATTGGATTCTAGTACCCACTAAGGAATTAAGAGTAATTCCTTGGATTAAAGGTAGAGGCTACCAGTCTGAATAAAATATTGGGAGGGCCTTTAGACTAAAGTCCATGTCTTTAGGATAATAATTCATATATAATAATAGGTTTTTGGTTTTTCTTTCAGATAATGTCTACCAACTTGCCGCTCCGTTCATTGCTTGATAATGAAAAACTTAAGGGTCCTAACTTTGAGAGCTGGTATCGAAGGATTAGGATTGTCCTAAAGGATGAACGGATCCTTTATGTGATAACGGATCCAGCACCTGAAGTCCCTGCTTCTAATGCTCGGGTTCGATCAGGGATACTTATCAGAAGTGGCTCTCTGATCGGACCACTGTCCAATGCATAATGCTAGCAGCGATGAATGACGAGTTCAGTCGCAAATTTAAGGAGGCCCAGCCAAAGGAAATTCTTCAAAAGTTGAAGGAATCCTTTGGAACACCAGACGATGTTGAGAGGTATAAGGTCTCTTGTGCCATCTACAATGCGCGATGAATGATGGAGCCTCAGTCACTATGCATTGTACATGATCGAGATGATTGAACGCTTAGGCAAACTCGGTTGTCCCTTGCATGAACAACTTGGGAAAGATGCGATACTGAACTCCTGCCTCCTTCCTATCTTGACTTTCTCGATCATTATAGAATGAATAAGCTTGCTATAAACTACCATGGTTTACTTGGTTTACTGCAAACTTATGAGAAAGATCACTAGCTCATAAAGGGGTGGTGAATTTAGTAGAGGTTCTTTGGAAGGTCGTCGTCCCTTTAAGAAAGAAAAAAAAAAAAATAAAAGGAAAAAGGTGCAAAATGCTGGAACCAATCAGGCTAAAAAGGTTAAAATCGGAGTAAGGCGGAGTGCTTCTTTTGCAAGAAGCAGGGTCATTGGAAAAGGAACTGTCCTCTTTATATTGCATCCTTGACCCAGGTCCAAGAAGAGGAAGCAGCAAGGAAATGCTGAACAAGGTATATATGATAACGCCTTGTAATTTCTCTATCTATGATACTACTAATTGGGTATTAGATACCGAAAGTAATTCACATATGCAATTCTTTGCAGGGACTTCAAGTTAGTAGAAGATTCGAGGACGTGAGAGATTCTTAAACATGGGAAACGGAAGCCAAGTTCCAGTCCTGACGTTGGGAGTCGTCAAACTTGTTTTTGAGTCTTGTACAATCATTTTAAATAAATATCATTATTGTCCATCTTTCATTTTAAATGTCATTTTGTAGGCCAATTGGCCATGTCTGGTTATGAACTATCAATAAAGAATGACATTTGCAAAATCATTATGAATGGTTATGTTGTGATGAATGGATATATGATAATGGCATATATGTACTATCGCGACCTGTTAGTGTAATGTATACATCTAGCAAACGCTTTAGGATGAACGATATCAGTAATACTTACCTTTGGCACTGCCGACTAGGTTATATTAACAAGAACAGGATAAACATGTTGAGACAAGAAGGTCTACTTGAGGTTAATGATTTCGAATCATTACCAACCTGTGAATCTTGTCTTATGGGTAAAATGACAAATCATCTTTTAGTGGAAAAGGTGAACGGGCTAATGGAATTCTAAGTCTGGTACATCGATGTATGTGGACCTATGAATGTCAGTGCCAGGGATGGGTATAATTATTTTATTATGTTTACAGATGATCTTTCGAGATATGGTTATATATTCTTGATAAGACATAAGTCTGATCATTTGAAATGTTCAAACGATATCGTAATGAAGTAGAAAAATAAACTGAAAAGTTTATCAAAACCCTTCGATCAGATCGAGGTGGTGAATATCTTTCCAGTGAGTTTCTAACATATTTTGAGGAGAATGAGATTCTCTTCAATGGACACCTCCAGGGACACCTCAGTTAAATGGAGTGTTGAAAGGAGGAATCAAACCCTGTTAGACATGGTTCGGTCCATAATGGCTTTGCATCTCTGCGATCTCCTTTTGGGGTTATGCTTTAGAGTCAGCTTGTTATCTTTTAAATAGATCCCAAGTAAGTCCGTTAACAAAACACCATATGAGATATGGACTGGGCATAAGCCGATACTCTCACACCTTCGGGTCTGGGATTGCCCGCTTATGTTAAACGTTTGGAAACAGATAAGCTTGGACCTAGGTCTAACGGTGCCTATTTGTAGGATATCCAAAGAGACTAAGGGTATTACTTTTACTTGCTTGAAGAACAAAAGTTGTTCGTCAGTCTTAGGGCTATCTTTTTAGAAAAGGAGTTCCTTGGTGAAGGAACTGGAGCTACTAAGATTGAACTTAGTGAAGTTCAACAAGGAGAAAAACCGATACACTTAAGAGATACAAAGGGATTTGATTAGATCAAACCAGAGCCTATACAAGAACCATTAAGGAGATCTAGTAGGGTACTCGTCAACCGGACAGATACTATGGTTTCTTGGTCCGGGACGATCCTATTGAACTCGATGAGAACAATGAGGATCCGATCACCTATATGGATGCAATGCAGAGGTTTGACTCTAAGAAATGGCTAGAAGCCATGAAATCCAAAATGAAGTCTATGGAAATCAACAATGTATGACATTGGTTGATCCACCCNTAGACTATGATGAGACATTTTCTCCTGTGGCAATGCTCAAATTCATTTGGATTTTGTTTGCTTTAGCAGCACACTTTGATTATGAAATCTGGCAAATGGATGTCCGAATAGCTTTTCTGAATGGTGAGCTGGACAAGGAGGTGTATATGATACAACATGAAGGGTTCACATCCATAGATGAGCCAAAAGTGTGCAAGCTACAAAGATCCATTTATGGATTAAAACAGGTATCTCGGAGTTGGAACATGCGGTTTGATAAATATATCAAGACGCATGATTTCGTTAGAAACAGAGAAGAACCTTGCATTTACAAATTGGCTAATAGTTCTGTGGTTGTATTTCTGTGTTTGTATGCGGATAACATTCTCTTAATTGGGAATGACATCCCAGCACTACAGGGAATAAAGGTCTGGTTGTTATCTCAATTTTCTATGAAGGACTTCGGTGAAGCCTTTTATATACTTGGTATGAAAATCTATAGAGATAGACCTAAGAGCTTCTGTGATTATCCCAATCTACGTACATAAATACTATGCTGAAACGGTTCAGCATGGAGAATTTTAAGAAAGGCTATCTTCCAATAGGCCATAGAATTTCTCTCTCAAAAAGGATTGTGCGATAACTCCAGAGGAAAGAGAGCATATGAGCAGGATTCCATATGCTCAGTAGTGGGTTCTTCATGTATGCTATAACAGCTACTAGACCAGACATAGCATATTTACTAGGATAGTGAGCAGATACCAGTCTGACCTAGGTGACGCTCATTGGAAAGTAGTGAAGACTATTTTTAAGTATTTACGAAATACTAAGGACCAATGGCTAATTTATGAAGAACTGACTTAAAACTTATGGGGTATACTGACTTCAGCTTTCAGTCAGATAGGGATGATAGCATGAGTATATTAGGATTTGTTTTTACCCTAAATGAAAGAGCGATATGCTGAAAAGTTTCAAGCAGCACACTGTGGTGGACTCAATATGTGAGGCAGATATATTGTAGCATCGGTTGCAGCAAAGGAAGCTGTATGGTTGCGAAAGTTTCTAAGAGAACTGGGAGTGACACCTTCTCTGGATAATCCTATTTCGGTGTACTGTGACAACACCGGAGCCATTGCTCAAGTCAAAGAGCCAAAGTCCCATCAACGCACCAAACATATTCTGTGCCGTTATCACCTTGTGCGAGAAATTATGGAGCGAGGTGACATCGATCTTCAGAAGATTGATGAAAGAAGAACCTAGCCGACCCATTCACTAAAGCTCTTGGAATCAAAAATTTGATGACCATAAATGGAAGATGGGTATTAGATACTATTCTGAGTTGCTTTAGTCCAAGTGAGAGATGTTGGGAATTATGTCCTAAATCCAATCAACTAACATATAGATGATTGTGCACGTTGTAAATATATATAAATTATAAATTAATAAAATATTTATTTGGCTGTTCATCACATCGCATCTTCCTGAAATAAATTCTTTTGTGATGGAGTCCTTAGAACCACAATCTATTCAATAAAGAGAGGATTTATTGAGTGGTTCTTAAAATAGTCGCGACCAAATGATACATAATTATAGGACAACTATGTATCAAGTAAAGATCGTTGTATGTCATATGGATTGGTTGTCCTCTTTACCAAGAAGTGTGGTGATACTGATATGACATGCAGGTGAGGTGTATGACATTTCACTGAACGTGACCAATCTACGAAATACTCTTCTGCCAAGAAGTATTCGCGAAGGGATATAGATATAGTGTCCATCTGACCTAATCATCATGGTAGCTTGCAAGCAACCTACTGTACTTTGATGCCAGATTACCTGAATTTTTAATCCAGTGACAAAAAGTTTTTGGGTGTAGTAAAGTACTTATGGAGCAGTGAGTGGATCAAGAGGAATTGATCCCTCCAAATAGTTTGGGATAAATATCTCCCATGTTTTAATTTAGCAAAACCTTGGTCAGGATAGTCCCTGTGAGGAGTTACAGGACTTATGAAGATTGAGACCCTATATGGATGAGCTAATTAAGGGTTGGCAGTTTAATCTAAGTCATTTGAGCATTGAGGGTCAAAGGGATGAATTATATGGTAACCATTTGCCATAGGTTCTTAATTGTTGCTCTGCAACCTTCGGCCTATTCGGACGTCGGGTGTCATTGCTAGATGGCAACTTCGATTAGTATTGGAAGTGTTCCAGTGGCTTAGTTTTCGAACCTATAGGGTCATACGCTACAGGGGATTCTACTTGACTGGATGATTGAGAAACTAAATTTAGTAAATTAATTGAATGATTAAATTGGCAATACGATTGCTGGCTAGTTCAATTTGATTGAGCTATAAACATCTTGGTCAAATCAAATAGGATTTGGTTTGGACTCAAATTTAGGTAAGCCTAATGTTCGAATTATGAATTTGAATTTCAAACTAATTTTAATTTCAAGTTTAAAGATTGAATTTTGAATTCAAAACTTTAAGTCTGAATTTAAAATAGATATTAATGACCTCTCACTAATTACCCCTCATTCCTTAACTTACTTTAACCTTTTCGGTTTTTAACTAAAAAAATGAGATTCTAAAAATGAGATTTCCGAAAAGGAAGATGAAGGGTTCCAAAGATGAAGGGTTCCTCTTTTATCTTTCAAGAAATGTTGGAAAAGGAAACGATAAAGAGATAGAAGTTTTTAGGGTAAAGGGATTCTGGTTATAAAACCTGGGGGTAAGATATTTCCTTGTAATATACATTCTTTTGATAATTCCATGAGTAATTTTTGGTGTTAAAGAGAATAAGTCTTATGGTCGAAGCCTAAGAGAGGAGCTAGCACTCCGAAGAGGCTGATCAGGATTAGAGCAAGTATGGATCACCTGTAGAGGCCATACACCTTTATTTGGCTTGCAGAAGTACTACCTACCTCCACCGTGAGTTATTAAGCATCAAAAGGTAAAAGATTCATTTGTTATTAGTGACTTAGATATGATACACTAGGCCATAGACATGATATGATCTATGTTATTTATTTCAACATAGATTTGATCTATGTCCTTTTCTTATATATATATATATTTTTATTTGTATATATTTATTCTGTTGTAGGCTGATATTGGATTAGATCCAATATTTTATTGCTTCCATTGCATGTTTATTTTATAAAATGTTAAAATATATTTCTGTTGCCTGCAAAAGCCTTACTAACATAAAGGTCATCAAAGATGTTTAGTTCCTACAACAGTTGAAAGATCACTCACAAGACTTATATTTGGCATCAATATTTTGAAGGAGTAAAAGAGACCAATGTAACTCTCTTAATAAAGAGACCAATGAAACTCCTTAGTAAAGAGATTAATATAACTCACTCGATAAAGAAACCAATTTAACTTCTTTGGTAAAGAGAAACTTCCTTATCTTATTAATTTCATAATAAGTGTAATGACCTTTGGTTTGCCATAGTTGTGCTTTTGATCTTCCAATAATTAGTGCAAGGTTGAATCACCTTTCAACTACTCTCGTAATCTCTCTTCATGAAACTAATCGTGCAAAGACCACATAAATTGATAAATTCTAACATCATATACATAATAGGATATACCTTTTCTGCTCTCTTTTATTTAAAATAGGTTAAATAAATGATACATGTGGCTTGCTTTGGCTCTCTAGGATGAAACATCTTAGTTTAACAATACCTATATTAGATATATGTTTGTTAATGTTGGCTATTGAAGACTTCTAGAAGTAGAGGAAGTTGATTTAAGTTAATAAATACATTGTAGCAATTAATGTTACTCTAATAGATGCATCATTATAATGAGCCTATTCATTAAGCCTTTTCATGGAGATTGGTTTTATAAATCCTCCTTTACCGATTAAAAGAGTAAAATAAATTATCTTAGGGCCTATTTGAATAGGAGAGAACGAAGAGGAAGGATGGGAAAAAGGAGTAGGACAACCAAAACTTTAAGGAAAGCTAAAAATAAAAAGAAAGAAAGCGAAATGAGAGTTACTAGCTCCCTTCAATTCTATTTTAATAGCTTAAATTTCTTACCTCTCAAATTGAGAGGAGGAAGAGGAGAATGTTATATAGCTTTTGTTCCATCTTTAGATTCTTCTTATAACAAAAGGTATATTTGTGATTTATAAATATAACTTTTCTTCTTCTTTCCCTCTATCTAAACAAAATGGATATAAATTATTTCCTTCCTCATTTTCTCATTTTCAAATAAGAAGAGGAAAACAATTCTTCTTTATTTTCCCTTTCCCTCTCCTTCCTTTCCCTTCCTTAACTCTCTCCTTTCGCTCTCTCTTTCTCCAGGGATTTAAACAAAACCTTAGAAAATGAAAGGGCTTATTGGGCCCAGCCCCCATGGAAGAACTAGACTAGTACAATAATTTTTTAATAGATTGATTAATAATTTTTTATGATCTCTTTACGTAAAAAATATTTCGTTGCAATTTAACTAGGCTATTTTATCATGTTTGTTGGCCATTAATATTTAATCTTGGACTTATATATTTATATGCATAAGTTTTTAAAAAATAGGCTAAACTACAAAATTAATCCCTATACTTAGGAGGTAGTGTCATTCCTTGAACTTTAAAAAGTTATAAAATAATCCTGAACTTTCTATTTTGTATCACTTTGATCCCTACCATTAAATAGGGGAGACATCATTTATTTTTATACATACGTACCAGCACACGTGACATCCAAATAGCAAAAATAAATTTAAATTTCATAACTAATCCTTTAATCCATTATTTAATAATTTAAAAAAATATAAAAAATAAAAATAATCTCCCTCTACCTTGATTTATCCTAATCCGTGAGTGCCCACGTACATGTGCTACCCCCGGTTAAGGCAAATCAGGACGAAGAAAGATTATTTTATTTTTTTAATTTATCAAATAACGAGTTAATGGGTTAGTTATGGATTTTAAATTTATTTTTGCCATTTGGATGCCATGTGTGTTACTATGTATACTGCCATATATGATAAAAATAAATAACATCTTCCTTATTTAACGGTAGGGATCAAAAAAATAAATAACATCTTCCTTATTTAACGGTAGGGATTAAGTGATACAAAATAAAAAATTTAAATTATTTTTATAACTTTTTAAAGTTTAAGGACCAAAGTGACATAATTCTCTAAGTATATAAATTAATTCGGTAGTTTAGCCTAAAAAATATTTTTCATACAAAATTGAATTCTAATATATTGATGAGTCAAATGAAAGAATCGAATTGAAAGGGATGGAGCTCAAACTATTGGAGAATTTAATGAAAGAAATCAAATTGAATTGCAAGAAGAGGAAAGAGTGAAAATAGAGATATGAAATGATCAAAGAAAAGTCATTTTGGTATAAAAATTGATAGCCTAGGTTCGAATTCAAGAGATAATTTTTATATTATAACTATATTTATAGTGATAAGTTTATGTTTCATTGTTTTACTACGGGGAGCATTAGGTTCAAATGATGGACGTGCAATTGTTATGCAATCCTCTTTTAACAAACATAATGGATGTAGCGTATTCATTATGTATCCCATATGATATAACAAAGACTTTGGAAATTATTAGATAATACTTTTTTATAGAAATAAATCACTAATAATCATTTGGCTTTTTACATTGCATTAATCTAATAAATAAATTATTAAATAATCTTCTTATATATAAATATAATCATCAATAATCATTTGGCTTCTTACATTGCATTAATATAATAAATAATCATGACTGCATATGAATTATCAGGGTGTTTGTGAAATACGAGCTTGTGCTAATTGCACAAGATGAATATGTTTAACATCCACTTGCAAGTAGAATACCTAAAGGGCTCATTTTGTTTATGATACAAGAGATCGTAAATTTTATTTCTCGTTAATTAGAATGTTTGATTTACACTTTTAGGGTCCATCCATGGGAATACTCTATTCCCACATGATTTGAATTTCTGCATTTCATGATAAATAAAATCGCATATCAGTATTTTTTTTCTTCCTAACATACCCTTCTTTTTCTTCGTATACCCTTTTTTCTAATCAATGAGCGAGACGAGAGAAGAAAGCTTTAGCTCTCACTTGTTTGTTTCTCTTCACTTCATATCCATGAGGTGTTAACTGAAAGTGAGGTAAGAATTGATTGAGATATTTTCTACAAATTGATGTTTGTTATTGTATCAATTTATTTTTTGATTCCAAATTATTTTTTTTGCTTTTGTATTTTTTAGAATGCATGTTTCTTTAGAGAGTTACAAAAATCTCAGGATTGCATTGTGCTGTGATTTTACAATGTTTTTATTATTTCTAAGATGATTTGAAGTTTTTACTATATATTTTTTTATCTACGGAAGGATGGTATTGCGATGATTTCGATCCAAGTTTAGGGACTTAAATAAATATCCTATTTTTATTTTTTTCTTCTTTTTTCTTGAGTGTATTTTCTTGAATAAATCAAAATATCAATCCAGATTCACCTCAATGATAATAGTTACAAGTGAATTTCATTCATAGCTCATCTTGGCTTTTTAACTTGTATCTTGATTTAGAATTTTGTCTTGATTTAGAATTTTATATCTTGATTTCTTGACTATTTTTTATAACTCTATATAGAAGTAAAAAAATTAGATGGCAAAAAAAATTTAAAGAACCAAAGGGTATAATTGATATTCATACTACTTTTCTGAGAAAGAAACTATTCAATCAAATCTGACAGCTTCATTCCCTTTTAGAAAAATATCTGCTTTTCATGGCCAATCAAATGCGATAGTTTAGACATTTATGCCGAAAAATTTAATTTTTAGATATTCTATTTTTATTTGAAGGTCACTTCATATGAACCAAATAAGCCCAAACATATATTGTTCTCCATATGATATTTAAAATTCATGAGCATATGATATTGCACTATACATCCATTTTTATGTATTTTTTAAAGTTTAAGCTAAGTGACTAAATTTATGTACCACCATCAGTAGCCTAAGGTGCTCCTTTGCTGGATAGGACAAGTAGGGTAGAAATTGAGAAATAATCCCTACTAATCAATGAAAGAAAAAAAAAATCATTTATGCTTGACATATGTTCACGCAATTCAACTGGCGATAGTTAGCGTAATGGTGAGCAATTGCATCGCATGTGATAGAAGCGCTCTAAAAATATAATTCCATTTTTTTCACTTGCCCTGGTGATGAAAGAGAATTTTTTTTGGTACAAGCGGATGATCACACCAGTTTAGAACGAGTTAAGCCCGATATATCAAGTACAAAATTTGAGAAAGTACCAACGGGCACGAATCACCCAGCAACCAGCACCAAGGTCCAAAGTGATGGGCAACCAGAGCAGCAATCTAATCAGTTGCTAAATTAGTTTTTCGATAAATATGCCGAATCTGAGCATTATAAGCTTGATGAAGCATAGTTTGAATGTCGCATATCAAAGGATTAGTAGGCAGAGGGTTGCTCGGGTCCTATCGGAGCCAGCGAACAATAGTAAAAGAGTTTCCCTCAATGATAAGCCAGCAAATGCTCAAACTATGTATAGCATAGGAGATGCCAGGCCATGCAGCATACAACTCAACAAACGATACTGATAGGTCAAGAAGGCCAAATCTATCAGCCGTTAGCATTGACCCATCAATCCATGAATCACAAAAGTTGAATCAATCAATTGATCTTGAATATTATCATCAAAATTAATTTTGATAAATACTAGCAAACGGGGATTCCCAAAAAATAAAGATCATATATTTCATAGGGCTATTAGAGTCAAGAGAATTTTTTTTTTTTGGTACAGTCGGACGATCACACCATTCTAGAGTGAGTCAAACCCGATATATCAGAGTACAAAATTTGGGATAAAACAGGTGGACAAGTATTACCCTGATTCCAACACCAGAAGCCAAAATGGTCAGCAATCCTGGTGGCGATCCAGTCGGCCACAGAGTTGGCTTCCTGAAGACATGCCGAATAAGGGCACTGTGAACACCCTGAAGACTGGCACGAATGTCAACAATCAAAGGGTTGGCTGGCACACAGACATCAGGGTCTTGACAATCCAACGGATGACAGTGATGGAGTCACCCTCAATAATAAGACTGTGGGCGCCCAGGTCATGGATGGCACAGATGATACCTGCCCAAGCAGCAGTCAACTCCGCTAGGGACACATATGAGTCAAGCGAACTGAATCCCCTCGCAGTCAGCATTTGACCACTGGGCCCACGAATGATGAAAGCCGAGCTAGCTGATCTCCCCTTAACACTCCCATCAAAATTGATTTTAACGAACCCTGGAGGAGGGGGCTCCCAGAAAATAAAGACCGTATGACGGTGTGCTGCCTGGGCAGCATAGGAGCTCCAGAGTCCAAGGCTATCAAAATCGGTGATGGAGTGACGGAAGTGTACTCCGTAGCTAAGGATAAAGCAATCCTGATAATCATGTGAGAAGGAGCCGACTCCTCAGTAAACACCAGCTTGTTACGAGATAGCCAGATCTGGTGCGCAATATAAACTCTCCTCGTAACCCTCTGATGGAATCGTCGCTCCATATCCTGCCTGATCATACTTAAAAAAGACATACGAATAATAGAAGAAGCAGTATCCTAGGGAAAATCGCCAGATCTCTACCATATCTGTCTGGCCCTTAAACAGGTAAAATAGTGTGGTCAACCGACTCCTCCTCAAGACCACATAAAGGGCAAGTGGGCAGGATACTAAGCCCATGTCCCGAAAGAAAGGCACAAGTGGGGGAGACAGTCCCTAACCAGCTTTCACAAAATAGCCGAGCCCTCGGATATATGGAAGATGCCAGATCCAAGCCGCATCCAACTGCTGCTGGCCTGAGGCCTATAAATTCTCAGGAGAACCCTAATGGGTGCTCGAGGCAAATAGGATCACCTTCAAACCCTGAAGTCGGGGTATGATCGAGAGTAATAGGAATGGACAGAATATGCCGATAGAGATCATCCTCAAAGAGAGTGGACAATAACGGAGTGTGCCAAACAGAGTGCTTTGGACGATTAAATCAGAAACAGTCATACCACAAGGGATAGTGTTGCTAACAAAGATACCATCGAGATAAAGAAAAATTAGCAATCCACACATCTCGAACAACATTCGTTATCCTCCATCACCAAAGTCACTGTGATGCCATTTCAATCATTTTTCACTCGTTACTCTTGCAGCTCATTGGAAGGTGCGGGGAATAGTTTTTTTATTTTATTTAATTAATTAATTAATTTTTGAGGGAATGGCTTGCACTGGCGGGCGACACGGCATATTTCGCAGCCTTGCGTACGTGTAATCATAGCAGGCATTTGATGATCCAGCTGCTCTGATGGGCCCTACGGCCCTACCAATCAACCCACCGTCTGATCAAACCGCCATCCTGTTCCGCCGTGCAAAACACGATAGCAAATAAGTAAAAAGAATAATAATGTGAGACCTGGTCGATCGCTTTGACTGCCACCAAGGCCCGGACGCGAGAGAGCTGCATAGCGAGGAGAGCGAGCGGGGGACGGAGGCGAGAGGGGGAGACGGCAAGCCCCCAAGCGTAAAAACGAGAGAACGTAAATCCGAAAGGGTCGGTGCGGTTGAGTTGGAGGCGGAGGCGGAGGCGAAAGAGGAGAACAGATGGCGAAGCTGCAGAGCTGGAGAAAAGCGTACGGCGCTCTCAAAGACACCACCACCGTCGGCCTCGCCAACCTCAACAGCGATTTTAAGGTATAGAAAATTATAGATGGTAATTTTTGACATGTTCCATCCAAATAGAAGATAGCAATTCCTAAACCCTAAGCTAACTTGTTCCGATCTGAACCCTTGCGATCCGATTCGCGTACTGCTGCCGCCGCCGCCGCCCGATCGGAGGACCTGGATGTTGCCATCGTCAAAGCCACGAATCATGTGGAGTGCCCCCCTAAGGAGAGGCATCTGAGGAGTGCGTTTCCGTTCCCCCTTCCGTCGTCACTTCCCCACCTCTTTTTTTCTTGCTTGTTTTTGTCTTTTTGACACCCATGTTCTTGATTCCCCCACCTTACTCTAACTTTTTTGATGTTCAGAGATCATGTTGGCCACTTCCATCGCCCGGCCCCGAGCCGATGTCGCCTACTGCATCCACGCTCTCGCCCGGCGGCTCGCCAAGACCCACAACTGGACGGTACTCCTTCCTCTTGTCATCTGTTTCATATTCTTTTCTTGTTTAAACTAGTTTCATGTTCTTATCTCTGTCACTCTTTGTCACTGTGAACGCTACTTTTGTTCTTCTAGCACAGCCTTAATTCATCTTTAGTTGGTACTTGGTTTGGTGCTTTGTTCCCCAGACATTTAATGGAACGTGAAGCGACAGAATTATGCATCGGTTAGATCACCTTCTGAACCCTAGGTGAGCTCTACAGGGACCTTTTCCTTTGAGAAGCTTATGAGTGGTACTTGTCAGACCATCCATCCCATAGGTTGACATTCTTGAGTTTTAGAGTCAAGGATAATGGCTGTGTTTAGTTTTTAATCACCTATGCTTCTAGCCTCTCAAGTAGAGTATAGTAATTGAATGTCGAGTTTGTTACTAAGCTCTTGTCACTGTCATCTTTTCTTCTCCATCTTACCCTTTTCTTTGTTTTCTTCTCCTCTTCAATCTGGCTTCTTCTACATCATAACTCTTAGAATTCACCATGCAGACACGAGGACAAGGGATTTAGGCTTGATGTCAAGTCCTTTACCTATCAATTTTCTTGAAAATAAATCTTGATGCAATTTGAAGTTGTCTGTTATCATCTTTTACAATATGCATGGAATGGAATTGGTGTTCTGACGCCATTACCATGTACAAGAGGATGCTTGCTTTGTGTTATTGGGAGACGGTGGAAAAAGGAATTCTATCACAACCTTCAAAATTTTGAAGAATCTTTTTTTTTTAAGTGCGGGCTTAATTCTACATGTCACAATCAATATTTTTTCATTCTATTAATATTTTAGAAAATATTCTCCTTGGAGAAATATTATATTGATTTCTGAACTATCTGAGGTGCAAATCCATCGCAAACATTTTCATAAATAATGATTCCTAAGATCATGAAGCATGAGGAACTTGATATTGCCATAAAAAATTAATGTTTAGTGATTATACATGTAATTACTACATGCCAAGTTTCATGAATCATATTTTGAGTTCTGCAACCTTTATGACATTTAGTGATTTTTCTATTGATGCAAGATGCTCACATATTAGCAAGAAAGGATTATTTCTACAACAATCATGTGCTGTGACTTGAAAGTTGGTCTTATCTTTGTTCATCCTTTGTAGCTGTGGTTCCTTTAAATGGAGCTTATCTTTAGTTAAATGATCAATCATGTATTGTTAAGTAGTTTTTTTTAATAAAAATTTTAAATATAATTCTTAAAACCCAACCCACCTTGGGATGGCCATCATTGTTGTCACTTATGCTGTCAACTGTGCAGGATCTGTGAACCTTATAGGACTTGCTTAGCATTCTATGTCATGGGAGCCCAAGTAAGCCAACCTATATGACCTACTTGCAGACTGTAGCGATTTTACACTCTTCTATGGATGAAAAATGTTACATATCAGCTCAAAAGGATCTTTTCAACAATAATCATCTGTTGTCATTCAAAAATTAGCATTATCTATTAGTTATGGTTCCTTTAGATGGAGCTCATCTATAGTCTAACAATCAATTTTATCCTAGTTCAGTTCTATGCCATAATGGCTTGTGACATTTTCATTGTTAATTGTGTAGGCTTCTCCCTTGACCTTATAGGGCATCACTGCACCTTACCCTATGCTGTAGGGTCCCAAATGAGCCAACCTATGTCTATTGAGGAGTAAAGGAAGTGCAGGACTTTGTAATATACTTATGATGACCTATAACTTTTAGAGATTTGAGCTACCATCCTACCAATAGGATTTGGGCTTTAAAATACTTAAGAACCATCAAAGTTTAGAATTCAGAGTAGAAAGCTTAATTTAAAATATGATGAGTGCTTAAGTATTTGAAATTTTTATGCATTGAGCAGTCTCATAATGGACAATATCATATAACATAAAGGGTTTCCTTTCACTTTGAATTGGATGTTCTTGTTAGGATGTATTCCAAAATTTTATATCATGCTTATGGTTGTATTGTCATGATTGATGCATTTGACTATTCAATTTATTTGTGTTGTACAATTTTTTTTTCCAGTTGGTGCATTGATAAGAAATTGCTCATATGTTTGTAGTCTTTAGGCATTTTACTATTATTGGTAATGGCGTGGTTTGAAATCATATACCACTCAATGCATTGGTAAGAAATTCCTAATATATTTGATTTTTGACTTGGTATCGTAAGTGTTATAGATTATCATTAAAGGTGTAGTTTCTTGTTCCTTGGTTTTTTGACAACTGAGCCATCAAAATGCAGTTAGCTGTAGATCATAACTAAAAGGAGTCTCTTCAGTGGATTGAGTAGATCTTCCAATGTGGACAATTATGTGTATGTTTCCCTAGGGGGAAGGGGCTACTGAAAAGGATGAGAGAGAGAGAGAGAGAGAGAGAGAGAGAGAGAGAGAGAGAGAGAGTAAAGTTTTAAAAGTAGAAGCTGATGGTAGAGATAAAAGAACCATGCCCACCTAACATGACTTTTCTAGATTGATTGATTGATTTATTTATTTATTAAGCTTAAAGCTGCATTTTGTTGCTGGCTAAAAGGGGATTAAAATGGAATAAAGATCTCTGTTACTGCACTTGCTCCACTTTAACCTGTCAAGCACTAAAAAAGCAACCTATTTATTCCGAGGGCAAGATTGATATTTTAAATGTAAGTTGATCTACTTTTTTTTTTTTCACTTAACATGAAATAAATTGCTCCACACATATGGTAGAATAAGTTATTCTAGAGTAAAGAGGAATAGGAGTAAGTTAATCCATTTACTCTGGCCTAACTTATTCCACAACTCGACATTGGCTCAAATGTCTCAATTTTGATGATTTTTTTTCCTGCCTAAAAGACCTTGCATACATTTCATGGAGGTGATCCTCATGTGATTATTGAATCTTCTCACTGGTGTTACAGGTGGCATTGAAGACGCTTATAGTTATCCATAGGCTTCTTAGGGAGGGTGATCCAACATTCCGTGAAGAGCTGCTTAATTTCTCCCAGAAGGGACGCATACTTCAATTATCAAACTTCAAGGATGACTCGAGTCCTATTGGTTATTCAACTTCACCTGCAATAATCATGATATAAGAGCACTTCTATTTTTTGTTTGTAGCAGAGTCTGAATCCATTATCAATCAGATACTTTATATCATTCCATATTTATTGCTTTTCAGCTTGGGATTGCTCTGCTTGGGTTCGTACTTATGCATTATTTTTGGAGGAAAGACTGGAATGCTTCAGGATTTTGAAATATGATGTTGAAGCTGAGCGCTTGGCAAAGCCTACTCAAACCTCTGAAAAGGTCTAGACAGTTGCAGATCTGATCACATTATAATGTTTTTAATTTTACTTAACAAGTAGTCTTATGGCTATGCACATGGTTACATTTTATGATGTGAGAAAGGTTGCCCCTTTTATGGATGTTTTGATGCGTTTTTTGTTGCCAGGGTCACAGTAGAACTAGAGAATTGGATACTGAAGAGTTGTTGGAGCAATTACCTGCTTTACAGCAGTTATTATACCGCCTTATTGAATGCCATGTAATTGTTTCCGCCAATTCAGTAGTGAGAAGCAGTAAAAGGATTATGATATAATAGAAGAAAGGCTACCTGTTTTTCCCCAAATTGTGGTGTGTTTATTCCACATTAATAATGGTTTCTGTTTTGATGTGCAGCCTCAGGGAGCTGCTGTTAGCAATTATGTGATACAGTATGCCCTTGCTCTGGTAAGCCTACCATTTTTGACATCCTATGGTTTTTACTTTGAAGCTTGCTAATTCTATATCTATCAAATAGTGATCTCTAGGTGGTGCTTTCTCTCAGATATATCAGTTTTTCTTTTATATCCTTTATAGTTATGACACCTGATATCAACCAATTTTGTTAAGAACTGCACAGAAATGGAGAATTAGTTCTATAAGTGACTGCCAAAATTCTCCATCCATCTCGTATTTATGTAAGATGGCTGTTGAATATCCAGTTACTTTGGATGAGGTTTCATTACTTTCCATTACTTAGAGTTTTCAGGTCAGCTTCATGAATTATGTTGTAAGGAAAAAAAGCTTCACGAACTTGTAACCTCTAATTAAGGTTGGTGTGAAGATACAGAAACTAGTATTTATGTCGGTGTATTGTTAACTTATTTAAAAATAGATCAAATAGTTATTGTGCTATTTATATATTGTCATATTTTTCTTTTCTATATTAAAATATATGAATAAAGGATGCTACTAAGATTCTTCTGGTGCACTCCACCTTTATGTCCAGTCCTTCATATATTGTGCAGTGTTACATGTGAATATTAGAAAAGTAATATCTGATCATGCTTCTCTTGGTATCATATGTTCTCAGGTATTGAAAGAGAGCTTTAAAATTTATTGTGCTATTAATGATGGAATTATCAACCTTGTTGATAAGGTATATAATATTAACTGGTTGTTCAGATCATATATTCGAGGTGATTCTCAAAGTGATTCAATGTCTTTGATGTCTACTTTTGTTTCATTTCAGTTTTTTGAGATGCCAAGACATGAAGCAATGAAAGCTCTTGAAGTCTATAAGAGAGCTGGACAACAGGTAGTCCTGCCATCTAACAATTTAAATGCATCATGCTTTGTATTTTTTTGACTGTTTTTAGTTAGTGTCCTTTCAAAGTGAACTAATGTTGATATCTCCCTTAAAAAAAAAAGAAATAAACTAATATAGAGGTCTTGCTAGAGCACTAGAACAATATAGGATTGATAACTTTTGGTTGTTGAAGAGTGTTGTTTCTTCATCTTGCAGGCTGGAAATCTTTCTGATTTTTATGAAGTTTGTCGGGGACTAGAACTTGCTAGAAATTTCCAGTTTCCAAAGTTGAGAGAGGTAGCAATGATGTTAACATGGTTCTAGTGGTTTTCACATCTTCTTAGGGCTATCATTTGGATTGACAACTCATTTTCCTAATAATCATCTTGCAGCCTCCACAATCATTTCTTGCAACCATGGAAGAATATATAAGAGATGCTCCACGAATGGTCTCAGTTTCCAGAGAGCCATTGGTTAGTTAATCACATTTCCCTTTATCCTTCAAATTGATATTTAATCTTTGATGCACATTTCATTTGATTTATATATGTTTTATGTATCTCAACTTGCTTTTACTACTAAAGGAATATGCTTTCTGAATGTTTTTATGTTATGGATGTGTCTTTGATGTATGTGCTTGTATCTTATGGTGCTTACCGTTTTTGGTCAGTGCATCATCATAGCATGGCTGTACTGAGTTTCTACCATGCATGTTACTTATGCAAACGTTCAACCTTTTAAGATAGGTTAGAGAAGCTCTGTGATCTGGTGTTGTTAACTAGATAAATCATAAATAAGAGGGAAGATGTAACTAAACATTCAATTGGAATTTTTCAAAAAAAAAGAACCCGAAGTGGTCCCTTGGGGACTGACACATGGTATAGGATTAAGTCCCATACCAACACATTGTGTATCAGTGCTGGTTTTCTACTGGAACAGCAGGGCACTGCTTGTGCTGTCTCATTCTGGCGGTTTTTAAAAATTTATGCACAACATTTGTTTCTTCAATACCACAAAATATTTATCATATAAGCATCGCTTAATAGGTCATTTGAGTCTCACCTTTCATCATTCCTTTAAGTGAAACACTCCAGGAATTCTTCTAGACTATAAACATCTTTTGAGAAAGGCTTATTTCAGTCTTACCTCACATCATTTCTTTAAGTGAGATTCTCTGAGAATGCTTTTTGCTGACTGGTAAGACTCTGTAGGATTGGCTCTGATTCTGTCAATATTCAAATAGAATGGAAGAAATGGTCATATATGTGCGCGCGCACACATGTGCACCCATATACTTATGTATGTACCATATATATATGCTTATTATTTTTTGGTGTTTACATGCGGGCCAAAATATTATTAAAAGTGTCAAAAATTGAAGAATAAATTTCTCACTTTATTTTTTGTATAATGCATAAAAGGTTAGTTATATACAAAATCTAGCTACTAAAAGAAAAAAAGAAACCGAGTAGACAGATCCCATGATTTACGGACTAATTAGGCAGATCTCATGATTTATGAACTGACTAGGTAGATCCCATGATTTATAAAATATTCTAATTAGGTAGTTTCCATGATTTATGAAATATTCTAATTAGATCAGCCTAATTTGAGGAAATTAGCTTGATCCTACAATATTCTAATTAGATCAGCCCGATTCTAGGAAATCAGCTTCATCCTAGAATATTCTAAATCGATCAGCTGATCCTAGAAAATCAGTATGATCCTAAGAATACAAACCGTTAAAAATTGTTACAAAATTTTTCACACTCAAGCTGGTGAATAGGTATTTTTTATTCCCAGCTTGAACATTACATTTTGAAACCTTGAACTACTTAGACTCTTGGTAAGCACATCTACAAGTTGGTCATGTATGGAAACATAAGATGTACAGATCAATCTGCTATCCAACTTCTCTCTGATGAAGTGTCTGTCCACCTCAATGTGTTCGTTCGATCATGTTGTATTAGATTGTGTGCTATCTTGATTGCTAACTTGTTGTCACAATAGTCTCATTGGACCATCCCATTTGATTTTCAAATCTTCTAAAATGATATTTAACCAAAGTAGCTCGCACACTCCTTGTGCCATTGCTTGAAATTCTGCCTTTGCACTTGATCGTGCTACCATAATTTGCTTCTTACTCCACGTCATGGGATTCCCACAAAAAAAGTACAATAACCTGAAGTTGATTTTCTATCTACAATTGACCCAGCATAGTTTGCATATATATATATATATATATATATATATATGCCTCAAGTACTAAACCTCCATTTTTTTAAAAAGAATACCTTTTCCTGTTGTTCTGTAAGCTACTCGCTAATGGATATCCCTTGGACTATGCATAAATTGGCTAATTACACTCACTATATAAGCTATATCTGGTTGTGTGTGAGACAGATAAATTAGTTTTCCTGCTAGACGTTGGTACATCTCTCTATCTACTGCAGAATCTTCTTTTGCTAGTTCAAGTTATGATCAGGATCTATTGGAGTACTTGCTGGTTTGCATGCTATTTTTCTTGTTTCCTTGAGAAGATCCGTAACATACTTTTGTTAGAAGATAAATATACTCTGCCTCGAGTAAGCCACCTCAATTTCGAAAAAATATTTCAGTCTCCCTAATGCCTTGATTTCAAACTCCTTAGCCAAACATTGACTTAAGAACCGTTTCTTCTCATCATCATCTCTAGTCACTATTATATCATTAACATACACTAAGATAGCTGTAACTCCATTTGAAGGTGAGTGCTTAATGAACAATGTATGTTTTCCTTGACTCTACTTGTATCCTATGGCTATCATAACTCTTGCAAATCTCCCAAACCATGCCCGTGGAGACTGTTTGAGTCAATACAAAGCTTTCTTCAAATTACACACTAAATGAGCTGCCAAGTTTTTTCCATAACATGATGAAATTTTTATATAAATTTCTTTATCTAGTTCTCCATGAAAAAATGTATTCTTGACATCAAACTGCTGCAAATCCCAACCATAATTAGTTGCTAAAGACAACAATATTCTAACAGTGTTAATCTTTGCAACCAGAACAAAAGTCTTTAGATAATCCACCCCATAGGTTTGTGTATACCTTTTGGCCACCAATCTTGCTTTATATCTTTCTAGTGATCCATCCGCTCTATACTTTATTGTATTAACCCATTTACACCCCACAGTTTTTTTTCCTACATGCAACTTCTCGAGCTCCCAAGTTTGTTCTCCCTCCATTTCCATATTCATAGCCTGTTTCCATTGCTCATTGGATAAAGCCTTGGACACGATGGTAGGTATAGCAATGGTGTTTAGGCTAACAAGAAGGGTTCTATGAGATGGTGAAAAATTTTTGAAAGACATAAAATTTGAGAGAGAGAGAGAGAGGATATAAAGGTCATTTTGTGCACTCTTTAGTTTTCTTCCTAATTGCAATGGAAAGGTTTAAATCGTCATCAATTTCATAAGGCTTAATCTCAGTTTGTAATGTAGGTTTACAAATTATTACCTCATTCGTAGAATTCGGATTGGACTCTTGGATCTGTACAAATTCAGGGATAGCCGTCTCCTTCCTCGAATACACCTTGCCTTATCTTTTATCCTTAAGAGCAGAGTTAGATCTTTCACGGACATAGGCATAGCATCGAATCGGTCATGGGACATGGATTTGAGGATATAGGGGATCTTTCTGGAGAATTTTCTAACATAAACATAGGCATAGACATCGAATCGGGCATGGGAAATGGACTTGAAGATACAGGAGGACACGAAGCTGGTTGAGAACTTGTACTTGAGGAAGGAAATGAGGATGACGATGGCAATTCAAAAGGAAAAAAGTCCTTATCTTCCATTACAGATTTCTCCTCCTGAAGATAAGGAATAATGTAATAGGACTCTTATTCATTGAAGATAATATCTGCTGAAACATAGATTTTTTTTTGACTGAGAATGGTAACACTTATACCCCTTTTGAGTCGAAGAATAACCCGCAAAGACACATTTCAATGCCCTCGGATCAAGTTTTTCCCTATTTTGACTATGAATATGGACAAATGCCATACTTCTAAATATTCTAGGAACAAGGTTATTTGTGGTTTTTAAGTTAGGATAAAATGTTAAAAGCATTTCCATTGGACTTTGAAATCTAAGACTTTAGAAGGAAATTGGTTTATAAGATGTGTAGCTGTAAGAATTGCTTCCTCCAAAAAAATTTTTGGTGTACCTTCTTTTGGAATATGAAGGCTTGAGCTGACTCAAGAATGTGGTCATTTTTTTCTTCTGCAACTCCATTTTGTTGTGGGATATTGGCACATGATGACTCATGTACTATTAGTTTTGAAAGTATGGAGTAAGAACTTGATTGAAATAGTCCCTAGCATTATCTGACCGAAATCTTTTGAGATTGACCCCAAATTGATTTTGATCATGAAGTGAAAGTTTGGAAGAAATGGTACTGACATCAGACTTGTTTTTAAGCAAGAAAATCCAAGTAACACGAGTACAATCATCAATAAATGATACAAACCATCGCGTCCCAGAAACATTAGGAATAGTAGATGGACCCCAAATATCACTGTGAACAAGGTAAAAAGGAATAGTACTTTTTTTTATTACTAATTGAAAATGATATGCGTTTGTGTTTAGCAAGTTCACATACTTCACAATATAAATTCTTGACATATAAACCTTTAAACAAAGAAGGAAATAGAATTTTAATGGTCCTATATGATAGATGTCCAAGTCGGCAATGGTAAAGCCAAACCTTTTCTTTATTGGATGAAAAACTCTCAGAAACAAAGAAATGAGATAACTTGCTCTTGTTGGTACTTAATTGGCTTGGTGCTTCAAAATAGTAAAGGCCATCACATTCTATAACAAGTCCAATTGTCCTTTTTGAATCCTTGTCTTGAAATATACAATGACTATGGTAAAAAATCACATTGCAACATAAATTCTGAGTGAATTTTTAAATAGGTACAAGGTTAGCAGATAATTTGGGAACATGAAGAATATTTTTAGGATAAGTGATGGATTTATTCTAACATCTACACCTACTACAGTGGTCAAGGAACCATCAGCTGTGGCTACTTTTCTACTGCTTGGGTAGGGGAAATATGTGAAAAAGATATTTGATGAGTGGGTCATATGGTCGGTAGCTCCCGAGTCTAAAACCCAAGAGTCGGCAAAGGTTCTATTCGAGGCATTTAATCCAACCGAGAAAGAAAACTCACCTGAATAGGCCAATGAACAAGTACCTGAAGGTTTGTCAAAATTGCCAATAAGGGATATCAACCTTTCGACCTCTTCTTGGTTGAGAGCAACTGGTTCTTGTGGTACTACTTTATTATGTTGAGTTGCAGCAACATGGGCTTAGCCATTGTTTTTTGTTTTGTAACTTTGTCCTTCTATTTGATAAGCTTGATAAGCTTGTGGCTGAATTTTTTGATCACTCCGTTGACCCCATTCTCGTCTTGAAGTAGGAAGTTTGTTTGTTTCAACAATCTCAAACATCGTAGTCATGAAAAAAATGTATGAAGGCTGGTGCAACAGGAAGAAAAAAAGGAATGTCGGCAATGAAGGCCAACAATAAGCCGGCAATGAAGGTTGAGAAAGAGTAGGCAGAAATTTGGCAATGAAGGCCAAAAAAATCTCAGAGGTTCGAAAACCTAGGGTTCTGATACCATGCCAAAAATTGAAGAATAATTTTTTTTTACTTCATTTTTTGTATAATGCACAAAAGGTTAGTTATATATAAAACTTAGCTACTAGAAAAAAAGGAAGCTGAGTAGGCATATCCCATGATTTACGGACTGACTAGGCATATCCCATGATTTATGGACTGACTAGGTAGATCCCATGATTTATGAAATATTTTAATTAGGTAGATCCCATGATTTATGAAATATTTTAATTAGGTCAGTCTGATCATAAGAAATCGGCCTGATCATATAATATTCTAATTAGATCAGCCCGGTCCTAGAAAATCAGTCTAATTCTAGAATACTATAATTAGATTAGCCTAATCCTAGAAAATCAGCCTGATCCTAGGAATACAATCCGTTAAAAATTATTACAAAATTTCCCACAAAAAGGTTTCTTTTTGGTCATATTATAAGCTGGGCTAGGGAAATTTTAAGTCCTACAACGGTTAGTTGGAATTATCCAAGTAAAATGTGATCAGGAAATTGGGTGCTCAATCGAATACTGTTTCTGAAATTTGGTTTATTTTTTGTTTTTGCCAGAGGCTTGCTCTATTTCATATGTTTCATTTTATTTATCAAATGTATAGCACTATTTTGCAATATTCTCTTTAGTAATCATATTACCTGTGCTTCAAACAATTTATATGAAATTCTTGCTTTGAGTTAGGAATTCCCAGAGAGACTCCTTTTGACATACAAACCAGAAGCAGATCCTGCTCCCTTGGAGGAGGAAAAGCCATCACTTGATGAACCCAAACCAACACCATCTAATGTTGAAGTTGCGTTTCCTCCAAAGGCAGTTACTGAAGATACTGGAGACCTACTGGTAAGTCTTTAAGAATGTTTCAGTGGCTTGTCTATTTCTGCATCATTTATAAATTCCTTCCTGATTACACAGGGATTAAACGAAACAAATCTTGATGCATCGGCAATAGAGGAAAGCAATGCATTAGCCTTGGCCATTGTTCCATCTGGTGTGTTTGGTTTTCTATTTTGTAGCGCATTTATTAATTGTTTATTTATGTTATAGTTAATATTTGTTATGAGTGACTTAATTAATCATTGTTTGGCAGATATTACTACTACAAATGATTCTGGTACGATGCAAGAGAAAGGATTTGATCCATCAGGATGGGAACTTGCCCTTGTTACTACTCCTAGCAACACCAGTTCATCTATGGTTGAAAGCCAGTTGGTTGGTTCATCTACATTCCTCTTTTATTAATACAGCAGCTAATTTGATTATTTTTTATGGCATCAATGAAATACTTCTTTTAGTTGGAATAGTTTTGTATGATTGCTGATACATGTGGAACCTTAAAACCTTCTAAAAGCCTTTCAAAACTAAAGGTTGGGTCAATCCGTTGTTCTTTTACCCCCTTTTTTTTCTGAGAAATACTGGTCGAATGTGCAACCATCTTGGATTGAGCTCGGAACTGTCCTTGTGCATGGGGCTGTTTGGGCCCCTGCAGCTCAACCCATCTGCAGGTTGAGCTGTGGGTGCAGTCCAGGAGTTGAGATGCAGTTTGCCTGCAGAAACTGAAAAAGACAGCTCAAAATGTGGCTTAATTGTGCTTGGGACATGCTGCAGCCTCACACGTTCTCTCCTTTGCCCATTTCTTCTCTCCAATTAAGCCCTAATCACATGCCCACCTCCTGAGCCCCCTCCCTGGCATTGTTATTGCCCTCGCCTTCTTCCTAGTCTCACCTCTCCTTCCCTGCTTGCCTGACTTTTGCTCCACCACCCTCTTCACCCCTTGCCAGCTCCTTGCCTAATCTAATTTCCACCATGGCGCCCTCTCTTTCCTTGCTTTCCTCGATCCATCTGACCTCTGCCCCCCTCATTGTTGCCCACCTTACTAACATTTGGGCACTACCAACCGCCATAGCACCCTTGCCTACCTCACCTTCCCTCGCCCATCTGGCCTGCACTGTCACCACCCCTTTCGGACCTCCCTTTCTCCCCACCACGCTTGACCTTCCAGCACAGTGCCCATGCCCACCTTGCCTTCTCTGCTTGACCCAACATTTGCTTTGTCACCGCTGCCTAATTTGTCTTTCTTATCCCCAACCTTGCTGGCTTCCCTCCAACTCCATGTTCTTTTCTCACTTGTTCCCAATGTCCCTACCCTGCCAATCTATTTTCCCTGCTTCCATGTGGTTGTCTCCTTAGTACATCTCATTTTTTATGTCCTTATCCTGATCTTGTTATCTCATTTCTGATGTCTCCACTCCAGGGATTATCTGTTTGATTTGTCTCTTATTTCGCTCAAAGCTGAGAACTTTTCCTGGCCTCTTTGGACTTTGATTGTTTGAAATTTATTCCTGAACAAATGCCACACTTTTCAATTTGGTGGTTATGAACTTCAATCTTCCATTCTTTGAGCTGTTTCCTCTGTGATTTGTGCTGCCAAACCAACTAGGACTCACTTGGATCAAAGGTGACCGCCAAAGTCATCAATCTCAATGTAACTCGTGTTATCTGAGGGAGCCACCTAGTGCTGAAACTGACTTATATTCAGTTCCTAACTGGTGTTCAAATATGGTTACCTGGGGACCAGGGACGTTCTCTGAGTTGGATCCATCCTAGTTGGACCTCATTGTTGCAACCCACATGGCATATGCCAAAGTTATTGATAAAATTGCGGCCCAAATATTGAGGGATATTGAGCCCATTGGTTTCCAAGGTCTGAAGAACAAGTCAAGCTGTTGTATGGTAAACCCTGTACCAAGGTGTACCTAGGCATAGACGTGCTATACCAAGGCATATTGATGAACTATGATATGGGGCTATACCATGATATGTACTTTGTTGATACATGATCCGTGTTCTCATATCTGGTACTTCAAGTTTAGGAATAGGATGATCGCTAAATGATTTCCTGTTTTGGTCTGTAAGGCCCGAAGTGTTCTTACCGTTTAGGCCATTGTGTTGAAGAAGCAAATTCAACAGCTCTTTTGATGTCTGTAAGCATCTAGTCAAATTTTAAGTGCCTTCTCACGAGGAACGCGTAGCCATGGTTTTACTTGGGCAAAATTCTGATTTCCATTTCTCTTCATCATTATGGATGCTTTCTGATGAATTAGCATTTTAGATTTTATCTAAGTATTGCATGATAACACCTTAAAAAGCATGAAGATGATTCTATGGTGCGATGCTAGGAAGCATGAAGTATAAGTATTTCAAATTGCATACTGTGTTCCCTATTCAGTATTCCAGGGATATGGCTACAATACGTGTGTGGATTTTTTGTCTTGATAACCTAATTTTAGAATAAAAAAAAGGCTCAGGAAGGAATCTAGATAGTTCATAGATATGTTCTTCTCGAAACTCTGGCTGCGAAACGGGGCTTTCTTTCTTTCTTTTTTTGCTATTTTTTCAGCTGGCCTTTCAATGATGGATGGTTAATTTCAAAGTTTGTAATGTTGATGATATTACATGGAGTATAACTTCTGGTCCATTGATTGAGTGAAGACTGGTTGTGATAAGAAAAATGCCAGAAATCACTGTCATATCAGTGCTTAGCTCACTGATCCTATGTAGGAGTCTATGACCAGCCAAGCAGCATCAAGGTCTTGATTGACACCGCCTACTCTCTGGTTACTGCACTGTTCTCTGACTGCCACATCAGACCAGTGAACCGAGCAGCGAATGGATGGGTGTTGGTAGTAGTCTCGTGAGAACCCATTATGGCCTCTGTATGCTTTGTTAAATGTATGTTGGGTATTGTTGTGTTACTGCCTTGTGTGAAAAGACAGCTTTCAAGATAGTGCATTTTTTGGGAATAGTGGCATGTTAAAAGACAATGATTTCTTTGTGAAATAGCATTAGAAGCACGCCGCTGTTTTTGTTATTAATTCCTAGGTGCGGTACCTACTTTTGAAAGTGGTATGCTTGGAGTATTTGCAGATTGTCCTTTTTAATCAGATTTGCGTCCTTCACGACTCTCTCCAGAGATAACCCGGACAGACAAATAAATTGAATGCATCTTGCAAATGAAGGTGCATATGCGTTAGACACTGTGATAATGACAGGTGGGAAAAGGGCAAAGGGAAAAAGGAAGAGCGAGTGCTTCTGACTAGTACTTAGGTTTTAATGTTAATTTTGACATCCAAATACTTGGGTTTTATTGTTAATATTGGCATCCAAACTCTGCTCATCATGTATGTCTCTCTAGTTGGTTATCTTTTTTTTATTATTCATTTATGCATCAATATAGCAGTTGAAGTGATTAGCTGATAATTGGCAGGGCGGTGGTTTTGACAAGCTCACATTAGATAGCCTCTATGATGAGGCAGCATATAGACAGCAGCAGCAGCAGCAGCAGCAGCCGCAATATGGAGCACCAGCGCTAAATCCATTCTTGTCAGCCGATCCATTTATGATGTCAAACCAAGTAGCTGCCCCTCCCACTGTTCAAATGGCTGCCATGGCTCAGCAGCAGCAACAGATGTCAATGATGGCGCCATCAAATCCCTTTGGTCAGCCTATTCCACAGCAGCATATGTCTACTGGGGTTGCATCAAATCCTTTCGGTGATGTTGGTTTTGGAGCTTTCCCAGCAAATAACTCTCACCAGAGCAATCCATTTGGTACACAACTGCTGTAACGTGAGGAATGCCTGAATTTCCACACCACATCATTTTTTGTGTGCAACATCTTGTGCGAATTCTGTTAGTAACGGCTGCAACGTGTTGTTTGGGTTGTAAAGAAATGCTTAATGTTATATAAAATGTATACGTGTTGTACTTCGTTGTCGAGATGCCGCCTTAGCGAATCAAGCACCAGGTAAGCAGATTCCTAGTAAACTGAATAATGATTGAGACATTTACCAGAACAGTTTTAGTTGTTTTCAGATTTCTTGTTATTGTCAAAGAGTCAATGCCGTGAAAATTGAATTGATGAGTCAGCAACTGAAGAGTGGAACACCTGTCTGCTGGTGAGAGGTCCTTCAGAGCGTCCCATTATGGGGATTCTGGTGTGTAGGTTCTGGATCAGGTGGTGCTTCGGATGCGGTTATTTTTGGTTTAGAGACTGAAAGTTGAGGTTAAATTGAGGCAACGAATTATATGCTCTGAATTAGGTAATAGATTAAAAATTTGCATATCAAATTGTGCTTCTTTAATGGCACAACAAATTCGGATAGATTTATTACTAGTTATCAATTCTTTTCAATTTCAATTAAAACAAGTTTGCGCGCTAAGTTTAGGACTTAGCAAATCTAAGTAAAGATTTGCCATGTTAACTTTTTATCGGATGTGGTTGAAGTATATTATCATGTGCATATATCTATGATCGGCACCACAGCTGTAAGTTGAAATTGTGTACTATTTTTCAAACATAAGAATCCTGAATTCATTTATATTTTCGATATGCATCTACTTACTGAATCTTGAATCAGGATTACTTCAGGTCTCATGGTTTGCACATCTCATGATAAAGGCATGACGAAGGTATATACAATTCAACTCATCTAAACCTTTTCTTAATTATATGGATCGGTTATATAAATCTGCTTTTTTCATTCTACTCTGTTCAAGACTAAATTGATATTTAAATTATAAATAGTTATATTATTTTTAATTATTTTTATTCATATTAGTTTAAGTCTATTTCTGTTCTTATCATGAATTATTAAAGATCATTTTTCTAACTGAAGCATCTAAACGTCTTCATTGTATATGTCTAAACTATTAGAATTTTTTTAAATTAAAAAAATAAAATCTCAAGATCATCATGTTGATCATTAAGAACATTAGTCAAAATGTATGGATCCATTGATATCGATCATTGACTATTGTAGAATTACTATGACCATCAAACACCTATGGATGAATGCAATAGAGTGGTTTGTGGCCTTCTAAACCAAAACTTCTTAGCTCCTTAATGGGACCGTAACATAAAATACTTTAATTGATTTTCTCTCATTTTATCTTCAATTGGAGCAACTCTTATCATTTTTATTATATATTTATTTCTAATTCTATCTTTTAAAGTTTTACTACATTTCTATCTTAACATGTGCATTTTTGTTACACTTAATTTATTCACATATTGTTTTAGTATTGCCCAACACTCTGTTTCATATAGTATAATTTTTCTTTCAATTTTAATGGGATACATTGATCATACAATACTCTCGAAGCACTCCTTCACTTAATTCATCCTGCTTTAACTCTATGATTCATATCTTTACCTATTTCACCTTCTTGCTGGATAATTGATCTAAAATACATAAATTTTTCACTCCTTGGTATCTCTTGACTTGCAATCTTCATTGTTTCTTCATTTGTATTTCTACTTACACTAAAATTACATATGCATTCAGTTTTAGTTTTACTAATCTTAAAACCTTTAGATTCTAAAGACTCTCCAAATCTCTAGTTTAGCATTTACTCTATATTTAGTTTCATCAATCAATACTATCATCTGCAAATAGCATACACTATGCGATATCATTTTGAATATATTTGGTTAATTATCCATAACTAATACAAAAAGATATGGACTTAAGGCAGATCCATGATGTAAACTTATAGTAATTGAAAACTTAGCAGTTTCTCCTATTGTTGTTTAATAATAGCTATTACTTTATTATACATATATTTTATCAATTTTATATACCTTTTGGTAACTTCTTTTTTCTCTAAAACTAACCATATTATTTCTCTAAGTACTCTATTATATGCTTTCTCTAAATCAAGACCATATGAAGGTCTTTTTTTTCTATACCTTTTCATCAATCTTCTTAATAAATAAATAGCTTCCATGATCGATCTTTCAGGTATAAATCTAAATTGATTATTAAACACTAAAGTTTTAGCTTTTATTTAATTTTTTATTACTCTCTCCATAATTTCATTATATGACTCATAAACTTAATCCCTCTATAATCTGCATAGTTTTGAATATCTTCTTTATTGTTGTATATGAGTATTAATATACTTTTTTTCGATCATCCGATATTCTTTTAGTTGCTACAATGCTGTTAAATAAATTGGTTAACCACATAACTTCAATTTCTTCAAAGCCTTTCAAAATCTCAATATGGATTGCATCTGGCCCTAATGCCTTTGTATTTTTCATTTTACTCAAAGCCTTTTTAACTTAAAACATGCTAAATCTACAAAAAAAAATATTTTTATTTGTTACTTCTAGGTTATCATATCCTTCTATCTTTAAATTTATTAAATTATTTTTATTTAATGATTTTTTAAAATATTTTTTTATCATTTTTTATCTATTCATCTTTTACTAAGATTCTTTTATCTTTATTTTTAATATAGTTAATACAATCAAGATCTTTTATTTTCTTTTCTCTTAGTTTTGCTAGTTTATATATAGTCTTTTCATCTTCTTTCGTATATAGTCTATTATATAAATCATCATCTTTAAGTTAGGCATTACTTATAACTTTTTAGCCTTTTTTTGTATTTCTATATTTTTAAGACTTTCTTTATCTCTAGCTTCTTGTCAAATTTGTAGTTTGTCCTTTCAAGCTTAATGGCAGCTTGAACTTTCTCGTTTCTCCATCAAGTTTTTTTCTCCTAATAGTCCTACTCCTTTTGATTCTCGTAGAACTTTTTTTGCTATATTTTTTATGCATTTAGTTATATTTTTCTACATTAAGTTGGAACCGCTATCTATATTCATAATCATTTCTTTTACTACTTTTTTTAAAATAATTCTAGTTTTTCTCCTTTCAAATTTCATCATTTAATTTTTAGATTAATAGTTTTATTTTACTCTAAATTTTATTTTTATCCTTATGTCTGCTATCATTATACTATGTTATAAAGTTAAACTTTCTTAATAACTTTATAAATTTTACATATTATTTTATTTACTTTTTTAATTAAAAAAATTATTTAATTTTTATTAGATCCACTCTTAAATGTTATTGCATGACGAAGGCATATAGCAAAATAAAATTATTAAAAGCATTATATAAGGCAGAATAAAATTATCAAAAGTATCATATAATGAAGGCACATGACATAATAGAATGATGACAATGGTCAAAAATATTTAAATAAATAAAAAAATTAGAATTCATATGCTAAAATGTCATTAGCTAAAATGAAATGATTCAGATTATTTTTTGACCATCTTATCTACTTTAAGATTAGATCTAACCAGACCAATAAATGACCTATAAGCCATCAATAAATAATTTTGGGCTATTTATTAGCAAGATGCTTAACTCATGTTGTTAAGGTAAACCCACTCCAACGCCTATAAATAGAAGACCAAAGCTTCCATTCCAAGATACAAGTCATGTGAGACCCATTCTCTCTCCTCTTTTTTCTACCTCATTATTTTGCTTTTATGCTCTCTTTGGGTGTAGATGCGGTTAAAGATCTGATTTTGTTCATTAACGTTTGATCTTCTAACCTTGGGTTAAACTTGTAACAAAAATTTGCATGCTAATCTATTGCTCTATCAATTTTTCTGCAAAGAAATCTCATTCGTTGCTCCAAACAAAAGCAAATAAATAAATTAACAACTTTGATTCCAAATTAGTTAGGTCTATTATGAATCATTGTTTCCTATTTTTTTAATTTAAAAGCATATTTTTTTATAAGACATAAATATATCAATATTACTTTATTACTTTCTATGACGTAATTTTTACTTTAGCTTCATCATTTTTTTTTCTCTAAGTGCATCAGATCATTTTATCAAACCATTTATCTTTAAATTTAGTTTGCAAATATTCAAATCATTTAAGTCATTATTTTTTAAATTTATTCTTAATTATTACTATTTTTATTTTTATAAAATAATTTTATTTTTTATTTTTTATTTTTGTAGAGCAAAACTTAGATGCAGTTTTTTATGCATTTATCATGCGGTTCTTAGCTTAACAAGCAATCGGTGTATCATTATCTCACTTTAAAAATGATGACTTCTAAAAACTTATGCTATTTTGGGATGATAAACATGTCAAGTGAAAGACCGTGTGATAAGCACCTAAGAAATTATACCTAACTTTTGTCCTTTCATGTATTTCCACTATACTTTTAAAATTTTATTTTTATTCTTTTAATTACTTTTTATGCTTTTAATTATCTTATTTACTTATACATTAGAATAAATATGTTGAAGCTCGAGTCTAGTCAAGTTGGATCAGCTCATAACAATATCAATGTGAAGTCCAATCATGATTGGGTCATACTAGAGCCACTAATTATTTTCTGAAAACAAGAGTGAAAGAAAAATAGCCCTAAGAGGTCCGGATTATCGATAATTTAAAAGGGACCCACTAGATAAATATGATTGATATATGTTTTGAATGAAATCTATAATCTGGATTACCTCACTCTTATGAGGTAATCTAAATTACCTCAGGGGTCCACATTACCAGATATGTTGTAATCTAATAATTTTTTTTAAACAAAATTGCCCCTACTTTTCTTATATCTCTAAACAAAAATAAACCGTGGTATTATTCGTCCCAAAAAAAGAAAATATCGAATAAAAATATAAAACAAAAATAAAAATAAAAAATATATAATTATAAGAAAATTCTAATTAAAAAAATAAAAAATAAAAAATTAAATTTTTAATTACTATTTTTAATTTATAAAAATAATTTAAAAAATAAATTAAAATTAATTAAAATTAAATTAATTAATTTTTAATTTTTAATTAAAATTTAGAAATTATTAAAAAATTAAAAAAATTAAATTATCACTATTCGCTCAGCGCTAGTTCGGCCGAGCAGTGCTTGAACCGGCTCATTCAAGGAGACAAACCGAGCTCGCATGATTGGTTTGTCTCGGTCCATCTCGGACCATTGGAACCCGGTTCAACCTTCTGGGTTTGTTTAATAGTTCAAATAACGACCCGTTTCTCGCAAGACGTCAGATCACCCGTCAAACTCTTTCCCGCGAATGCAAGGGGCGAGAGCGTCCTCTCTTTTCCTGTGACGTTGATCGGTGATGAGAACTCTAGTCTTTCTGAGCTCCAACCGCAATGAATTTGATATGATATCTGTGCTCCTATTCTTGAGGAATCTATATGATAAGGGGTAAAATTATCATTGCGCCCATGCTTGTGCACACGACAAAAAGGTCAAGACCACTCTTGATATTTGATCAACTCATATTTAAAAAATAACAGAGCTGAACCATCCTCGGCAGAACCGAACCATCCTTTGCGGAACCAAGTGCAGGAGAATTCAAAATCATGGTAGTTTAACAAGATTCCAGCTGCATAGGTCCCCAATGACCTCGAGCGGAAAATTACGCTAGTGATATCGGAAGTGGCCTAGAACCTATAAAATCATTGAATCTCAAAGCATCAACCAGCTTCTCTAGCTGTCGATTCTCTAACTAATTAGATACTGACACTACCGGCCTCATAACAAACTTGATTCGAATCTGAACTGGGTTTTAGACCCCCTATGATGCGCTCAAGGAATCAGGTGATCGCCTATAAATACCCTTGTCCTAAAGCTCCTCAGGTATGCTTTCACTGGCACTTTGACTGAAAACTTCATTAGAGCTCATACAGAGCTCTGAGCTCTCGAGAGGTCATCTTCTTGAGGGACTCTTCTGCGAGAGTCTTCTCCTCACATCTGCTTGCTGTGAATCTCCACTGACTTGGGTGTCAGAGGGTCTTCCATAGAGGGCCACCCCCGATAATCTCTGCGTGAGGACTGTCTTGCAGGTTCCACCTAGGTGAGCGACTGGCATCTAGATCCAAAGTCGGACTGCATCCGAGTTGGAGAATGGATTTCTGCAGCAACAGATTGGCGCTAGAGGAAGGGCCCCAAGTCCCGTAAACTTGTAATCCAGGAGACAAGGTTCAAGATCAGAAGAAGAATCCTTTAATGGCCAATTAGAAGAGAGCCACTTTTGATGCTCAGGATCAGATTGCCTCTCAAAGGCCTGATCCAATCAATAGTGTAGCGCCTCCGCTACGACCACTATCCGAGACTCCTTCACCACTGGCAACTGCAGTGACGCAGGACCAATTTGTCATGTTGGTTCAGCAGGTCCAAGCTCTAACCCAGCTGGTCCAGGGGCTCCATTGAGCTTTTCGTCCAGTTGTCTCTGGCCCGCAACTCCATAAGAAAGTTGCCGCCCCTGCTCTGCCGGCGATTTCTTCTTTCAATCCACCTGAGGCCACAGGTCATCCTCATCGACCCATGGGGGCCAGATCGATGCCACAGTAGGCTGGAAGGAAGGGCCCGCCTAGATCTTGGCAAGCTCATTCTTTCTCTCCAGTGTCTTCCCAAGATTCAACGCCACTGCCATCATCGCATCGACCGATCCCTCCGATCACCCTAGATGAAGGATCAGGCGGCAAATGCAGAAGATTCATCGGGAATGGCATCAGGAGATGGATGCCACTAGGCAAGCCCCTCCGTCCCAGCCAAAGGCGGAGTAGGGCATCCCTTTCTCCGAGGAGATCATGTAGAAAGTGATCCCTCCTCATATCAAGCTCCCCACCATTGAGCTGTATCATGGATCTAACAATCCCGACGACCACCTGAGCAGTTTCAGATCCATCATGATGTTTCATGGAGCATCAGATGTGATCTTATGCCGAGCTTTCCCCTCTACTCTTAGAGGATCTGCTAGAACCTGGTTTAACAGCCTGAAGTCAGGTTCCATTGATTCTTTCGACGAGCTAAGCCGCTTATTTATCAGCCAGTTCATCAACAGCCATCGCCATCGATGGAGATCTGATTCCCTCTCCAGGTCAAGCAGCGGGAGGGGGAATCCTTGAAGAATTACCTCGGCCACTTCAACACAGCCCTGTTAGAGATCGACCACCTTAATCATGAGGTGGCCATGTCCGCTCTAGCGGGAGGAGTGTCGAAGGAGGGCGACTTCTACTTAGATTTGGAAGTCAATTACCCAAAAAGCCTCTTCGATATGATGGCCTTGGCAGATAAGTATGCCAGGGTTGAGGAGTCACGAAGATCGGCCCAAGCTGAGCAGTCAAAGAAGGAGGCGAAATGTTTGGAAAAGCATCGATCCATCCGCCATGCAAGCCCACCTCGTCGCCAAAGAGCTCCTCCATCTTCACCTCGAGATCGATCCCAGAGCTCGGCTCGAAGGTTCGACCAGTACACCCCTCTCACCGCATCAAGGGCACAAATCTTGATAGAGATTGAGCGCCAGATTCCTTGGCCTCCTCCTCTCCGGGGCAATGCGACTCGGAGAGATATAACCAAGTACTACCGCTTCCACCGAGATCACGGGCATGACACTGAGGAATGTTGGCAGCTCTGGAACGAGATCAAGCAACTCATTCGATGGAGCAGGCTAGACCGATTCAGGAGGGCCCTCGAGCCGAACAATGGAGGAGATCGCCAGCCCGAGCCTTGCCAACTTCCTCCACCAAATCCCTCGGTCATTAGCAATGTTAATATGATAGCGGTGGTCGGCTCTTCGTTATCTTGGCCGAGCGAGGAAGAAAATCCATCAAAGAGGACTCGAGTTGATGAGCTTTCTTTTTCTGATGAGGATCTTCGGGAGGTACAGTACCCCCATGATGATGCTTTAGTTGTATCCCTAAATATGAACGGCTATAATGTACACCGTATTTTGATTGATAGTGGAAGCTCTGTTAATGTTTTATATTTTGATGACTTTGTGAGATTGAAATTATGGATGAAAAGCCTTCGGGCCATAGAATCCACTCTAGTGGGTTTTACGGGCGACGCCATAGTCCCCGAGGAAGTTATCACCTTGACAGTCCGAGCAGGCATTTGGCACAGTGTAGCCACTACACTCATGGATTTTCTTGTGACCAAGCTTCGGTCCCCTTACAATGCCATCCTTGGCAGGCTAGGACAAATATCCCTCAAAGCTATCATTTTCATTCCTCATCTCGCCATAAAGTTTTCCACCGAATGGAGAGTGGGGGTTATCCGAGGAAGTCAAATTATGGCTCGGCACTACTTTGTTGCTGACCTTCAGTCCATGAAACCCAAGGTAGATGGGCTGGATGCTCGGGAGGACTTTGCCGAGCAACGGGGAGAGCCAGCCGAAGAGTTGGAAGAGTTACCACTCGATGAAGCTTGGCCCGACCGAACCATAAGGGTTGGGTCACAGCTAAAGGAAAAGCCTCGGCAAGATTTGATTGAGTTCCTTCGAAGAAATGCCGATGTTTTCGCCTGGTCCGCTTTGGACATGCCTGAAATCAGCCCAGATATCCTAGTCCACCGCCTCAACCTGGACGAGGCGTTTTGGCCAATCAAGCAGAAGAAGAGAAGCTTTGCCCTCGAGCATCAAAAGGCTATCGAGAAAGAAGTAGACAAGCTCATGAAAGCCAACTTCATCTGGAAAGCAAACTATCCCGACTGGTTGGCGAATGTTGTTATGGTAAAGAAATCAAACGGCAAATAGAGGATCTGCATTGACTTCACTGATCTCAATAAGGCTTGCCCAAAGGACAGCTTTCCTCTCCCCCGGATTGATCAACTTGTGGATTCAATCTCGGGCCACCAGATGCTGACTTTTATGGACGCTTATTTGGGCTACAACCAGATTTGGATGGTGTTCGAGGATGAAGAAAAGACTGCCTTCATCATCGACCGAGGTATTTATTGCTACCAAGTTATGCCTTTTGGTTTAAAAAATGCAGACGCAACCTACCAAAGGTTGGTCAATAAAGTTTTTAAAGAACAAATCGGTCGAAACATGGAGGTGTATGTTGATGACATGCTGGTAAAGAGCAAAGAAGCATCCCGGCATATTGAAGATCTTACAGAAAGTTTCGCAACAGTTCGAAGGTATCAGATGAAGCTTAATCCAACCAAATGTGCTTTCGGAGTTAACTCTGGAAAGTTCTTGGGTTTTATGGTCTCTCAATGGGATATTGAGGCGAATCCATAAAAAATCTAAGCCCTGCAACAAATGGTACCTCCAAGGTCGATCAAAGAAGTGCAACGTCTTACTAGGAGGGTAGCAGCCCTCAACCGTTTTGTTGCTCGATCGGTCGAGAGGTGTTTGCCCTTTTTTAAAGTGTTCTGATCGGCCAAGAACTTCCAATGGATCTCGTACTGCCAGAAATCTTTTGAAGATCTTAAAAAATACCTTGGCTCGCCACCTCTCCTCAGTAGCCCGAGGCTGGAAGAAATGTTGTATTTATACCTAGCAGTCTCCGAGGGCACTATCGGCTCTGTGTTGGTCAGAGAGGAAAACAAAATTCAGAAACCAATCTATTATGTTAGTAAATTGCTCCGAGATGCTGAGATGAGGTATACTCAAATCGAGAAGATGGTATTGGCTCTAATAACATCAGTCCGAAAGTTACGGCCATACTTCCAAGCACGCACTGTGACAGTTTTAACCGACCAACCCAACAAGTCAATTATCCATCGTCCAAAAGCATCGGGGAGAATGACCAAATGGGCTGTCAAATTGAGTGAGCATGTCATTCAGTACAAGCCTCATTCAACCATCAAAGCATAGGTCCTGATAGATTTTCTTCTTGAATGCACCATACCTGAAGATGGTTCCACTCCGGATACTTCCGAACAACTAAGGCCCAGTGCCCTATGGCTGCTCCATGCTGATGGATCCTCTAGTGCAAGCGGTTCTGGCGCTGGTTTGGTCCTCACTGGCCCGGAGGGGACAACCTTTGAGTATAGAATCCGTTTCTCATTCCCAACCTCTAACAACGAAGCAGAGTATGAAGCTCTGCTTGCTGGACTCGCATCGCCCTTGAGATTAAAGTTGAAAAGCTAAATGCCTATACCGACTCCCAGTCGGTAGCTGACCAGGTGTGGGAAGAGTTTGAAGCTTGGTAGCCGAACATGATTCGGTATCTTCAAGAGGTGCGCAATCTATCCTCCTGCTTTGCTGAATTTAAAGTTATTCAGATTCCAAGGGCCGAGAATGCGCGTGCCGACCTTTTATCCCGTCTGGCGACCACAGACTCAATGGATCTTGAGCGGAAGTCCCACTTAGAGGTCTTGAAAAAGTCCAGCATCACTGATGCTTGAATAATGCAGATTGATGCTGAACCATCTTGGCTAGACCCTATGCTCAAGTATCTCAAAGAAGGGCTGCTCCTCGCTGATAGAAAAGAAGTAAGGAAACTGAAGATGCAATCATCTCACTATGTTCTACTTGATGATCGACTATATAAGTGATCCTTCTTTATGCCATTACTTAAATGCCTTCACCCGTCAAAGGTTGATTATGCTCTTCGAGAGGTTCACGAAGGCATCTGTGGTAATCAGCTTGGCGGTCGAGCTCTGTGCCACAAAGTGCTTTGCCATGGGTATTATTGGCCCACCATGCAAAGAGATGCTGACGACCTTGTCCGAGCTTGTGATTCATGCCAACGACATTCAAATGTTTAGAGGCTCCCCTTCGCCCACCTAACGCCTGTATCATCTGCCTGGCCCTTTGCCAAGTGGGGAATGGACATTCTAGATCCTTTTTTCCTCGCCACGGAATAGAGGAAGTTCTTGTTTGTAGCAATTGACTATTTCACCAAGTAGGTCAAGGCCGAGGCAGTCGCTCAAATAACTGAGGCTCGAGCCAGGGATTTTGTATGAAAATCTATCATTTATCGGTTCAATCTTCTGCACACCATCATCATCGATAACGAAAGACAGTTCGACAATCCTAAATTCTGAGAGTTCTGCGAGGACCACGACATCTTTCACTGTCTCACATCGGTTGGACATCCTCAAGCCAATGGAGAGGCTGAGATAACCAACCGAACCCTTTTGCAAGGAATTAAGGTCCAGCTCAACAGAGCACGAGGTAGTTGGATGGAGGAGCTGATGGGATTTATGTATTCTAGATATGAATCAAATTTATGAAAATATACAAGAAGATATAATATAAAATTTTCAGATGCCCAGAATCCTTAGGAACAGATTCATTAAATCTTAAATAAAATCTAAAATATTAGATTTTTCATACCTGAGTCCTTTATCGATGTAGAAAAGGATGAAGCTGATGAATCCTCTGCCACTAGCTGTCACGTGTCCGGCCTCTAATGGTGATCCACGCGGAGAAGAGTGGATGAAGACCTTCAAGGTATAAAGATGACACTTCGGAAGAGAGGGTGCTAGCATCTCTTGAATCCCCTTATAGAAATATAGAAGATATCTCTGAGGATCTAAAAGATTTAATCTTTTTCTTCTCATGCTCTCACTTCCTAGGAGGAAGGAACCATATTTATAAGATGAGAAAGAAACGTTCCAAGGGAGAAGAAGAGACCTCTTTTCATGGTAATGTCATGGTAACGTTAATCCAAAGAAACAAAGAAACTCTCATTCTCATGGTAGCGTCATGGTAATGTTAATATAAGGAAATATAAGAAACTCCCATTCTTATAGTAACGTTAATCCAAGTGTCACAATTTTAGCCTTTAAAATTAGGATTTGGTTATCTCATAACTACATGCCCCAATTTGTACGTGTTCATCATCGAACCGTAGAGATTTATCATACATCATCCCATGGGCATGACTCCATCTTCACATGGCTGAGATTGGCCATCCATACCTAAATAATTAGAGCCATCCATCACATGGATCAAGTCATATTTGGGTATCCAATTATTTGTTCATCATATGCACAAATAATTTCTCCTTAACATTCCTTCTACTATAATGGATCATATCCATTATTATTTTATCTTCTTAAAATTGAGTCTCACCCAATTATTTAATTGATCATCTTATCTGAATTAAATCTAATTTAATTCTCATTTTAATTCATCCAAAATTCTTCTTAATGCGTGTGACCCATTAGGCCCTTTAACATGTTGGCAATAATCATGTCCTAATGATAGACCCTAGGAATGATTGGACAACTCTTTGTCCAAGTCAACAACATGATTATAGATCATGAGAGGCCTCTAGCAAAGCATCATAACCACCCAACTGCTAAAGGTTTTGTTGACATGACCATCAACAATACCTGTCCATGAACGGCTACCGTATAATCAAATCCTTTCGTCACATATCCCAGATCAATCAGTGGTATGGAATGTGTCAACCCTGTAATTGATCTTTGTTTACTTGATCTCAGAAAAAATTGACTCATATGAATTAGAACTTCGAAACCATTTTGAATTCCAACTCAACCTTGCAAGGATTTAACAATCAATTTAATCCATCAAGTGGCCGTGGGATATAACCCTTTCTATCAAGGGAGACGAATCCTGTCTTGATCAAACACCATCTTCATGTGCTTCATGTCATACCCAACCGACACCATATTTGCCATCCGTGGCTAGAGTGATGTTTGGATATCGTCAAAGCATGACATTCCACACATGAGATGCAATAAAGATCTTAAGTCAAAGGATCACTCACACCACCGTCATTAGAGATTAACCATCGATACTATATAAAATATCCATATGGGATCTCTGTACGGTCATCCAATGTATCGTTACAATAACGAGCATCCATACACCTATCCAAGTATCTTCATACTTCAGCTTGTGAAATCAGCTGCTCACCCCAAGGGTGAGGATATGCAATGTGTGCTAGTCTCACGGCGTTCGATGGTGTCCAGTCCCATCTACACATCGACTAGGAAAGTTTAAAGAATAGAACCATAACATGCAATTTGAATCTCACAATTTATAATCTCTATTATAAATTCGATATGCATGGTTCACATTCTTTTGGACTTTATCTCACAGACAAATATATCAAATAAAAGATATCTGAATAGATAAAGAAACCATTTTATTTGATTTGTATTCATAGAATGCATACAACATTCAATCCAATTGGATTTAGGGCATACACTAACAAGAGCTTCATCACGTGCTGTTGGCCTATCGAACCACTGAGAGGATCCCCATGGGCCAAACTCTATTCAGAATGGTTTTTGGTACGGAAGCTGTCATCCTTGTGGAGATCGGACTCCCCTTCCCTCGGGTGGAGAGTTATTCAGAGGAATCTAATGACGAGCAGCTCCGAACCAATCTTTATCTGATAGAAGAAATCAGGGAGAAGGCCCAGATCCGAATTGCAGCTTATCAACAGAGGGTAGCATGTTACCATTCCACCAGAGTCAAAGAAAAATCCTTCCTCCCTGGTGATTTAGTACTTCAAAAGGCATATGTTTCGAAGTTGTTGGAACAAGAGAATCTGTCTCCAAATTGGGAAGGCCCCTATCAAGTTGCGGAGGTAATCAGGCCCGACACTTACAAACTTCAGGATCTAGATGAAAAATCTATCCCCAAGACATGGAGCTCGGATAATCTCTGTATATATCATCAGTAAAGTATGCCTCTGCTAAACTCACTCTGTTTACATCAATGAAATTTCACTTTCAAAAATCTGCAATGTTCTTGTTTCAATTGCTTTTCTGAAAGACTGTAATGAGAAGCAGATTTTGCTCGATAATCTTTTCAAGCCTTGGCAGGGCCGAGTGATCTCTCCGTACCTTGGCAGCGCTAAGTAAAATATAATCTCTCAAGCCTCAGTACGATCGAGTGATTCTCCAAGCCTCGGTAGGGCTAAATGATCTCTCTGTACCTTGGCAGCGCTAAGTAAAATATAATCTCTCAAGCCTCGGCACGACCGAGTGATTCTTCAAGCCTTGGTAGGGCCGAATGATCTCTCCGTACCTTAGCAGCGCCAAGTAAAATATAATCTCTTAAGCCTCGGCACGATCGAGTGATTCTCCAAGCCTCGGCAGGATCGAATGATCTCTCCGTACCTTGGCAGCGCTAAGTAAAATATAATCTCTCAAGCCTCAGCATAACCGAGTGATTCTCAAGTTTCAGCAGGGCCGAATGATCTCTCCGTACCTTGGCAGTGCCAAGTAAAATATAATCTCTCAAGCCTCGGCACGACCAAGTGATTCTCCAAGCCTCGCAGGGCCGAATGATATCTGTACTTTAGCAGCGCCAAGTAAAATATAATCTCTCAAGCCTCGACATGACCGAGTCATTCTCCAAGCCTTAGCATAGCCGAGTGATCTCTCTGTACCTTGGCAGCGCCAAGTAAAACATAATCTCTCAAGCCTCGGTACGATCGAGTGATTCTCTCAAGCTTGGCAGATTAAGTGATCTCTCCATACCTTGGTAGCATCAAGTAAAATATAATCTCTCAAGCCTCAGCACGATCGAGTGATTCTCTCAAGCCTCGGCATAATTGAGTGATTCTCTTAAGCCTCGGCACGATCGAGTGACTCTTTCAAAATGTCAGCAGAGCTGATTGATTTTTCCAATATTTTAGCATGGCTGAACTGCTTTCTTATGCTTCGGCAAGGTTAAATGATCTTTCTTTGTGTTTCAGTAAGGTCGAACAAGTCATTTCTTACTAAGGTAAGGCCCATTTTATCTCTCAACATGACCAAGCCTATATTAAGAATTGGCAAAGCCGCCCAAGCCTCTCTTTAACCTAAATAGAGGTAAATACCCTCTCCATAAAGGACCAAGCAAAACCAGATCGCTAAAACACCTAACCAAAGCAAAGTGCCTAAAAAATACTAACGATTATGAACTGGTACTGTCATTTGAGAGGCAGTGTCTGGGAATATTAAATGTTCATTTTCCTTTTTTTCTATAGCGCAAAGGATACCCCGCTGGATATTCCTGTGTTTCGAAGGCTCCAGGTTTCCATCCTGCATCCCATTTAATTCGGGACATGAAAAACTATTCTCACGTTGGGACGACACAAATACATCAGCAAGAAATTAATGCTTGATATGGAAAAAACAAAATAGCAAAAAGATAAAGGTACAAACAGAAACCTTTCTTTATTACTTATAAGAAATTACAACTCTTGAGAGGCATTACAAGTGCATTACAGCACAGAAAATAAAAGAAATAAGTTAAAAAGCTCGGACGAGCAGTTTGATCGATAACATTGCTTCCGCTTTCGATCCAAGAAATCAGAGAAATCAGATAGCTCCATTGAGTTCACTGAGTTGCTAGTCAATGCCCAAGAACAAAGACAGCGGCCCAATGCTGCTTACCTTCTTCCTCATTAAAAGCTAGGTGATGGACCCTCGGATGGATGAACTAAGAGATCCAATATGGCGTTCATCCAAGATGGACTAAGGATGAAGGAAAGCTCGTGAAAGCTAGGGGCCCCTAAACGATTGCATTTCCAGTTGTCTGTAGGGCCCCATGGCAAGTGAAAGGAGCCATACAGAGAGCATATGCGTGCGCTTCCCGTATGACCCTGTATCCGTCCCATGCGCTCTCCGTATAACCTCCAAGACTCCTCCACTGAGGGTTACTTGCTCCTCAACAAATCCTCCATCGCCTCAACTATCGGGGTCAAGCCAAATCGCAAAAGAAAAATTCAACCTCACCACCCTCAATCTCAATAAAAAGAAACCATAGAAGTCTCTCTCAAGTTCACAGAGAAAGAAAGTTTTTGGGTGTGCTTAGACACCTTCTGCTCCTCCCTTTTATAGGCAATAAACTGAGAATGACCATTAGTAAAGGGGGGACTTTGGAATTCGAAATGCCATGGTCACACTGCGCTTGGAGCTACATGGCGCACCATGATATAACTTGACACATCCCAAGATGTGTTGAGTGCGCCCTTCAGGCCATAACGAAGGACAAAAGATTTCCTTCCGATCTCGAATCAAGAGTCTTAAATGCCATGAACTACCTGCAAATCTTTGGAATATGAATAGACCTGGGAAATCCCCCATGGAAGATGACACTGTCCAATAGCAATCGAGTGCTTGGCATATACGCAAAGTGAACTCGCATTAGAAAAGACCAAATATTAACAACAAAATAAATGCCCTAAGGGAAAACAAGACCTTCCTCGGTAAGGTTCGGACTATTTCATCTGCTTCGGCAAGGAGCAAACTAAATTTTTGTTTCGGTCAAACCGAACTGTCCATCTTGCTTTGACCACGACCGAAGTGGTCCCTCTATTTTGACTATCCTGAACCATCCATTTTTCTTCGGTCGAAGCCGAAGTAGTGCCCTCTTTCTTAGCAAGGTCGAATAGTTTCATACCCTGGTAAATCTAATTGAATCAGCCTTAGTAAAGCCAGGTGATTTGTTTGGACTTGGTAGAACCATTAAAAATTATTTCTTCCTAAAATATGGCTCATCCGTAATGAGCTAAGTGCAAGGAGGTCATAGATGAGCTAAAAGATTGTTTAAAATGTGATGCCAAAATAACAGAACACGTGAAGAAAAATGAAAAGTTCATTCATTAAATAAGTTTCAGTCAAGTTGCAAGTTGTTGACCCAATTATTGATTTTGATTATTAACAAAAGCCATGAGTATATTCATCTTGTTTCTGATATATTTGATAAGTGTTTCAGGCATTAAGGTTGATTAATTAATCAAAAGGTATAAAGGAATAAGTTTTGAATCAAATTTGAAAGAAAATTATTTAAGTTCATAACTTAGAATCGACACCTCAACAGTCCAGAGCCGACCCCAGGGCGTATCAGAATATTTCTAAGTTTTTGGCATGGTTTGAAGTCAACACCACAGTTTCGGAGCCGACTCCAACCTGAGATATAGAGAAGTGGTTTTTGCGTTAGTTTTGGAGCCGACACCTGGAGTTCGGGAGCCGACACCTGAGAGTTGCGGAGCCGACACCTGAGTTTCAGGAGCTGACTCTAACCTGAGTATAGAGAGCATGTTTTTTGAACATTGTTAGAGCTGACACCTTTGGATTCTGGAGCTGACTCGCGAAAGCGCCGAGCCGACACATTACTTTTTCAGTGCCGACTCCTCAATAACTTTTACTTACTATTTTTGGACACCCCGACTTGGAGCCGACACATGAAAAGTTGGAGCCGACTCCAACATGTCAGATGCGGATTTTTAAAAGTGACAGATCAGTTCAAACGGTAATATTTTTTTCACCTAACCTCTAACGGCTATTTTTCTTTGTGTGTAGAAACATCCAAGCATCTCACAACGGCTAGTTTTCCATCAAAAACCTTGGATTAAAAAGTCTATAAAAAGGAGATTCGTCAGTTTGAAAAACAAGAACAAAAAAAGAGAAATATTTTGTGAAAAATCGAAAAATCTTGTGAAAGAAAAAGAGAGAAATCAAAGAGGAAAGACTCAGAGCTCACATCAACCAATCCTAGAGAGTCCAAAGAGTAATCCAAAGCATTCAAAACTCAAAATCGGAAGATTTCCCAAGTGAAAAGAAAGAAAGCAAAAGCCCTATTTTTCCTAACTTCTCAACTGTGATTTTTTGTGAGGAATCTGAGCTGAGGCCTGATTCAATCATTTAAGGGAGAAGAGGAAAAGAAGAAAAGAAGAAAAGCAAACATCCAAATTGCTTCAAACAGGCTTCTCTTACCTTTGTTTACTTAATTGCATATTTTCTCATTTGAGGAGCTGTTTTGTATTCGAATCTATATTTTTCATTGTTGTTTGCTAATTCAATCGAGGGATTGAATTAGTGGAGGTAGTATACATCGGGACAAACTAAGGTTAGCTTGTGCTTTGGGTTTTGTGCTGGTGAGCCCGAAAAAACCAGCTAGGTTCGTTGTGATCCCGGGGGAAAACAACAAGTTTGAGTTGTGAGCTTGTAAAATAACTCGACTGTAATCAAGTGGATTATAGTGTGGACCCAAGTGCGGCTTGGGAGTAGATGTAGGTGTTGGATACACCAAACCACTATAAAATCTTTATGTTTTCCGTGCATATTATCTCTCTCTCTCTCTCTCTCTATCAATCTTATTTGTGCTTTGCTTCAATTTATTTAGTTCATTTGAGCATCTTTATATCAATTGAAATATTTTCAAGGAGTTAAATTTTAAAACTCTTGGGTTGCCATCTGGGCCAACACAAGTAAAAGAAACAAAAATACAAAAACAACCCTCAGGAATCATTGTTTGGGTTCAACTTCAGGAGCAGCCTCTGTGACGTTCAAAAGAGATTGACTTGGTTCACCCACTTCGAATGTGGCTGAGTGAGGAGCCTCGGGTTCTTCTATATCATGGTGATGACTCTCTTCTAGACCATGGCTTGGCCAGCACCTAGAATAGCTTCGAGATCGACATCTGAAATTTCCTCGTATTTGGCCTCGATGGATAGTTCAATCCCCAGGGTCCGAATGTCGTAATACTCAACTTCTAGGAAGGAAAGGTCCAACTCCGAGTACTCCTGAGAGTTCTTTGCTCGTGTTTCCTCCTTGCCATATCGAAATGCCTCGGCGCAGGCCGCCTTATGCTCATCAAGAAACTGAGTGGAATTCTTATATTCCTCCATGGCCAGAGCAACCCGTCTGTTAGCCTTGGCTATCTGACCTCCCAGTTCAGAGCTTCTCTGGCAGTTCGAAGCCAACTTCTCTCTCAAGATTTTCAGCTGATTCTGAACTTCGAGCCCAATTTTACCTATATGCAGACAATTAATTAGAGTGGTAATCAAAAGTAAAGACAAAAAGAAATAAGGAGACATTATACCTCCTCTTCCCTCTGAGCCATCTTTACACTTAGGTCATGGACTTTATTGAGAGCTTTCAATTTATCATCTTTATTTTGCTGAACCCTGTTCTTGAGGTCATTGATTCTTGATTGCCTCTCTTCAACTTCTCACTGAGACTGTGCGAGATCGGCGTTAAGTTTAGCAATGTGATCTTGATGCCATTTGGCTCTACTCTCTTTCAGCAAGCTTCCTGTTCAAACTTGCAAGCTGATCTTGCTGCCGCTGATACTTGCGTTCTTCATCGAGCCGCTTATTTAAACTACTTTTTTTCTTGGTGAAACTTTTCTTCAACTCGCCCCACCTCTCATTAAAATGCTTCTGTAGAACTCCCAATTCTTCAGCATGTTTGAATTTAATTTGCGGTAGCTCCAAACAAGCCTTGTCGAATTGTTCACAAAATCCGTTGAGTTCCTTAACTTTAGTTTCAAGCTGGGATGCTCTTTCAGCAGTGGCTTGGTAGGACCTCCCCATCTTCTCGAGCTTTCCCTGAATGGATGCTAGGGCCCCAAAGAGTTTGTCGGATGACTCTGCCCTCTCCCGAAGACCAGCGGCCTCCCTTCTGGCTTGAGCGTAGGCCCCCATAGCCAAGTTCAAGCGCCAGCTTAGCACTCTCACAATTAAAGCATTCTGTAAGCAAAACATAAGTAAGAAAACGCAACCAAGTCAGCTAGCCAAAAAACCTATCACCTTGATGTAATGACTTACCCGGGAGGCATAATTTGTGGCGATCCTCATGAGGGCAGGGCTGTCAATCTCGGATAGAAGGTAAGTGTCCTTCGGCACACCGAGCTGCCCAAATGCTGCATCGACAAGATCCTCCGCTGCAGGCTCACTCGCCGAGGAACCTTCCCCCATATACAACACAGACTGCATTAAAGCGGCGAACATCTCTTCTACATTCGGATCAGATGAAAGAAAATTCACGGTCGAATGACTGACCTAGAGGGCTTTAGACCGAGGGACTCTCATCCGCTCAACTTCTTTCATCAAAGTCTTAATATGTGAAGCCTCAGAGACTTCAGCTCGCCCAACCTCTTTCTCTGATGCTTCGTCCATAGAGACCTCGATCCGTACATCTCTTTTACCCAAGTGCTCCCTTTGATCCATAGGCATCTGCTCAGCCCCAGTAGACTCTATCGAAGCCTCAGCCTTAGCCTCCTCCGTAACTTCTCTTAATACCTCAGGAGAGAGTTCTCTAGCAGGAAACCCTTCGTGAACTCTGATTGCCAATTCGGTCTACCCCTCAACATCCACTAATTCTTTGCTAGGTAGCTCCTCCTGAGCTTCAACAGTGACAATTACTTCCTGCACCCCCTCGGTCAAAACTGGGGTTTCTCCCTCACTTGCAAGAGGCATCTTGGGGCTGCCGACCTCCGCCAGACGAGACTATTCACCCTCAAATGAAGAGACTACTGGGCAGACTGGTGATGTCTCTTCCGGACCATCTGACACAACCACTATTTGGAAAGGGAAACCTCGATGACCTCCTCCAAATTCTCCTCAACCACTTGTTCCTCCTCCATTGCTGCATCCTCCTTCAACAGGGAAGGCCCGCCCTTCGTTGCCGACACTCCCATTTCTTTCTTCTTCGGCATAGAGGAGTGCTGACCAACCCTAACCTGCTTTGCCTCCTTTGAGTGCACCCCGAAAAGACAGGGTTTCTTCTTAGATCTGCGCTTTTCATCAGAACTGGTTCTCCTCTAGCGCTTGCCCAGTTCCTTCCTTATTTGACCTATGAACGCCGACCTTTCGGCTATAAGCACAACAAACAATCATTTAGATTGTGATAAAGTCACCTGGATACAACGAACATAGGAGATGAAAGAAAACTTACCTTGAGGATCAAACGAGCTAAGTCCGGCGGCAAAGAGGACATCCTTCGATAGAAGGGCGCTGGCCAAGAATACTTGACCACTGCGGAGGGTCACCAAATCCTTCTTCTCTTGCTCAGACAGCTCTGGATGCACTTTCGGATCCTTCACATAGCTTGTCCACACCCAGGAAAAATCGAAATCAATATTTTCCTTGATAATGAAAAATCAAGACTTTCACTCTTTTATCGATGATGGATTGTCCGATATCATCTTAAACGATTTCTGAGGCCCAATATAAGGCCACTTAGAGTTCCTTCCATAAATCAAATTGTAGCAAACTTGAAATAAAGAAAGAGTCGCCGTTACCCCAACATGGTTGCACATTGAGATAAACCCGATGAGGTTACGCCAGCTATTTGGAGCCACCATCGTCGGGCATATGTTGTAGAACCTTATTACTTCTTTCACCAACGGATGAAGGAAAAATCGGAGGTCTGCTCTTAAGCTTTCTTCATAAAAGAACACCCCACGCCCCGGTTGCATTGAAACCCTTTGCTCAACCTTCGGTGGCCATAGGGCGACGTCCTGAGGAATCTTATATCTTTGGCGTATTCTATCCAGATCTTCAAGAGTTATCTCAAAAGCCACATCATTTGAACCCTTCATGTTGCCGAGTCGAAGGACAAACCACAAATGGATTTGCAAGGGTTTTGAAGAATGAAACCTTTAGGGAAGAAACAAGAAAGCGCTGCAGAAAGAGCATCGCTCCAACCCCTACTCCTTTTAAAAAATCATTTCAGGAAGAAGGTACGGTGTCTTTAGAAGAAACCCCCAGATGCTCAAATTGCTGCTACAGGCACCGTAAACATAGGGATTCGCCACGTAGGACTTCCTCAATCATCTTCCACAAGAAACGAGAGGTTTTTTCCATTTCGTTCATCGAGGAAAATGATAAAATGATGATGCAGCATTTATAAGACCATCATTGCACATCCCTTTGAATCCTTTCGAATGAAGTTATTTTAGACTCTACTCTCTATATCCGAATTTACACTTTGGACTAGGGAGTGGGGGGCATGCGATGAGGGGTAAAATTGTTATTGCGCCAATGTTTGTGCATACGATAAAAAGGTCAAGATCACTCTTGATATTTGATCAACCAGCGGCCATATCTAGAAAACAACAGAGCCGAACCATCTTCGGCAGAACCAAACCATCCTCTGCGGAACCAAGTGCGAAAGAATTCAAATTCATGGTAGTTTGACAAGATTCCAGCCGCATAGGTTCCCAACGACCTCAAGCAGAAAGTTACGCTAGTGATATCGAAAGTGGCCTAGAACCTATAAAATCATCGAATCTCAAAGCATAAACCAGCTCCTCTAGCCGTCAATTCTCTAACTAACTAGATACTGACACTACCGGCCTCATAACAAACTTGATTCGAATCTGAACGGTTTTGAACCCCCTATGACGTGCCTAAGGAATCAGATGATCACCTATAAATATCCTTGTCCTAAAGCCCCTTAGGTATGCTTTCACTGGTACTCTGACTGAAAACTTCATTAGAGCTCATGCAGAGATCTAAGCTCTCGAGAGGCCATCTTCTTGAGGGACTCTTCTGCGAGAACCTTCTCCTCACATCTACTTGCTGTTATGAATTTTCATTGACTTGGGCGTCGAAGGGTCTTACGCAGAGGACTACCCCCAATAATCTCTGCGTGAGGACTATCTTGTAGGTTCCACCTAGGTAAGCGACTGACGTCTAGATCCGAAGCCGGACCGCACCCGAGTTGAAGAACAGATTTCCATAGCAACACTATCCATTTCTTGATTCTAGATTTTCTTGAGGTTCCCTCGAACCCCAACCCCAACTTATTTTTTTTTGAAGACTTCTTGATCTTCGAATTGAAAGTCAATAAAGTTCCACCGAGGCATGGATGCCTTGGATTGTTTAATGCTAACAGTCATCGATATTGTGATCTTGAAAATGTTATCTTTAGGATTTCTTTTTGGTTTTCCTGAGATATCTGTGATTTCCAAATATCTGCAATTACTTTAGTCATTACGGTTGTTAACTTCAACCTACTATCTTCCTGATGATTTCTTTTGGGTTTTCTTGAAATATTTGCAGTTACTTTTGTCCTACTGCTCATTGATATTAAAGCTATTATCTTCCTGTTGATTACTTTTGAATTTTGCAACTACTTCACCCCTAACAGTCATTCATATTGTCATCTTAAATCTAGTATTTGTTTCTGACGATTTATTGGGGCTTTTTCCTAACTTAGACCATCTTAAAGCTAGTATCTTATGATCAACTCTTTGAGTTTCTCTTGAAGTTTCTACCAAGATGCAAATGGTCCGGTAGAAGTTTTTAGCGTTTGTATGTTAGTCTCACTCCATCTGTTTTCCCTCTTTCTGATGATTCCTTTTGGGTTTTCATGAGATTTCTATGATCTCCATGATGTGGATGATCTTTTTTTTTTTTTTTTAAGTTTGCATGTTAGAATCTCACTCTTACTTGTTTTTCCTACTGGTGCTAGTTCATATCTGAATTTGTAAGTGGCCTTTAGGCATGGAATATTCCAAATCAAATTCCACTTATGCATTCTTAGCAGGAATTGTTAGGCTCGTATTTAGATAATCTACTATGGCCAATTGCTGTATGGTTACTGCGATACTGCACCAAACTCTGTGGTGCAATGAATACTATGAAATCTTAGAACAAATTAATGGTTATTGCCTTTTATATATATATATTTAGCCGTGATGAGTGTGTGCTTAATTTAAAATTATATTGAGAAACAAGTACGCATTAACTTAGTGAAGATAAGTATGGTTTTGTCCACTTATAGCTGGCTTTATGAATTCTTCCTCTCACTCGATTAATTTATGATTGAATTTATGAATTCTTCCAGTCACTCGATTAATTTATGATTGTATTCCTTCATCAAGGATCCTTAAACTGTGGTTGATCCATATAACTTATGAGAGAATGCCCCATGAAATACTGCAATACTCGTTAATTTAATTAGCATTTATACTTGTTGTCGATCAAGGGCTTGCTCAGTGGTTGCTACTTGCTGATAATTAAAAAAATGTTGCAAAGTTTCCAAAGTTTAAGCTCAAAGAGTGAGTCTGTGATAAAATGATTCTTGTACAATATTATTTTATCATAATTTTACATAGATTTTTAAATCCTTTTTTCCAATGCCTGCCATTTTCATTGTTGGATATCACATTGGTTATTGCTTCGTGATTCTTCAACATACATGCGTGATCAAATAGATTAGTTGCACCACGGTTCTTGTCACATACAATACTTTTTATGAAGTCGTATGTAATTAATTGATATTACAACCCCCAATGAGCTTTGTACCTTTGTGAGGCAAAAGCAATTGCTTACTGATGAATTTTGATGCATAATAGCAGCACAAGCTGTACCATGTCATCATTTTGTTTGATTGATTTTTCATTTTATTGACTGATTCTAGATGCAAATTGAATACTTTTTCTTGTAAAATTTACTTTTTCAGTTATTCACTGTGCTGATCCAATCATTTTTATGTGGCAGTTATATATGCTCTTCTACCTCCTAACAGAAATGTTGTATTCCCATGATTGCAAGTTGTTGTCTCACTTCATTTAGTATTCAAAACTACCACAATCATGTATCCAGTTTTCATGATAACAATGTAAGAGTTGATTTGATGCAATTAAATGTTCTCATGAAATTTAAGTAGTAGTTTGAGTTTTATTAGCAGCAAATATATATGCCCGGTTTAACTGCTGATGTGTAATTATATCCAAAATTTGAAAGATCTGTAGTTGCCTTATTTTTTTGATATAGTTAAATGATTTTATTACATTTATACTGCTTTGGCTGGAGCTTCTGATCTGCACTTCAAAGATTTAAGTGTTACTTCAGAGTACAAATTTCAATCAACATTAGAGTTTCAAACTTACGATTCTTGTATCTATCCTACTCCACTCATGTGTATGTCCTGCTTCCCTTGGATTAAGTTTTGATACTTTGAGTGTTATATCTAAAACATTTCTGAATGGGTCATGACCATATAATACTTGGCTATTTCAAGTGTTAAAATGAAGTTCTTGAACTCTTATTGAAATAAAAATCCATCTTACAGACATTTTTGCTTATGTGATTTTACTTTTTTTTGTCTGGCCTCAACTTGATGCCTTTTTCATATGCACATGTAAATTATGATTTAAGGTTATTTTCCAAGCTTGTTGATAAGGTAACTAGACTTTTATAGGCTTACTTGTTAACTGATAAGTCTATTTATTATCCCAATTTAATTATTAAAATATTAATTACTTTAAATTTATTAAGAGTTGATACTTTTTATGTATGTTTGCAGAAAAGGAGTCTATAGATGGAAAAAGCTTGATTTTTGAAGTCCAACGATACAGACAACACTCAAATCAGGACTTTGTTTGCCCGAAAAGGAAGGAAGAGATGATTTCGCATGATTCTCGGTGCAAACTAAGGCAGGTGATGTGGAACGAATGGTTGAGGAGTTTTTTCATGATATTTGAATGATCTTGAGCTCGATTGACTCCAACTTTGATTAGAAGAAAGCCCTAAACAAGCTCTATAAAAGAAGGACCTTAGGCAGTAGTTAGGGGAGAGAGTTTTTTTTAAAGTTTTTTTTTATTTTTCTTTTAGCTAGATTCCTTCAACTTGAGATGATGATGAAGCTTGTAACCAGGTTCTATCTTTCTTTTTGTTCTTCATTTTTATGCAATAAAAATATGCTCTTCTTTTATATGTCTTTCAAGTTATTTTCTGATCAAGGTTTTGATTTGACATATACGGTCTGTACCCTCTATCGATGTACTGCGATCTCAGAATACTGTATGTGCCTAAGAGAGAGAGATCGTAGTATAGTAGTTTAGACCTCTAACTTTGCAAATAATTAGATAGTTTATACTCTAAGAGGACATGTCGTGATCTCTTGATACGGTACGTGTCTGACAAGAGTTAAATTATTCTAACATTGAATTTGCAAAATTATTGCTAGTGCAACATAAATAAAAGAAGATAAAACTATTTGCACGGTGGATTCGGATTTCTGGGTTGCTTATTCTTCTATTTTAATTTCGTTAATTAATTAGTTGCTATCTTTTAATAATTGCTATTCTTAATATAATCCTCTATAGATAATTTTTTTTTTTTTATAAAACAATCATTCTTGATCCCTGAGAATACGATTCCAATTCACCACTAGCTATAGTAGTAGGTTTTATTTTTGACCGCTAACGACAACGATCATTAACCAAATATATTTTTATCAGGATAAATTTGCATTCGTAACATATATAAATCCTGAAAGTTTTCATGCTTTGCTAATTGTTATATGACACATCTCCAATTTGTAAAGATTTTATATGAGCAATGTACCTCTATATGTGGTATTTAAATGTTAAAACGGATGTATAGTAAAACTAAAAGGAATAAAGTAAGAAATAGATATATTAGAAGAGTTTAAGTAGTCATAAAAATTTATGAAAAAATGATAGAAAATTAGTTGAGATGTCATTAGCATGTATGATAAAGATACGAGGAGGCGGCTTCAATAATTTGGTTTGTGCTGAAGATGATAAGTAAAGGCGAAGGCCTAAGATAACCTGGATGGACATTTTAAAAAAGGAATTAAGAAACTTGGATAGACATCCCAGCAGATTCTTAGTAGGAGTACTTAACGAACAAGGATGCATGAAGCTAACTTCAACTAGTTGGAAACAGCTCGATAATTATGATGAAATAACTTTATATGTGCTTGTAATATAGTTTAGCTGTCTTGGGTTATTATTCATTCCGTTGGACAGAACTTAATTAGTTGGAGAATATCTAGTGCAAACTCGGATCAACATTGAAGTAGGTTCAGCTGGCTCTAACTCGTAATGATACACGCGATTCTGCTTTATGGGGAGCAACTGGTGTGTTTTCTTTTATAATTTAGTTTATTTGTTATCATTTTTTTGCCTTTGTGCTTATCTATTTACTCGTTTGCTTTTTTTTTTTTTTTGGTACAAAAACGGGCGATCACACTAACCTAGTGCGAATCAGCCCAGAAAGGTCCGAATACAAAATTTGCTGTAATATAGATGGACAAGGATCGCTCGGCTTCAAAAACCACGATCCATCATGCTGGGCCACAAAGGTCGCTACCCAGTCCGCCGCCGAATTAGCTTCACGATAAATATGGCGAATCCGGGTACAGTCAACCTTGGAAAGGATGGACCGAATGTCCGTCAGAAGCGGATTTGTAGGATCAGAATGGCAGTTCTCCTTCTGCAACCAGGAGATAACCGCCAGGGAATCACCCTCAATGACAATCCTATGGGCCTGAAGATTCCTGACAGCATAAGAAATGCCCGCCCAGGCCGCATAAAGCTCAGACATCAGGACGGAAGAGTCTATAGATCCAAAGCCTCCCGCTCCCAAAAGCTCACCCTGAGAGTCACGGACAAGGAACCCAGATCCAGCCGCTCTGCCACGAACACTACCATCAAAATTGATTTTGATGAACCCTGGGGGAGGGGGATCCCAGGAGATGAAGACCGCATGGCGGTTCGCTACCGAAGCAGCAGGGGATCCCCAGAGACCAGAGACATCAGAACCAACCCGGGCACAGTCCATGAGCAAAGAACTGATTTTTCTCATAATTCTGAAGGAAGACACAGAGTCGTCCGTAAAAAGAATTGGTTTCTCGATAACCATATATGATAAGCCGTAGCAATCCAACAGCTGCACCTCTGCGGAGAAGCTCTACGAATATCCAGGAAGAACGAAGAGCGAGGAGAATCCTGAACGTCCCTCCTAACAGAATAACCAACCCTCTGCCAAATGCAACTCACCCTGGGGCAGGTAAAGATAGCATGATCCGAAGATTCGTCCTCCTCCCTGCAAAACGGACAGCACGGATGAATCTCCAAACCTCTTCTAGAAAGAAGAAGACAAGTGGGAAGGCAATCCCATAGAAGCTTCCACATAAATAGCTGCACTCTGGGGAGGGTGGGAAGCTTCCAAATCCACTCAGCATCCATCGAACGCTGGGACACCGGCCTAAAAATCATCATCAAATCCTTGACTGGCGCCCTAGAGAGACAAGATTTCTGCCAAAGTCTGGAGTCAGATGTGCACCCTGGGATAATGGGCATCGAGAGAATACGTCTAGAAAGCTCCAACCCAAAAAACCGAGTCACAGAAGGGATATGCCAGGCAGGGGGATCAGAAGAAATCAAATCCTTGACCCGAAGGTTATAAGGGATGTCCATGCTTATAAAAGAGGGCCATCGTGAGAGAGGAATATCTGAAAACCAAGTATCCTGAATAACATCTATAGATGATCCATCTCCCATCATACACGTAACATTACCCCTGATAGCCTGACCAAATCTGCAAACGTCCTTCCAAAAGGAGGAGCAACCACGTGGAGGCCTGATATAAGAATCCGGCACCCAGCCACCATACCTAGCACGCATAATAGTACTCCAGAGACAATGCGGCTCCAGAAGGAATCTAGACGCATGTCTGGCAAGGAGGGCATCCCTTCTAACTATCAGAGACTGGATCCCAAGACCGCCATCTTGGATAGGCATACAAACTGTGTCCCACGATAAAAGATGCATACCATGACCTTCTTGCGTAGTAGCCTATAGAAAATCACGGAAATTTCTCTCAATCCTCTTAAGGCAAGTAATAGGAATAATAGAATTTGACAGAAGATACATAGGAAGGGAGGAGAGAACCGAGCGTATAATAATAATCCTAGCCATCATCGAAAGGCCAGAAACCTGCCACCCCTCCATACGCTGATGAATCCTCTTCTCCAGCTCGAAGAAATCAGAACAACGGGGACGTCTTCCTGTGATAGGAATCCCCAAATACATCAATCTGTCGGCCTGAGTAGAGACTCCTGATAAAGAAATAATAGCTTCCCTGATAGCTCTAGGAGTCTTTGGGCTGAAACATAAAGTGGATTTTTGAAAATTAACCTTCTGGCCTGAAGCCTGACAATATCTCTGGATAATAGAATAGAAAGACGACGCATTAGCAATAGAAGCCTTGCCCAAGAGAATGCAATCATCCGCAAACAGGAGATGGGACACCAAAGGGCCCTCCGCACCAGCCAAATAAGGGACAATACTGCGATCTCTCTGCGCCTGATGGAAAGCCCGAGACAGATCATCCACAGCTAGAATAAACAACAACGGGGACAAAGGGCAACCCTGGCGGATCCCCACAGTAGAGTGAAAGAATCTGGTCGGACTACCATTAATAATAATAGAGAAGGACGGCGTCTGAATGCATGCCATAACCCACTCAATGAACAAGTCATCAACTCCAAACTCTGTAAGAGAGCGACCCAAAAAAGCCCAATTCAATCTGTCATAGGCTCTCTCCATATCAAGTTTAACTGCCATAAGACTTCTCGTGGCCGAAGCTCTCTGCAGATCAAACATAAATTCCTGGGCAATGAGAATATTATCTGAAATAGAACACCCTCTAATAAATGCCCCTTGTTCAGCAGAAATTAGGCGAGGGATCACCAGAGCAAGCCTACGAGCCAAAAGCCGTGCACAGACCTTATAGAGCGTAGTGCATAGACTAATGGGCCGAAAATGCTGAGGAAGGGAGGCATTAGGACGCTTAGGCATCAGAGAAATAAAGGTCTGATTCCATTCCGCTGGAATCTGTTTAGCCAGGAAAACAGACTGAATTGCCAATACCACATCCTGACCCACAATGTCCCAATACTGACGATAAAAGAAAGGCGGAAACCCATCAGGCCCAGGGGCCTTATTCGGGCCAAGGTCCCAAAGGGCCGCCCTAATCTCGTCCGCAGAAATTGCTCTGGCCAACATACTGTTATCTACAGAAGAGACCTTCACAGAATCAGAAACTGGAGTAACTGGCCCTCCCACACCAGAAGAATCAGTCCATCTAGACTGGAAAAAGTGAAGAATCATCTCCCTAATAGATTGTGTATCCTCTTGAGAATTCCCCTCATCATCAACTAATCTCCGAATCCTATTGGCAGCACGCCGCTTCAAGGTAGCCTGATGGAAAAATCTGGTATTACGATCACCATCACAAATCCACTGGGCCCTGGATCGCTGCCACCAATAAACCTCCTGCTGACGAAGAAGAGAGTGATGCTGAGCAAGCTTGTCCCGAAGAGAAGAGAGGTCAGAAGCCTGCAAACATCCTTCCTGATCTTCCTTAGCCTGAAGAGCGCTAATATCACTTTCAGTCTGTTCAATATGTCTAACCAGATCCCCCAACTCCACTCTACTCCATCTGGATAATCTATGCCTGGTCATCTTCAGACGGCGAGATAAACGATAAACTGCATTTCCCCGGACCGGGAGATGCCAGATGTGATGAATAATCGCACGAGCAGCTGAATGGCCAGACCAAAACTGCTCAAATCTAAACTGCTTGCGCTGATACTGAACAGTATCCGTAGAAATCAAGATAGGGCAGTGATCAGAAGCAATACGAGGAAGATGAGTGACTGTAACCGTAGGGAACAAATGAAGCCACTGAGCTGAAGCCATTGCTCTGTCCAGCCTCTCCCAAACACGAGCTGAACCCTGCCGATTATTACACCAGGTGAATTGAGGACCAGAGTATCCCAAATCCATCAAACCCGAAGAATCAATGAAAGATCTGAATTCAGTTATGTCAGCAGAGCCAGTAACTCGTCTTCCCCCTCTTTTCTCACTAGGCTCCGTAATGCAATTGAAATCCCCAGCTATAACAGACGGAATACCTTGGTGAAGAAGGGATCGGAGTTCAGACCAGAGAATCCTTCTCTCCCTATAGTCCGTACTGGCATAAACAGCCGATAATAACCAAGGCTCAGAAGCTCCTTCAGAGACAATCATGCTTATCTGCTGATTACACTGATGGAAAGCATCAATCGTAACCGCAGTGGAACGCCAAAGAGCCAACATACCTCCAGACAACCCTTCAGCCTCCACGGCATACGAGGACCATGAACGGGCCACTTGCTTACGAAACCGAGCCAGACTCTCACCCGACAGTCTTGTTTCCAAAAGGACACATATATCAAACTTATGCAGCTGCAATAACCTTCCAAAAGAGGAACGAAAAGAAGGCTTACGAGCACCTCTTACATTCCACAGAAGGATCTTCATTTACAGACTGGGAGAAGCTAGGACCCCTCCATGGTCCTCCGACATAATGCTATCAGCAATACCCCCTGCCAACGGAGGGCAAACCTCAGACTGAGGATCTGAACAGCCCCGAGGCCCATCCTTTTCCTCAGGAGAACCAATTGGAACAGAGCTAGGACACTGACCAACAGGACTACCGACAAACACGATCGCCATAGTCCCAGAACCTTGGATATTCTGCCCCCTAGGCCGATCAGAATCACCAGTCAGCCGGGAGGAGGTAGGTCAAGACCGACTGGAGAAGAATCAGCGACCCCCCCTCTTTTAACTACTGAGGCCTTACCTTTACCCTTCCGGGGAGCCGATTTAGGAAACGACCTTGGAGACATAGACACCTCCGGCCTGGCCCGCTTCAAGGACCCCGGGACCCGTCCCTACAGTCCATATGGCCTTCATCTCCCACCTCCACATCAAGAGAGGAAAAAGGATTAGAGTTCATCACCACATTGTTCAGAGAAGACTCACTGGCACAGTCTTTGTTAACTGCCTTCTGCTTCAAAGCATAATGTTTCAATACGGCACCCCCAGACTCTGCTCCAGGCTTCAACGAAACAGGGGAAATCGTCTTCCCCGGCTGACTCGCTGCCGCACCAGAGCCACCAGCGGCCACCTTGGAAGAGGAAGCCTGCCTACGAGCCACCTTCACCGGAGATTTCCATCCGTCTTGACTGACCTCAGACCTAGGGCGAAGCCCGACCACTGAAGAAGGAGAAGGAGAGGCGAAGGCTGCGGACGACACAGACACATTCGAACGAGAGTTTCCCCTACCGTCAGTCTGCGTACCCGGAGCTCCTCTCCTCTGTCTCACTGCAGCAAGCCATGGACCAAAAACTGAATCAGAAGCCTCAACCTCCCCAGCCGACGGGAGCGAGCAGGAACCTCCCAAATGGATCGAGCCGCAGCTCCAGCAAAGGCCTTGAAGGTTCTCGTAAGAGAACTGTTGCCAAAACATCTGATTGACGCCTTGCACTCGAGCTCCAGGACGAAGAGGCCGAGAAAGATCAATCCTCATACAAACCCTTGCAAACCCTCCTCCTCTGTTTCTCGCCAAGGTAGCAGCATCGGGACAGACGTAATCCCCCGCCATTGCCAGAATTGGTTTGAGAAACTCAGCTGACCAGAACTCCAAGGGGAGGTTCGGAAGCCGGACCCAGATCAACGCCGACGGGATTGAGTCCACTGCCGGAACAAAATCCGCCTCCAACCCTCGATGCCAATCACCTGACCATTGATTACCCACGGCCTTTGCAATACTAACTCCCTAGCTTCGTGAGATTCGAAGCGGAATACATGGCACCGGAATGCCATGCTAGTCGGGACGATGTCGCCAGTAGCTCCGGCGCGCCTGAATTCTCTGAGAAAGCATCCGCCGGCACCCATCGATGATATGATCGAGCTATAATGGCATTCTTCATCCACCCAGCAACCTCCTCAGCAAGCTCCGCAGCTGGGAGGGTCACCACCTTCGGTCTTCTCTGCTTTTAGATTCGTGCTACTCGCTGTTTCTTCCCCGATCTTCCGGCGATCGACGTCGTCGACTCTTCGCCGTTGGCTAGCTGTTACTCTCAGTCATTGCCGTTCTTCCTATGGCTTCGGATGCGGCTGATGCGGGCCGGGTTTTCCGGTAGGTCATCTGCGGAAGGAGGGTTTAGCTGGGTGTCGTCTTCTCCGTCGTCGGCCACTGTGGCGAGAATGGAGGCAGCCTTCTCGTTTGCTTTTACCATGCTCATTTTAACTATCTTCAGATAAAAATCGAAATGCTATTCAAGTTTTTTATTGGATGAAAGCCATTCTAAATGACATTCTGATTAGAGCATTACAACTGCAACATTGTTACATTAAACCAACAACTATTGGCGGAGGCCCCCAAGTACCACAGTCGACCATTATTGGTGGACGCCCGCTCACGTGGGGAGTGGTGGCTGTTCACGAGGGCCATCTTACATATTCCGAAATCACCACTTTACCGTACACATGTGAGCGTCCACGGAGAAATTCTATTTACACAGCCCAAATTACTCTTCACACCTTTTCTCGTTAAAAAAAAAAAAATTTAAACTATTCTTCCTTTTTTTTCTTCGTACCTTCACTTTTATTTTCTTTATTCTTTTCGATATCATCTCCATTCCTCTCTTTTTCTTTCACACGTAGATCATCTTCTCTTCGTCTTCGATATCATCCAATGCCTTCGTCTCTTCGACATCAATTTTTTTCGACCTTCAAATAAAATAAAAATATTTTACTTGATTTTGTTTGATTGAACAATGCTAAAAGAAAGGAAAGCACTGAGGACTAAAAAAAATCGATGTTGAAAAGTTGAGAGATATTGGATGGTGCCAAAGATAAAAAGAAAATGAGCCCATGTACGAAGGACGTTACTGAAAAGAAAGAAGATAGAGGCGACGTCGAAAGAAAGAAGAAGATAAAAGTGAGAATGCCAAATATATATATATATATATATTTAAATAAATAAATAAATAAATAAATAAATAAATAAATAAAAAAGATTGTAGAAAGCAATTTCGTGTAGATAGAATTCGCCCCCCTACCCTCCGACAACAAGGCATGCTGCGACCCTTTGCAGCAATAGCACGAGGGTGACGTCATACTTCGTTGGCAGCACTCGCCTGGGCCAACCCAAAAACATCGCGATCCGCGCCGCGTCGATTCTTCACGTTCAGCCCCGTTCGCATCAGACCCTCGCTCCATGCTCTATGCGTGACTAGGATCCGCCGTCCGCTCGAGAATAGGACGGCTGATGGAAAAAAAATTTATGCGTGCGTGCCGAAGTTAGCGGACAGCAATAGAGGGAACCGTGGATCTCAATTTTAATATAAAATAATAATAATAAAAATCCCTCCTCCTCCTCGTCTTCCCGGGCGCACTCTCTCTGTAGTCTATAGTCTATATAATGGAAGGAGAGGAGGCACCAACTCCCATCGTTGGGGGGGGGGGAGTGAGAGTAGAGAGTGTTGGCTGGCTCTGGTTACCTGGTCATGCAACAGCGGGGCAGGTTTAACAATCGTAGGTCTCGGAGCTTTTCCCGGTCTCGCTCTGCCATCGATGGTTTTTAGCTTCTTCGCCTCCTCCTTTTTAGCCGCTTCAACGATTTCTCCTCTTCCTTTGGCTGTGTTTGTTCAGCAACACTAGCCAAATCTCGGCGACCAAGAATGGCTACCATCAATGGTGAGAAAAAAAAAAAAAAAAAAAACAGAAGGATGGATATGATTAATTTCACTATTTGGCACTGAAATAATAAATGTCCAACAAACATTATCTGGACCAAACAAGACAAAAATGAAAATTTCCCTCTTCGGCACTGACATTCGAGCTCCGATCTGGATCTAACTAGACAATATGAGATTATTATTGTTCTTGTTATTTTTGTTTTTAATTGTGTTTGAGATGAAACAAAGAAAGCGATCCATCAGAAAACAAGAAGAAAAAGGGAACGCATGGATCTAGTTCTAGATCTGAAGCGCCTTGTCCTGTCCTGTTTCTAGACTTCTGATGTGTGGTGGTCATGGTGACCGTGTGCTTTGGTGGCAGGAACAGGGGAGGCGGAGCGCCAGGTCCAGAAGAGCTACTGGATGGAGCACTCCAAGGACCTCACCGTGGAGGCCATGATGCTCGACTCCTGTGCCTCCGACCTCGACAAGGAAGAGAGGCCGGAGGTACTTTTTCTCTATCTCTGTTCCCCCCTCTAATGCAATTTAGGATTTTGAGAATAGGAGTTAAAAGAAATTTTGTTTGGTGGGATTATTTTTGCCTTATTTTTCTTGTATCATATCATAAACGAGGATCTGCCTTCAGGTTGATTCTCACTCTACGCTGGGAGATTACTGCTTTTAATTCTTCATGACCATCATGTTATATAGCGTATCAGACACGGGTACCCAGCAGTGTTATTTCATTTTATGTTACTTAATTTTATCCTTTTGTAGGTTCTCTCTTTACTTCCACCATATAAAGGAAAATCGGTTTTGGAGCTAGGGGCTGGCATCGGTCGCTTTACTGGTGAGCTGGCTAAAGAAGCCGGCCAACTTCTGGCTTTGGATTTCATCGAAAATGTGATCAGGAAGGTACTCTAATGTTCATTCATTCTCGTGGACAAGCTTTTGGTTCGTGAAAACTAGATCTTGATGGCAGAATCATGTATATTCTCACTAGATGTCAAAGTTAATCTTGAAGCTACCCTATTTCTGCAGAACGAGAGTGTCAATGGCCATTTTAAGAATGCCAGTTTTATGTGTGCTGATGTAACATCACCAGACTTGATGATTGAAGCAGAATCCGTGGATTTGATATTCTCAAACTGGTTACTGATGTATCTCTCAGATAATGAGGTGATTTGCACTTAGACAACTGATGCTCTTGTGTTTTGACTGCATTAGTTTTTTTCACTGAATTTGGCAAAATGAGGTACGTTTGAATTTCCGGTATTTTGTTTTTCTGCTGTCAAAGTTTCACCTGCTAATAGTTATGTACATTTAATTAAAAGGTCACCGGGCTTTTTACCCCCTAATAGATAGATAAGTTAGTTACATCAAATTAGAAGGTTATCAGATCTTAGTAATGGTAACGCTAGATTGATGAGATAATTGAATTTAGTGTGTTTTTTGTGTCTTGTCAGCTGGGCCTTCTTGTTCTTATATGCTAACACTGGTCATGTTTGCATTATTTTAGTTATCCATTTTATGCGTTTGCGTTAAAAGTCATGTTTGCATGTTCTTATGGTGGCTGGCATTCGAATTGAGAGTTTTTACCCTTATTGTTTATCATGCCATTTTCTAGTCTCTTTTTAACTTTTTAACTTTCGGATAAAGGTGGAAAAGCTGGTAGAAAGGATGGTAAAATGGTTAAAGGTTGGTGGGTATATTTTCTTTAGAGAATCTTGTTTCCACCAGGCTGGAGACTTTAAGAGGAAAACCAACCCCACGCATTATCGGGAACCAAGGTTCTATACCAAGGTAATATATGCTTTACATTTAAATATTACACTATCAGTGTTCTTTAGTCATTCATGCAATCCATTTTAATGATGGTTCTGCTGTTTAATTTAAGTTTGGATGTGTTTGTTTTCTTCCTCTGAACTAAAATATTAATTCTCTAAATGGTAATCCTTCATAGAAAGTTGAGACTTTGAGGTAGAATCTATGCTTGTGTAAATCTTCAAGGGCAAAATGTCATGCTAAATCCATGTTCGCTGGTTGTGTCTAAAATTGCCACCGCTATCTAGATCTCTCGAGTGGTGAGATAGTGGCTCTGCTGCTCATCATTCCCCTTCATCTTTTATTCTGCAGCTCTTATCTTTTTGCCTTGAAGTTTGTGAAGTGCTTTTATCAACTAGCAGACTTTCGATGAGCATTTCTGATGCACAATAACACTCGGGTAACCAACGGTGCTGTTTCAACCTTGTTACACCTACCCTCTTTAACTCTGCGTTGCTTTAGTTATACTTCCAGTGGTGTTCATTTGAAATCGGTATACTTTGAGCTCATCCTATATCCTCGACCCTTGTTCGGATCTATATTTTTGCAAATTTTAAAAATTGTAAATTTTTATCATTGATCAAAAAATATGATCAATGTATCATAATATGCTTCTGACTTATTTTATGCGTAACACTAATTTTTTGTATTCTTTAAATCAATTTAATATTTTTAGATTAATCTTTATTTAAAATATGAAAATTTAAGAATATTTAAAAAATAAACTTTTAATCCACATCCATGTGGTGCCCATCTTGTACTTGCAATGTACATTTTTTCTTACTTTAGAATTATTTAGTTATTTTTTAAAAATAATGAATTTTTGCTGTCATGTAAAAAATGTGATCAATGTATCAAAATTTATTTCTGAAATATCTATAGATACTACCAATTTTCATAATTTAACTTAATTTAATATTTTGAAATTTATTTTAATTAAAAATTAATTTTCATTATGAAAATCTTAAAAATTGATTTTAATTTAGATTTGTGTATTTATTGACATTTAGGTTTAGGTTGCAAAAATTAATAGATATGTGCAGTTTTCAACAAATTGAAATGGAATTGGGTTAGCAAGCAAGCAACATATCCCTAATCATGTTTCTAATTTTGAGTTTTTTTCTAATTTTTTATTAATTTTTAATCTAATATATATTTTTAATTCTTGAAAAAATATTTAATGAAAAATTAACATTTTAACTTATGAGTAGATCAACTTTAGATCTGTAATATACCATGAAATTATACGAAACTCCTAAATTTTGGTATGATTTCCTCATTTATTTTTCCATTCTGAAAAGATTTATGATTGAAAAAAATAAAAGAGAGTAGTGGTAGGGGTCATACCTGATTTTAGGATGAAATCCTTCCTTCCTTGTCTTATATTTGCTAAAAAATGGGTTGAAATCAAGTTCTTAAAAAAAAAAAAATGTGAAAGAGGGGATGCAATCTCATTGGTGTCTTTCTTCCTCGCTCTTTCCTTTTAACCCTCCTCCCCCCTCCAACCCATCCATGACATCCTAGCCCACCCAGGCCTTGAATGAGGCGGTTTAGCCCGATTGGGGGCCGAACCATTTTGTTGAGCCGAACCACATCAATTCTGGGGTGATACATTTTAGTACACTCTAAACCAAGTGGTTCAAGAATTGTGTATTCACAACACACTTCAAACTTTCTTGCAATTGGATTATAGGTTATATTTCAATTTAAAAAAATCCTCCAAACTTGTAGTTGGAATTGCAAACAAAATTGATTATATTTCCAACCCAAGGAAATTGGTAATTAAGAAGGCTTTGTTGAAGGGGATCCTCTCACCACTCTGATCATTCCTCTTTTCTCCCAATGTCATTATAGTTAAAATAGTGAGTTAATTACTATAAAATAATATAGCATATATTATTATATTTATAATATTATTATTATAGTATCATTATCTTATTACGTTATTAGTATTATTTAATAGCAACAATAGTATCATGTTATTATCAAAATAGGAATACAGGATTATATTGTTCTTATATTATAAGTATTATATTTAATAATATTTAGTAGTGTATAAAATTTTGTTATAACATTTTAATATTCAGTATATTACTGTGACCTGTAATATATCATATGTACTGTTCTAATTTTGTAATATTTTATTTTCTCTCTCTGCTTTCACTCTTTTTGCATTCTTTTCCCCTAACCTAGCTTGAACTTAAAAGTTGGCTATTATGATATCAAATTATCTTGTATTCATATGGTTACTATAGTAATTTATTCTTATACTAATTCAATGGTAATTTAATTGCAATATTATTTTTGCATTATAAATATAAAATAATATGATAAATATTATACCATAAAGAAAATGCAAACAATTACTCATTGCACAACTTTGCTAACTCATATCTCTTTCCATAACAAACAATCAAATAATTATAATTGCATTTGCAATTTTCAGTTATAGAAAACCAAGTAAGGCCTCTTTCTATTTTTATAAACAGAAATGCATGTGGTTGAATTTCTATAATAATAAAAATTGAGGTCGGGCAACCCAGTTTTGGTTTTAGTTGGGCCTGTGAAACTTTGGATTTGGCAATTTTTGTAGTTTCATGAGTTTTGCTTCAACTTTTGGAGCTTTGGTTTTGGTTAAAAGAAATGAAAAATAAAAAAAAAAAAACCTAGTAAAAGTTATTGCATGTCGATTTAGAATGTTTTTGTTAGAGACTCTGTATATGCTTTAATTTTTTTGACAACCTCTATGTAAACTTTCTTTCGTATGAAAGAAAATTTTGTCAAATATAGTAGAATTTTGTACTAAATATATTATGTGTTTTACCATTTGGACTTCATTTGGTTGAAAATTCATTATCTTGGCAACACTCAACACAATCCTTAGTTCTTCTTTGAGACTAAATGAGGGGGACTCACCACCAAATTACCTAGCTCCAGATTCTTATGGCTACTGTGTCCAATAATCAAACACAGAACCTCTGGTTGCTAAGAAGAGGGATATAAATGGTTGGACAAGCCGTAGTTTGATTGCACAATCCTTAGATGGTAACCTCTCTCTTAAGGTTAAAAAAGCGACTATTAGCTGGCTGGCCCATATTACTGCTAAGTTGCTCACTAGGCTCCCTTCAAAGGTCCATTGGGTTAGGATGTTGTAATTATTTAGGCCCCCTTTGGAAGCAAATATAGGTTCTATTGTCTCAAGAACTGGTTTTGCTGCTTTGCATCTTTTTTCCTTCTTTCGTATTTTTTTTGGGCTTCTTTCTTTCATTGGTCATTCTCTTTTGTAGGCCACTTTATTTTCAGTTTAGTCATCCAAGACCGTAGGACTGTCTGGTTCTGATGCACTCCATAAATTGGCTGCTTAAATGCTTTTAGAAGCTCACATGCTGTATAGAACAATTCTTTTCAAATTATCATCTTTCTAGTTTCTGATTTGAGTTTTTCATGCAGGTGTTTAAAGAATGCCAAACCTATGATGGTGCAGGAAATTCTTTTGAACTCTCTCTCATTACTTTTAAGTGCGTTAGGGCATATGTAAGGAGTAAGAAAAATCAAAATCAAGTAAGCTTCTCTCTCTCTCTCTCTCTCTCTCTCTATATATATATATATATATATATATATAGCTCTTTTTCCTGAGTTAATTGATTGTTTGAATCATGTAGATCTGTTGGTTATGGCACAAGGTCAAATCAACTAATGACAGGAGCTTTCAGCGCTTCTTGGATAATGTACAGTACAAAAGCGGTGGAATTTTGCGCTATGAATGTGTCTTTGGGCAAGGTTTTGTGAGCACTGGGGGAATTGGTATGCAAAGTGTCAATTATTTTTTCTAATGTGAGAAATGATTTAGTGCATAACAAGAATACGCAACCAAGCAGCTGTTTCCCATGTACATTTACTTATTCAAAAGAAAAATTGCAAAAAAAAAAATGGTTGTCCTAATAGTTCAAGCAACTGGGCAATGGCCAAAATTTCTAGATTCCTCTTTTTTGGTAACTGCTTGTTACTTCTCTAGAATACCATAATTTTTATCCCATTTTATATGAATATTTCATGACATTAATTCTTCCTGCTATTCAAACACAAACATATTTGCTTACTTCAGCTTTCCCTAAAGCAAATAAAGCAGCTACAGATGGCGTTATTGTCCACATGTGACCAAATGTTACTCAGACGCTTCAAAATTTCAGTTCCTTGATGTCTCAAACACACGAACACTTCATTAATCTGACTTTTTCTATCAAGGAATCATGATGTTGTCACTATATTGGGTCAATTTTTGGCACTTTTATATGTTTCTTAGCTATAAATGATGTTTAACAGAGGTTCTCATCAGTTCTATTAGATTATGAACTGACTGGGCCAACTAATTGTTCATTTTTTGTGTTAATACATGTGTACATACATACCATATAATCCAGTCATGTCTTGCTATAATTCTTGAAGTACCATATTTTTCCCGACACCCAGACAAAATATTTTGCATTGCATAAGTACTGTTAATGTATGATAAACCAATATGAATGGAGATCATTTGATGATTGACTTAATGGAGAATGCTTTTTCTTATTTTCTTTGTTTCTATAAAGCATGAGGGTGGACTCAATACTGTTCTTTTGTAATAAATGGAAGTGGGATGGTTTTGGTGAGCCTGATCCAGATTCACTACTATCAGCTCTTCAAGGATTGGTAATTTTATGATGGGCTGGACCAAATTCATTTAATATCTAGTGGGAGACTCGGCGAAAAGGAAGATGTAGATTCAAGGAAGAAAAAGAGAAAGAGAGGAAATTCTCTTAGCAAAATTTAAATGGGATAGAGATGTAGGTGCATGTGTTAGCCTGTGTGTTATACATTTCTGATGGGGCTGCAGATTCTGTGGCTTAGGAAGTATGGCCTCCATTTTTTTAATATAATTTTCATGTAAATATGATTTATCTTTGTGAATCATCCATTTTTCCTTTTCGTTTTGTTTGGAAATATTCTTTTGCTTTTCTCTCTGTTAATTTTTTCCATCAGTGACACTATACTCTTTTTTATGATCAGAAACTACGAAGGAATTTGTGGCAAAGCTAGAGCTTAGGCCTGGACAGAAAATCCTTGATGTGGGATGTGGAATTGGAGGAGGCGACTTTTATATGGCCGAGAACTTTGATGTTGATGTGGTGGGAATTGATCTTTCCATAAATATGATTTCCTTTGCTCTTGAACGTGCCATCGGGCGCAAGTGCTCGGTTGAGTTTGAGGTTGCTGACTGTACCAAGAAAAGTTATCCAGATAACACATTTGATGTGATCTACAGCCGTGACACTATCCTTCACATACAGGTATGTGGACCAACATAGTATTTGGTAGGAATAGTGTAGTGAATTTTCCTACTTAGTGCATTTGGGCTTTATAAATGCAGAACGTTTATCATGTGTTTTGGGTTGAATTGTAGCTCCTCAACTGATTCATTCTCTCTTTTACTACAATCTGGATTTTCTATAATCAAGTTAAAAATTCTGATGACCGTCTTAAGCTGAGGAATCTGTCAAATCCAAGCCCATTTTGGGCCTTACCATCTACTTAATCTTGATATTAGATTAGACAGCTTTTAGCTTTACATTCAGAAAGAGTAAATGCAGAAAGTTCTGAACCATTGCTTGATGGATTACACATTAACAAAACAGTATTTGCTTATGTATTGTTATCCAGTTCATATTCTTCTGTATTCTTCATTAGAACTGTTGTTTCGTAAGGATAATAAATTTTACATGAGCATGTTTGTAGAGAAATATGCTACAAAAATGATTCAAAGATTTTTATGAACTAGAATTAGTGGATCCGCATTAAGAAAAGGTCATGTTAAAACACTGGCAGTAATTCTGAGGATCCCCATGAACCACCTTAGATCAGGCCAATAGCTGTCATGGAGGCTTGTACGGCTCTTAGAATATGTGATGTTTGACTAAAAGTTCAAACCTTGACCGAGCTAGCCTGGTTACATAAAAGGAAATCTAAAGAAAAACCATGATAATTAGATAGAATTTATGTTGATCACTTTGTGGATATTGTAGTCAGGAAACAAGTTAATGGAGGTTTGTGTTAAAAGGATGCTTTCCTAGATATGAATGAATGGTGAGAATAAATTCACAATGTTACCTCATGTGGCATGGTTGTGGTTGGTTGCACAGTCGTAATGCATCAAGTTCAAACTTTGGTTACCATGGAGAGATCTACAGAATTTTGATTTTTTGTTTTGTGTACAATTGCCCAGTTTTATTTCATAGAGAGATCTGGTCTTGGTCCTGAATAGAGCAGAGTGGAGGAAGCAGATTCATGTAGCCGACCCCATGTAGTTGGGAAAAGGCTTAGATGAGATGAGATGAGCACAATTGCCCAATTTTATTTCTTTTGATGATTCCTTGATACTTAGTTTTCCTTGTTATCCATTCCTTCTTCCAATACATGTCACAATCTGATGTCAAACCAGGTAACTATGAATCTATGATCAAAGCACCTTTTCCTTTAATTAAAAGTTTTGTAATGAAAAAGGCTGCTAATTAAAGCTATCATACTTGCTTGATCAGCTGAAAGGTTCTATTAGCTGTTGCTTAAGAGGACACAATAAAGCCAAAGGCTTTAGTGCTTGCAACTCTTGCTGTTGACTACTGTTATGAGAATGCTTCTAACAAGTAGATGTGGATTCTATATGCAAATCACTCTCACATGACATATTTGATCCAGGACACATCGCATTTGTGAACTAATTGTTTTTTCGGCCAATTTCTTCTTAACATGGAACGGTCTATCTTTGCCAAATGAGTTTAGGGTTGATGATTTCTAGTGATGTGGTCTTTTCAGAACAAACCCATGCTATTCAGAAGCTTTTTTAAGTGGCTAAAACCAGGAGGGAAGCTTCTTATTACCGATTACTGCAAGAAATCTGGGACACCGTCAGAGGAATTTGCAGAGTACATCAAGCAAAGAGGATATGATCTTCATGATGTAGAGGCTTACGGTCAGGTTAGTCCCTCCTCTCTGTCTTTCTCTCTCTGCGCTCATGTGTGCATGCACACAGGTGGTTGAATACTGAAAAAAATAGCGGACTCATTATTTGTGCATCTTATCAGATGCTTAAAGATGCTGGATTTTACGAGGTTACTGCAGAAGATCGGACAACTCAGGTTCTGACTTCACCCTCCCCCTTGTATATGGTATCTTGAATTGCTTATGCAGCAGTGAAGTGGCCAATGGCTTTATTGATATGAAGAGCCAGATGGCCATTTGGTCAGTAATTGATGCATAAAATGAAAAGTATAATGGTGATATGTTTGCATTGCTGTATTTCATTTATGTGTTTGGAGTTCTATATATGTTTTTAGAATGACAATGCCAAAGGATATCATTACTTCTTTCAGTTTCTAGTAGTTCTACAAAGGGAATTGGATGCTGTTGAGAAGGATAGGGATGCTTTCATGAAAGAATTTTCAAAGGTATGCATATTTCATGTAAACAAACTTGTATCATTGAGTTCCCTAAGTAGACATAATGCTAAATATACCATTCTAACTTGATGTTCAGGATGATTATGATGAAATTGTTAGTGGTTGGAAAGCAAAGCTGAAAAGAAGTTCCATTGGTGAGCAGAGGTGGGGCCTGTTCATGGCTAGAAAGAAATGATCAAGTTCACCGGAGTCCTTTCTAATAATGCCCCATTTATCCCATTTATCTTGTTGATCTTTTCTTTTTGTATTAAATTAAGTGAGACTTGCGTTTGAGCTTAATTAGTTGTCATTTCTGTAGTTTGGATTTGGTTCATTGTCAGATGTTATTTTGTAAAAGACAGTTGAGAGCACTTGAAATTTGCTAATTATTAGAATATTTAATATACAATGTCCGTAACGTCAGATGTTAAGGCATAAGGCATAAAGGTATTAGGGCTAAATGTAATTCTTATTAAGGTTTGGAAAGGCTTAAGAGATTGAAATCATGTGCTTGACTAATTTATTTAACAGGATTGTAGCAACTAAAAGAATGCTGAATGATTGAAGAAAAAATATATTCATATACAAAAATAAACAACGTAAATTATAGAGATTAAGTTAATGAGTTATATAATGAAATTATGAGAAAAAGTAATAAAAAATCAAATAAAAGCTGAAACTTTGGTATCAAACAATTAATTTAAATTTATTCCTAGAAGATTAACTATAAAAGCTATTTATCTATTAAGGAGATTGATAGAGAGGTATATAAATTTTTTTTTTTCATATGGTCTTTATTGATGTTAAAAAAGTATATGATATTTACCTAAAGAAATAATATAGTGGGTTTTAAAGAAAAGAGTTATTAAAAGATATGTATTATAGAGCAATAGCTATTGTTAAAACAACAATAGTAGAAATTAGTGAGTTTCTAATTATTGTATATTTATATCAAGGCTTTGTCTTAAGTCCGTATCTTTTTGCATTAGTTATAGATGAATTAATTAAATTATTCAAGATGATATCCCATGGTATATGTTATTTGTAGATGATATAGTGTTGATTGGTAAAACTAAATCTGAAGTAAATGCTAAGCTAAAGATTTAAAAAAGGCTTTAGAATCTAAAGGTTTTAAGATTAGTAAAATTAAAATTAAATACATGAAATGCAATTTTAATGAAAGTAGAAATATAAATGAAGAGATAGTGAAAGATTGTAAGCTAAGAGATATCAAGGAGTAAAAAATTTAGGTATTTGACATCAATTATCCAACAAGAAGGTGAAATAGGTGAAGATATAAATCATAGAGTTAAAGCAAGGCTTAAGTGAAAGAGTGCTTCGGAATATTGTATAATTGATGCATTCTATTAAAATTGAAAAAAAAAATTTATAAAACCACTATTGGGCCAGCTATGCTATATGAAAATGAGTGTTGGGCAATATTGAAATAACATGTAAATAAATTAAGTGTAACTAAATACACATGTTAAGATGGATATGTTGTAAACTTTAAAAGAGAGAATTAAAAATAAAAATATATCAAAAATGATAGGAGTAACCTTAATTGAAGATAAAATAAGAAAATCGATTACAATTTGGATATATACAATAAAGACCTTTAGATGCTTTAGTTAAAAAGAGTGATTTTTTAACAGTTCATGGTAATGATAAAAGTAGAGGTATGCCTAAATTAATATAAACAGAAATAATTAATAAGGATATAAGTACTTATAATTTGAGTGCCAACTTAGTCCTGAATACAGTAGAGTGAAGAAAATAGATTCATGTAGCCGATGCCATGTAGTTGAAAAAAAAAAAGGCTTAGATGAGTTGATTTGAGTTGAATTGCATAAGTTGCGTCAGTTATTTTCTTTTAACAGCTTGTATATGGTTCCCTTACTTTGGGCAAAACCCAAAGAGATGCAATCTTTTTGACAAGAGAATGGGAATGGAAGCAGAGTTGTAGAGGTTTATTTATGATTCATGTTAGCAAAATTAGAACTGATCATGCGTCGGATAGCCCACTTAGCCTGTCCAGTGTTATTCATAAAAAGGTCTGATTTAAAAGCTGGGCCAGAGTGAGTGCCGGGGGGGTGGGGTGAAATTCAGATTTTTCAGGTGGTCTGAGATCAGTTTGTTGAGATGGACAGAATTTGACAGGGAAAGAACTTAGGTACAGTGCATTGGGTTGTTCAATCTCTATTTTTTCTTGCTTTTTGTTAGCAATCATTGCATGAGTGGGCTTCAATAAAGACTAATATAGCTGGTAAAAAGTAAGAGAGGAATAGGAAGAACTGCAATGTATGCATCAGTATCTAGTGCATTGCACTTAAATTTCATCCTTTTGAGATTGTTCCGACTTAGTTAAAAATGTAGGCTTGATGGGTGAATCGGGCTTAAATAGAAGCATCAGGCTTAGTTATTAATGTATAACCCCTTTGATGTGGCATTTGATAAGTTTGGTTGGTTTTAAACCAGATGGCACTCCATTCTCTCAGTTTTGCTCTTGGATGGTTATTCAAACTTAGCAGCAGACAATTCTAGATCCTATTGGCAGAGTTAACCATCAAACTCCAACTTGGCCTTGGCCTTTGGTGAGTGGTTTGTTTTATTATTATTTTCAGGCTAATGTGCAGCGCGGGGTGTACTCAGCAATGGAGTTTAATAATATCAAATCCATCACAAGAAACTTTTTCTTGTTTTGCTTTCATAGATTTTCAATATCAACGAATCTGATCATCTTTTCGTACTCAAGAATTTAGTCAATGTTGATAAATTATAACATGTTATATAATTAAAATGTAACAATAGAACAAAGAGATTAAAAAAAAAAGTATCGGAATATATTTTCTCTTATTTCATCCGAGTATCTCAAATACAACTTCATGCTATCTATTTATAGGCATAGAAAAAATGTTACATTCATCAACGATAATAAGCATTTACACGGGTAATGCTAATAGACATAACCTCCTTTTGAAATAACTTTCTTTGGGAATACCAATCGACATTCATGTTATTGGTAGTATTATAACACTTCCTCTTGGATGTCCATTTATTTAACCAAGCATGTACCTCATTAAAATTTTATTATATAAAAACCTATGAAAAATTCTTAGTGAAGGGAAATGAGTATATCATGTTGGGAATTGTATCCTAAAGCCAATCATTTGATGATTGTGCTAATGTAAATTGTATATAAATTGATATATTAATAAAAGTTATTTGGCAGTTTATTCATTACAAGAACATTTTCTTAATACTCCTGATTGTAATGAAGCCTTAGGATCTTCCTTCACGATAAAGAAGGATTTATCTTTGAAGGTCCTCAAAAAGGTTCGCGATCATATGATATACTATAACAGGGCCATAGTACTATCAATTATAGGACGTTGTATATCATATTTGTTGGTTGTCCTCTTAACCAAGGAGTGTAGAGACACTGGTATGACATACAGGTGAAAGTGTAGGAGTACATTTTACCGAATGTGACTCATTTCGGATACTCTACTGTCAAGAGTTAATCCAAGAAGATATAGGTATAAGTATCCTTCAGACCTGAAGATCACAACCAGTGGCTTACAAGCAACTCATTGTATTTAGGTGCCGGACCACCTGAATTTCTAATCCAGCTACGAAAGGTTACTGGTGCAGTCAAGTACTTGTGGTAGTTAGTTGGATCAAGATGAATTTGACCTATCCCGTTAAAAGGAGAAATGCTTGTGTTTCAATTTAGCAAGACCTTGGCTAAGGCACTTCATGTGAAAGTCACATAATCACTGAAATTGAAATCACTTTATGGATTTGCTATTTAGAGTTGACAGGCTCTTAAGCCATCCTTAGCATTTGTGGTCAAGAGGATGAATTATACGGTAACTATTTCTTAGGGTTCTTGGAGTTTGCTCGGCAACTCTTTGACCTATCCGGACGTCGGGTTCCATTGCTAGATGGGCACATCGATTAGTATAGAAAGTTTTTTTATGCTACGGCTTAGGTTCGAACCTAGAGAGTCACATGCATAGAAGTTTTCTAGGATGATCTGTTTGCTGATCAACGATTGAGAATCGTATATGATTTAATTAATCAATTTGATTGATTAAATTATCTCAATTGGGTTAAGTACAATTGAATAAGATTCAATTTGGTTTAACTCTATTAGAAGGACTAGTCAATTTCAAATATTGATTTAAAATTAGACTTGATTTGGATTTAAATAGATTCAGGACTAGCCAAATTTGATTTGGGCTAGGACCATGATCTATGTGGGTTCAGTCCAATAAATTCAGATTAGCTTAAACCAAAAACTAAACCCAAACCTCTCGCATAAGTCTAAGAGATTAAATTACATATAGAATTTAATGTCTTGCATTAATCTTCTCTAAACAATTCCGTCGGAATTCTAAAGTGTTAGAATAAATGCGCCTCTTTGTAATTAACCAAGCGCTACGGTTCGACGACTCTTTGGTTTTTACCGAACGTTGGAATTAACCAAGCGCTACGGTTCGACGACTCTTTAGTTCTTTACCGAACGTCGGAATTAACCAAGCGCTACAGTTCGGCGTCTCTTTGGTTTTCGCAAGCGGCAAATTCTAAATGTTAGAATTTAATGGGCTGGCTAAAAAGAGACTATAAATAGAGGACATCCCTCACCAGATTACACAGAAGAGAAAAATAACACACGATATGTCGTGAATTGATTTTCTAAAGAATTAGAATGAAAATCCTGGTGATTCTGGTGTTAACGGAAGTGTGGAGGATCCTAGAAGAAGAATTCAAGTGGGAGGATTCAAGATCAGTAAAGTCATTTTTCGCAAGCTAGCACTCCCGGGAATCCGATCATTCGGGGCTTTGCGTGGACGATACTAGAGGCCGGACGATTGAACGGCTGCAGAGCATAAAAGGATTTACCAATTGCCTTCAAGGTAAGTGATATGATCCCTAGATCTTAGGCATGCTTCAAGATAAGAAGTATGACTTCTTACCTTGAAGATCAAGACATGATCTTGATAATTTTATTTATATGCATATTTTGGATCAATCGATCCTATATACAAGGCAAAGATATGATCTTGATGCATGTTAGATAGATTAGTATGTAATCTTTAAATTTTCGCATTGATAATTGTTATCAATAATTTAAAACATGCATGCCTCGAGGTTGTTTCTCCCTTCATATCATTCATGTTTTTTATTAAGAGAGAATACTGTCTCATTAAAAATCTTACCAGAAAAATCCAATGGGACAAAACCATAGCTAAGGAAAAAAGAGTACAATATTTTGCTTCCCCTTTTGACTACATCTCTTGATATACTTTTCTTAAAATTATCATTCAAGATCCTTTAGTTGTTGTAGCCCAATTTTTCGGACTAACTCTTTAAATCTCTTTGTAGATAGTGCTTTCGTAAATAAATCAGCGAGATTATCGTTAGATCGAACTTGTTGAACATTAATAGCACCACTCTTCTGAAGGTCATGAGTAAAAAAGAACTTTGGAAATATATGTTTTGTTCTATCACCTTTGATATACCCTTCTTTCAGTTGAGCTATGCAGGCTGTATTATCCTTATACAAAATAGTTGGTACCTTCTTTTGAGAGGATAACTTACATGTCTTGTGAATGTGTTAGATTACCGATCTAAGCCATACACATTCTCGGCTTGCTTTATGAATTGCCAGAATTTTGATATGATTTGATGATGGAGCCACAATTGTTTGCTTTGTAGAACGCCATGAAATAGCAGTGCCATCATATGTAAAGGCATAATTCGTTTGTGATCGACCATTATGAGGATCAAACAAATATCCTGTATCTGCAAAACCTACCAACTTGGATTTGGACAAATTTGAATAATACAAACCCATATCCATTGTACTTTCGAGGTATCGGAATATGTGCTTAACACCTGTCCAATGCCTTCTTATAGGTGAAGAACTATATCTTCCTAACAAGTTTACTGAAAAAGATATATCAGGTCGAGTGTGAGTCGCAAGATACATTAATGCATCTATTGCGCTAAGATATGTATTTTAGGACCAAGTAGTTCTTCATCATCTTCCTTAGGTCGAAAAGAATCTTTATCGATTTCAAGTGACCTTATGATCATCGAAGTACTCAATGGGTGTGCTTTATTCATATAAAACCTTTTAAGTATCTTTGCTGTATAAGCAGATTGGTGCACAAAAATCCCATTCTTAAGATGCTCAGTTGTAGGCCAAAGCAAAATTTTATTTTTTTAAGATCTTTCATTTCAAATTCCTGTTTTAGACAATCTGCTGCCCTTTGAAGCTCTTTAGGAGTTTCAATTATGTTCAAATTATGAACATATACTGCAATGATCACAAATTGTGATCTAGATATGTTTATAAAGACACAAGGACATATGGAATAATTGTTATAGCCTTGTTTCAATGGGTATTCAGTCAAATGATTGTACTACATATGCCCTACTTGTTTTAACCCATAGAAAGACTTCTGCAATTTTATCGAATAAAGTTCTCTTGAATTAGAGTTAGACTTTTCAGGCAATTGTAATTCTTCTGGGATTTTCATATAGATATTATTGTCAAGTAAGCCATATAGATAGGCTGTCACTATATCCATAAGATGCAATTCAAGTTTTTATGCACTGCCAGACTAATCAAATACCGAAAAGTTGTTGCATCCATCATATAAGAATACATCTCTTTTTAATTAATATCGAATCTTTGTGAGAACCCTTGGGCAACTAGTCGTGCTTTATACCTCACAATTTCATTATTTTTATTTCACTTTCGCGTGAATACCCATTTATATCCTACAGGTTTTACACCAGCAAGTGTTTGGACAATCAGTCCAAAAACTTTACATTTCGCTAGCGATTTAAATTTAGAATCGATTGCATCCTTCCATTTTGATCAATTTTGTCGATGTCTACATTCTTCCATAGACATTGGTTCATGATCCTCATTTTTATTTTCAATATTTTGTGCAACATAATATGCAAACTTATCGTCGATGATCATCTTATATCGGTTTCATCTTTCCTCAATCATAACATAATTGATAGAGGTCTCTTTATTTTCTTTGATTTTAGATACCTTATTCTTTTTTAGAACAGATTCATCTGGAGTCTCAATTACTTCTGTTATTATATTGGGATCTTTTCTCGAGTCACAGTATCTTCAATATGGTCATCTAAATGCTTTGCTCCTTTTCTTTTGCAAGGGTTTTATCTTTGGAACCAACTGGTCTACCACGCTTTATTTGTCATTTTATCTCATTAGCAGTGGTAGGTTGAGCTTTAGGGACAACAATTTTGATTGGAGCATTTGTAGCTGGTATATATGACTTTGTCACTCTTTTAAGGTCAGTAAATGCGTCTGGCAGTTGATTTGCTAGTTTTTACATGTGAATTATTTTTTAAACTTTATGTTCATGTTATTTTACGAGGATCGAGATAGGATAATGATAATTCATTCCAACTAATTTCTTTTATCATCTTATTTTCTTTCCCTAATGTTAAAAAATAGACTCACCAAAAGGATAATTGGCAAAATATGTCGTAAATAAATCTCTTATAGATGGTTCAAGATATTTAATTATAGATGAAGATTCATACCCAATATATATCCCTAACCTTCTTTGAGGTTCCATCTTAGTGCGTTGTGATGGAGTAATTGAAACATAACTGCACATTCAAAAATTCTTAGATGAAAAATATTTGGTTTCTAACCATAAACCAATTGTAATGGAAGAATTCATGATAATTTGTTGGCTTGATGCGAATAAGTGATGCTATATGTAAAATAGTATATCCCCATGTAGACAAAGAAAGTTTTGCTTTTATAAGTAATGGTCTTGCAATCAATTGGATCCGTTTGATAAGCGATTCTGCAAGACCATTTTGAGTATGAACATATGCTATAGGATGTTCAACGGTGATTCCAATAGCAGTACAATAATCATTGAATGCTTGAGAAGTAAATCATTAGCACTTGTCAAGGCGTATTGTCTTAATAGGATTATCTGAAAAATGAGTGCGCAGTCCAATTAATTGCGCTAGTAGTCTCGCAAACACCAGGTTACGAGTCGATAATAAGCATGCATGTGACCATCTAGTTGAAGTATCAATTAAAACCATGAAATATCTAAATGGTCCACTTGGTGGGTGAATAGGCCCACAAATATCACCATGTATGCGTTACAAAAATCCAAGAGATTCAGTCTTAATTTTAGCCTGTGATGGCCTAATAATTAATTTGCCTTGAGAGCAAGCAGCACATAAGAATTCATTTGGTCGTAATATTTTTGATTCTTCAATGAATGTCTACATGAATTCTCTATAATTTTTTGCATCATAATTGAACCGAGATGACCCAATCGGTTATGCCAAATTATAAAATTATTTTGCTTAGTAAACCTTAGGTTTACTATAGCACATGCTTCAACTATGCTTATATTTGTGTAGTATAAATAAAAAAAAATGCAAGCAATTTTTCTAATACACATTTCTTGCTGAGATCGTACTTGTAATGCACAAATACTTAATATTGCCTTTATTAGTTGTCTCAATATGATATCCATTTCTGCGAATATCTTTAAAACTCAATAAATTTTTTTGAGACCTTTCAGAATATAAGATCATCAATTATGAATTTTATTCCTTCAAGCAAAATGATATGGGCTTTTCCAGAGCCTTCAATCAATTTTGCACTATCACAAATTGTATTGAAATTTGTTGCCTACATTCTTAAGTAGAAGTATTTTATATCTTTAAGTATAATGTGTTTGTAGCACTGTCTATGAGGCACAATTATTGTTGTCGACAAAAGATTCTACTCGAGATAATTTCATTTTTTTCATGAAAGAATGACATGTAGTAAAATATAAATTAAAATACAAGGTATATGAAGGCATAAAAACTAAAAGTCATAATTCATCATTGCATCAGTTTCCTTAAAACAAACATATGTATAATAAGACATCATTTTATTGCATGGTATTATTTGATAACGTAGGCATTCTTAAAATCAACCTTATACATTCATGCTATCAATTAGATAAGCATTATTTTCTTCTGGTTGGATAAAGAAGTCAGCAACATCCAGATCATCAAATCCAGTATCAGAAAGGCCACATTCAAAAATAAAATTTATTTTCATCCTTTTTCATTCTTTTTCAATGACTCATGATAAACTTTAACGAGGTATTTTGGTGTATGATAGGTATGCGACCAATGACCCTTCATTCCACAACGATAGCATGAGTTTTCACTAAATTTTTACTTAAGTTCTCTTTGCATTTCTTAATTTTTTCTTATTTTTCTCCCACTTCAGGTGGTGAGGAGTTTTAATATGACGACCACGATAACCAAAACATCCTCGACCACATCCACGGCCACGTCCACGACCATGCCTTTGTTTATAAAAATGATATGTAGTCGCATTCACTTTAGGGAATGGTATAGAGCCAGCTGGATGGGCTTCATGATTTTTCATCAAAAGTTCATTATTTTATTTAGTCACAAGAAGGCAGGAAATTAGTTCAGAATATTTTTAAAACCCTTTTCATGATATTGCTGTTGCAGGAGCAAATTGTAAGTATGAAAAGTGAAAAAGATCTTTTTTTAGCATATTCTCATCAGTAACATTTTCTTCACATAATTTCAACTGGAAAATAATTCTAAACATAACTGAATTGTATTCACTTACTGGCTTATAATCTTGTAGATGTAAGTGCATCCAATCATAACGAGCCTTGGGGATAATGATCATTTTTTATGGTCATAATGCTCTTTTAGGTTATTGCAAAATAAGGGGATCTTTTACCGTTAGGTATTCAACTTTCAATCCTACCTAACTTTCAATCCTTCGTCAACTGGTGTCGTAGGAAGATCATTGCTTTTGCTTTGTCTTGGTTGGATGCCTCATTACCATCTTCAATTAATGGATTTTAGCATCAAGTATCCATGATAGATAATTTTTGCTTTGATATCTAGTGCCACAAAATCAAGTTTTGCCAAATTTACCATAACAATGCTATCAAAGCATACAAAGTAAATTAGTACACAACCTTTTATTAGAATGAAAATTATTTCAAATTTATCAAGGACTAGAGATAATCATGTTTATAAAGGACCAAGTGATAAGTTGAAACTAAGAGCCATAAGAAAAATATTAAAAGAAAATAAATGCAAATAACTTGCATAAATGTAAATAATATTTACTTTAATAAAAGTTTCTTCAACAAATGTAGAATGATGAGGTAGGGTGCCCGTGCTGATAACGTGTTATATAATTAAAGAGTAACAATTGAACAAGGAGATTAGGAAAAGAAAGTATTGGAATTTATTTTTTCTTATTCCATTCGGGTATCTCAAATACAACTCCATGCCATCTATTTATAGGCATAGAAAAAGATGTTACATTCATTAACGTTAATAAGCATTTATGTGGGTAATGCAAATAGATATAACTTCCTCTTGAATATCAATGGACATTTTGATAGTATTATAATAAAGTTTAATAGAATACATTGGCAAAGATTTATTATTTGCATAATATTCAAAAATATCATATTAACCTTAGTTATATAGTTACGAGTGGATAGTTTTTATTTTGTCATAGAATCATCTACCAAAGAAATATTGCTGTACCTACACAAAATTTATACGCAGGCCTTATGGAAGACATGGCCATCTAAGCGTTTAAAAACAAGCCTTTTTTTTTATAGTTGTGGTCTGACTCGAACATTGACTCGGCCAAAGGCTTAGGTCACCGATCACTGATTCCACTGTCCATCGATTGAATTATCGATTTAATTATTTTAATATAAAAATATATTTATATTAATAAAAATTAATTTTTAATTAAAAAATAATATGATAATAAACTTTAACATTCAATGCTATAAAAAAAACTTTAAATTATATTAAAAAATAATATGATAATAAACTTTAACATCCAATACCATTAAAAAAAAACTTTAAATTATAATTATTTTGTTCAGGCTGGGTTGACAAACGGCATAATAATGATTGGTTCTCAGCTAGCTTTATGGATGGAGTTCGCGGTATTGGATCAAGATCCAAAAGAAACGCAAGCCTCCTCTCTTCCACCTCACAGCTTTCATTGGTCGACCTTATCGACGATCTTCTTCCTTTGGTTATTAACGCGAGCTCGCTGCGCCATGAAGGCTGCTCTGAGAGCAGCAGTGACGAAAGTGCCGCCCAGCATCAGAAAACCTCCTGCACCCTTCAACTCTATCTTCATCCATGGCTTCCTTCTCCTCCTTCACGTTTGAAGCTGCTGCCATGGAGATTGTCTCCAAGGAAAATTTTTGGGCCCTTTCTTCTTTCTCCCTTGTATTCTTCTTTTGCGTCGGCGAAGTCATCAACATTGTTTTGCTTGTGTTTGCACGAGAGACAGGTGGAGGGGATCCGTTAGATGGACCTCGCCAGAGAATTTGAAACAACATCAATAAATCCGTGATCCCATTCGGTTTAGACTGGATTAACCGGTTTATGATTAAATCGAATGAATTGATCAAATTATTCTGAATGTTTTACACATCTAGCATGCTAGAAACGAATCAGCTTGGCCTTCAGATCTTGGGCAAGACATGTGGAGGGGATCCGTTAGATGGACCTAGCAGAGAATTTGAAACAACATTAATAAATCCGTGACCCCATTCAGTTTAGATTGGATTGATCGGTTTATGATTAAATCGAATGGATTGCTCAAATTATTTTGGATGTTTTACCCATCTGGCATGCTAAAATGAATCGGCTTGGCCTTCGATCTTGGGTCAATCACCGATCCAATTTTGACAACTATATTTTTTTTTTCCTCTCTCTCTTTCACGTGCGTTCCGATGTCGTACAAGGTAGATGCATTAACAGGTTTAATCCCTCCGTTCAATCATACTGGGGCTTTAAACAAAGTAGATTTACAGGTTTAATCCCTCCGTTCAATCATGCCGGGGCTTTAAACAAAGTAGACAATCCTTCCCCTAGAGTAATTTCATTGGTGAAAACCTATGTTTGATTATTTTACTTCCTTGTTTATCTTATTGATATTTTTCTTAGTTTATCTTTAAAAATGGGAACAACTAGCGTCCGCTTGGACAGCACACAAAATTATGTTGGTGCCTATGGTTGCACTGGCTCTTTGCCTTAAAAAGGCACCTTTTATTTTACTATTTTATTGTACATAATTATAAAACTCCTAACAATTATTTACTGGTACTTTTATTATTATAGGAATAAAATACAGATAAATATCTTATCGTTTGAACATTATCTAGACTCTAATTTGAAATGTTTATCAAAATATATCCAAAATACATCCAATATAATTTAATAATTTATTTTAGTATCATGTATTTTAAAATGCTATCGAATTATACCATGTTGTTTAGGATATTATATTTAAGAATTTATGTATTTTAAACTTAACCAAACTTATACTTGGATATGATTTAATAATGTTTTAAAGCACATTCTATTTAAGTACAACAATCAAACTGAACTCAACTCATCTAATCTAAGCGTATTCTCAATTACATGGAGTCGGCACAACAAACTTTGAATATAATTTAATAAAATTTAAAGTATAAGATAATTAACTATAACATTTCAAATTGTAAGAGTTTTAATTTAATAATGCTTAAATTATAAAATATCAATCTACATTTTTCTCAATGTATAGCTTGTAATTTACTTGTCCATTTTCCTGTAATCTTGTCTACCTGTCTCTTTAGTGACTCCAAATAAATTTTAAGTTTTCCAATCATTTTCCTCTCCACATGGGTGTTTGCACATTATTACTTCACTGCATGAAAAGAGAGAGGAAAAATCATAGCTCTTAAGGATTCAAAGTGTTGGCGCCATAGACATTCCACTGATCAGCAGACACTTATTGTGACGTATATCAAAATAATACACACACACATGGAGACATAAATATGGGTGAGAGAGAGAGAGAGAGAGAGAGAGCCAAGTCAAATATCAAACTGCTTAGTCTCAACTTATTCATGAACCGAGTTTCAGCATGTTTTCTATTTGACCTAAAATCAAATGAGCTGCTATTAAACCAGGCTCGAGTGGCTTATGAGCAGCTTGGGTCGTCTTCTAATCAGATCTCAGTATTTAGCATGGGTTGTCATGGACTAGCTAGCATCACCAATAACTCTAGGATAGCAATAACCATCACCATTCTTATCACTTGAAATGCGTAGGTTCTACGGTCGCTACTCACCACCAGTGACACAAGAGGAGAGGGAACGAGAGAGGAATAAAATCAACAGACCATATAAAACCGCTGAGGCATCAGCTGAACTTGTCATGACAATCCATTTTGTCAATAAGCAACATCAGTTTCTTAGAAAACAGTTTTTTTTTCCCCAGTGACAAACTGGCAAAATTTTTTGGCATTGGTGTCCCATGTGCTAATGTTGCACTGCCACCATTAAGACATGATCCAAATCCTGCTAAGATTAATATACAAGCACAACTAATGTGGGGCACTATTGGATGCAATTCACAATAAGCAGAAAAAAATCACAGTTTAATCACCATAAATCATTGATGTGCAAATTTTATCATCTGGCTGATTGAATTGCACATGCTGGCACCTCTCTCACTCACATAGTAGCCTCCTGTGAAAATAATTGCCAAAAATCTTTGGATCAAGATAATTTAGTTGTCAAAACAAGATATCTCTATATGTTTTTCTAGTCTAGCTTAGATTGCTGATACACCAACATGAGATAACATGGGTAAATCAGGAAGAAAACATTATATACAACTCAATGTAGAAAAACATAAAAAGAATTAAATAATCAACAAGCTGAAAAAGAAAAATGATATTCTCCCATACTAAATTTTTCTTTCATGTGTGTAAGTTTACCAGGCATCAAAATTAAGTCAGACAAAATCAGCATGCTCTTGATTGTTGTACATGTCAGTACTAGACCTTTCACATGTATGCAAGGGAAGCATGATACCAAGTTCGTTCACTCTTCTTTGAGACCGAAATATCTAGTCACTGAAGCCAAATATCATCCCCAATGTGGGCTCTACGGTTTAGAAGCATCTGCTGATTCCATGCTACATTTTGCTATCAGATCATAATTCATGGAAGCCAGTTGTGACAAGTTCTGAGCACACAAAAATAAAAAGATTGTGGTCAGGTAGATTTTATTCCATGGATGGAACTAATCAAATGCTGATCAACCTTAAATGAGAAGTTGCTGAATGAGTATTTCACAGAAAGTGTCGGGGCTCCAAAATCTGTCATACGCCAAATTCATCTCCCTGCACAAGAAAAATATCCAGTATAACATGAATGGATCCGAGATTTCTGGGGACAAAAAAAGTAAACTGTAATCTTTATACATCTTCATCCAGGTCACAGCTCCGAGGGCTGCTGCTGCAGCTCATACTGCATGTCTCCGTCGTGTCATCAAAATCACGAGATGCTGCATGGATATTATCATCTGCTGTGTTCCATGAATGACGGCATGCAAAATAACTTGTGTCATCTTCACCCTCTGTTGAGGGAATGAATGTGCCTGCAGCAAAACAAGCAAAAACTATCAATTATGAGGTTGAGTCCCAAAAACCGAATATTTTGGACAGTGATTGAAGTTCAACTACACAACCTTCTGCCTAGCGATCATATCCCAGTTCGTGTTTCTGAAGAAAGGATGGGACTTCACCTGCCCTAGTGGTTATATTTGTATCAGACTTTAGGGAATAACAATATCAAAGTTTCAATAAAAGAATGAAATTACCTCCCCTGCTCCAGTTGCCCCAAGTCTTTGGACTGAGTTTTCAATTAGCAATCTGGATGCAAGAAAAAAACAAGTTCAGCCAGTTCAGGAAAACATATTTGGTTTTAATTTTCAATCACAGAATATAACAAGTAAATATTTAAGAGACTCATTAGTTAATTAAATCAAAATCATATTACAATACGTGAGGCTCAATTCTAGCCAAAATTTACATATTCAGCAAAAAACAGTCAGACAGACATGTTAACAGTATAACAAATTATTGGATGCAGAAAGAGGGGGAAAAAAAAACTAGTGGTTATCAAATATAGAGGCAAGTGCAGTAAATAACCATTGCCGGGCAATGCCCTATAGAAAAGGCAAAAGCACTTAAAAGAAGCAAAAATACCAACACAATACTAATACCAACAAGCTTAATGTCTACCTATCTGCTATTAGAAAAGGTTTCATACACCTTAGATTAGGTTTTATGGGTGCTATTGGCCCAGGGAGTTATTATGGCAATATTGCAGACTATGTGTTGCATGCTGTGGTATTGAGGAGAGGTGTTTTAGTTGCCCTTATCACTTCTCCTTTATCTCCCTTCTCCCTTTGATTCTCTTCATCTGTCTAAACTCTGTAACAAAATAGTAAGACTTGAATTCTGCAGTGCACTCTCTTCACCATCTGTTGTGAGCCTTCCCTTCTGAATATCCCAACCAGCCTTTGTTTATTGTCATAGATCACCAGGTTCCATTGGAAGAGGGAATGGTCACCGATATGAATTTATGTCATGATCTTATTTTTTCTAATTGCTTCATAAATCCAGTATGGGATTTAATCTTGTTCTTTTATCATGAAGATTGGTGAGATGATTAATAACTCTGATTTTAGTTATGATAAAATTAGGATTTTTAAGTATATGAACCTATATACATTAATGAAGAACAACGACAACACTCTTGGAAGTGTAAGACATTTGAATATAATACTTGCAATAGAATACTTTAAAATCATAAAAAGATGGATCATTCTACAGCTCTTACTTGTCAATCAAGTCATAAGCTTCATAGCTCATCTCTTCTGGTATCTGTGGCCAGGGTATATCTCGATTCATGATATTGTCAAAAACTTTCTGTAGCGAGATTAGATGCATTAGAAGAACAAACTTTTGTATGGCACAATCATAGGATATATGGTATGAAAAAACACTTCTGAGTTTATGATATATTTGTGGCACTGAAATTTCTGATCAGAATTTATAAAGCTCAAAAATGAAGTGCAATAAACCAATGACGGGCAACAGAAACATGAAACACATGCAACTGAATATTACATTGTATGCCAGACTCATGCAAAATAAAGATGTTTGGAAGGAAATCATGATTGCAGGGAGTAGCATAAGCCTCCATATGAAGTTTGCATATTTGCTTAGTGGAACAAAGATACAGGGAGGCCAGGTCATTTCATCGAAGTGAATAATCTATATTGATGTACTTATCTCTTCATTGAAAACTAGATTTTCACAATCTATTACTATTCTGAAATCTCCATAAGGATAGAAAAGATAATGCCCACGCTAGCTATCACAAAATATTATCAGTAATAAAGTTAAACGATAATACTTCCTTTAGCTTTTTGAACAAAAGAACTTCTGAGGATAGAAAAATCAATAATATAATGCATATTAACATGAGTAAAAGCATGCAGCACTAATATGAAGGATTGAAAGAAAAATGCCAGGCAAGAATGTCTCCACATAGGTACAAGAGTTGATCAAATAAAAATGATCCTAACTTATAATGCTGGTGAATTTTTAAGATATGAAGGATAAATAATGAAAGGCTAAGCAGTCTAAAGTAGCTCAGAGACCTCATGTCTTATTTTTGCTTAGAATGTAATAGATTCATTATAGTTGGAATTTATTCATATAAAGTATACGATAACAATCCCTAGTTTTTCTATTTCTATATTCAACAAAAGTAACTTGGATTGTGGTTTATGCCCTTAGTTTATAAATCTTTGGCAATGGTGGTTCTGTTTTGGCTTTTAGAAAGTATTGACCCTATAAGGTAGGCAATGTTGTGTGACTCAGTGCATTAGGCAATAAAAATAGTACATGAAAACACTAGCAAAAATGAGAATATTAAGATAATTGTAAGTTAACACTATAAAAGATAAAATAAGATATAAGTGCATTAGAAGAGTTATAAAAGTTACACAAACTAAGGATATAGTAATAGAAAATTGATCAAGATAATATGGACATACACAACAAAAATATAAAGCAGTTCTAATAAAAAGAGGTACCTTGATCTGTATCCAAGGTTATAAGAAAAGGAGGAAAGATCTCCAGCAACATAGATGATGGTTAAGAGTAAGGTTAGCTATATTGAGAATAGTACCATTTTGATACCGAAACGATATGGTTTGATACAATGTGTACCGTATCAAATCGACAACATATTAGTCTGCTAACTCGGGAGGCCCCAACTCATGAATAGCCCCATACTGAGCTGAACTAGGCAATTCGACACAGTATGGGGCAGTTTGGCATGGTATGAGGTCCATATAGGCTCTGTACCATTTTGAAACAATAAACCGTAACGCTTTCACATTGGTATAATTTGATACGTTGATACTGAGCGATTCAGTATGGTTTGGTGCACCTTGGATGAAAGAGGATATGGAAAAACTTAAAATTAGAGGTGGCTCTAAATGGGAATACTTGGTGAAAAGATCCATAAAAACATAACCCAAATAGCTGGGAAAATGCTAAATGGTTATGAAACTAATGATTATGGTCATTTAAATACATGAAAATAAAGCTCTCTAACTATAGACAGTATGCAGTCTGAATAAACAATGAATTTAATAATGACTACCTGTGGATGCTCAGCATTGAATGGGGGAATACCTACAAGCAGTTCAAAAAGAATAATACCCACAGACCACCAATCTATAGTTGGGCCTACAATTAAAGCATCATAGTCACAATCCTAAAATTTATAACATGAAAAAAGAGGAATCTAATAAAAACAAGATTAACTTTTCATCAAGAATTAATATAACAAACCATGTGGCATTCCCAATAGTATCTCAGGTGCTAAATAATCAGGAGTGCCAATAGCAGACTGCTTTCTCCGTTGCTCCCTTTTCTGCGCTCGTTTTGTTTCAGGTAGTGGTTCATGATCACCTGATAGAACAGCACCACTAAGATCTGGACCTGATAAATCATCAGTGCTGTTGATAAGACCGACTTTTGACAGCCCAAAATCAGTCAACTGTACCAAAAAGTATGAGAGTTTTGTCAGCACTAATGAAGAAATGACATGCTCATATAAAAAGGTAAAAATGATGGAAACTAAATAGACAAACAAGTGGTCTCAATAATTTCTTGAGTGAGCAAAGTTTTGCAGCAGCATGACAATAATACCAAATGGCACTGCACCAGCACACAGCACGTAAACCTCGATGAACTTGTTCTTGAGCATATATATGATCGCATTCACATCACCAGTCAGCTCATGGATTTGAAACAATAAATAACTATCAGTTTTTCCCCTGCCATTTTAACTAAGATGCAATGGCTGCTAGATTCTGTTATTTAAGATGATATCACAAGATGCACATTTTAATTTAGAGCATTCCAATATATTGTAAATGAGGTGGGATATTCATTGCAGTAGTCAAGTATGTTGCTCAACCAAGCAACCTCTGAGACAAATTTGAAGTTGATTGTTCCATCTCAACTTGGTAAAAAGCAAATCACATCATATTATAGCACAAACAAATTGCAAAAGTAGATCTTGCACAGACTAGTTGATCCTCTAACATTATCTAATAGATAGCAAATGAAATTATGAACAAGTTGTTATAGTAAGTAGTAACTACCAACATATCAAGACCCCCAGTCCCATAAATTTTGCCTCCAGGATATTGTTATCATCAAGGTTTTAAGTTTTTGTGAGATAGAGGCCATTTTGACTGTCCTGTTCTGATCCCATGCGAAAACGGGACTAGGATGTGAGCAGGACTCTGAAACGGGACAAAGAAAAAAGAAAAGAGAAGAAAGGATGAGAAAAAAAAAAAGGACATAAAGAAAGGAAGTAAGAAGAAGAGAAGGAAAAAAGGAAGAAGGGAAGGAATGGAGAAGAGAAAGAAGGGAAGGAATGAAGGAAGAAGGAAAAGAAAGAAAGGAAAGAGTTCAAAGAAAGGAAAGAAAGAATTTTAAAAAAAGAGAAAGAAATAAAGGAAATAAGAAGAGAAGAGAGAGGGTACATATTGGGATATTGATCGAAATGGGTGCTAGGGTGGGGCGGACAACAAAGCATCCCTTTCTGTAAATAAATTGGGACACTTTCATCCCACAGTATTTAAAACTTTGATTACTATAATTTGTTATGTTATCATCATAAATCCATATTCAGAACAATTTTGAAAAGGAAAGCCATTCTTCTTAAGGAATATAAAGTTGCTGAGGGTAAATGTGTAGATTATAACCACGACTAAACTATGTCAATATATATTTCCTTATCTTTCTATGCATGGTTTCAAACCCTTAGCAGGACATCCTATGGGATGTCGAGATAGTTACTATCCCAAGTGTTGGAACATAACCATCCCACTATGGTCCCCGCATCTCAATCAATATGTCTAGGGATAGCAATTTTTTTTTTCATTTTTTCTAATCCCTGTGGGAACATGTCCCGAATAGGATGGGAATGAGGAATTTTTCTCCTCATGAGGATAAGGATGGAAAAAATTCTATCATCATAAATGGAGATAAGGTAGGGACGGGGAGGATATTCCCCACCCAATGGGGTCCCCGGCCCATAAGGTTTCCATATATTTTATATTACTTTGATGTTATTTTATTATTTTAATATTCTAAATATAGTTACATGTATAATTCTAAAATACCTTAAGACTACATGTGCTTACCTCCTTTATATTTATTAGGAATTATGGTTGGATATATTTGTTTCTTGTAAAATAGCTTATGACCACAAAGTTATGTCATTATGTTCTTTGAGATTATGATTTAATATATTTCTTATGAATTAACTTACGGATTTTGTAATTATAGTAAATTTATTCTTTTTTATTTGTTACATGAAACTCAATATTTTATTTTATTTTTAAATCTAACAAAAAAATTAAAATTAAAAAAAATAAATATTTTAATATTAAAATTAGGGCAGTAGGACAACGATTTCATGAGAGTGAAAAACAAATTTAATAAAAATGAGATAGGTGGGCATGAGATCCCTACGGAGATGGGGATCCCCATATGGATGGAGATGGAGAAGTTCTTATCTCTATTAATGGAATGGGGATGGGGATGGGGACGAGGGGCTAAAATGGTGGCAGAGATGGAAATGGGGAATGGCTCCTCTCTCTGCCTCCGCCCTGCCTCATTGTCATCCCTAGATGCGTCTTAGGACATCCCCCATTTCAAATATCAGGATGGGGTAAGACAATAATGCATCCTATTCTAAGAAAAATCTTGTATGACTTTATCCTATAGGATTTAAAACCTTACTTCTATAACCTCATCCATATCCTCATTCCTAGAAGAGGACATATTAGGAACCATATATTTCATATGATGTCCATGTAATCGGTATCCGATAATTTTCCTTACAAATTGTCCATGGAGTGTTAAACATCAAAATACTGGACCACTGTACTGCTTCCAAAACACAGAAACTACGGTAAAATGCATGAAAATCATGAATTTACATTGCTAGAATAAACAGAATATCAATTGAATCATATCCATAGTTTCAAATATTAATAATGATAACTCCAAGTTGTAAGCAAGAAATAGAAAAGAGTAGAGGGATGCTGACCTTGATATGACCATCCCGTGCAATCAACAAGTTATCTGGTTTCAGATCTCGATGAATTACATTCATGGAATGCAAGTACTCCAACGCAAGTACCTGAAAATGTTATACTCTACTTCCACATCATTATTTGCATATGGCCTTTCCTGCGGTAGCCAATGCTTAATAGAAAGCCTAGAATTAAACAAGGTAAAGACTGGAATTAAACAAGGGATCTATGTACTTACTACTTCAGCTATGTAAGTCCGTGCCATTTCTTCATCCAAGCAACCCAAATTTCTCAATAAAGAGTAAAGATCTCCACCATTCAAGTACTCCATGACCAGATACAGATTTTCCCTACATGTGAAGGAGTAGAAAAATCGGACCTGCTGATTACAATGAAGTTAAGTATGTATATCTCCATGAAGCTGTAATATTGAAGCTTCTAAAGGTGTGCTCACCACAAAAGGATTGCGAGCTGATATTAGGATATTACGTTCAGCCAAGATGCTTTCGACTGCATTCTTACGAATCATATCAGCCTTCTTAAGAACCTATATTCATGAAAATAGATATCAGAACATTCATGAACTAAATTTTTTCTGTAGTCAACATAAATCCCAAATATTTGTTTGTTTCAAGAAGCTAACATTGATAGTATCAAAAGTGCCTAATTATTCCAAGGATTTAAGTGCTGTTGGCATGGGTGTGCCAGCAATGACCCGAAAGGCATGCACCTTGCTACACTAGAATGAAAGGAAAAAAATAAAAAAAATAAAAACCGAAGAAATCCTTTTTTAATTGAGAAAAGGATTTGATAAGCATGGTGCCCATCCAATGTTTGTTCTGAACGGGTCCTGCATGAGCCACACTTAAATTCTTAACCACAAACTGCCGAGAATTTAATATCAAAGAAATTTGAAACTAAAACTACATATTAGTTTGCAACAAGGTTCACTATTGGTACAGGGCCCTATAGTGGTACCATATTGATATAGATACAGTAGCAGTTCTCGGTTCCTAGATCAGAGCGGTGTACTAAGATCGGTTACACCCTCTATACTAAGTCCAGTTCAGTATAGTATGGTATACTACATCCAATACAAGGCATTATGCATTGGTACAGCATACCATGGTTGGCAAATTATGTGTATGTAAATAACGAAATGGATGAAACTTACATGCATGCCCTCCCGTTGGAGTCTCTCTTTCTCTCTCTCCAACTTTTGCATCATATGAGGCTGAGATGATATTCAAGTGTTTGCAAAAAAGTTGGAGAGAGATAGACTCGAACTAGAGTGCATGCATGCAAGGAACCGTCCATCCTAACAAAATTTGACTTCTTTTAGTAGATCAACTAGTGTGAACTGTTGAGTTGCATTTTGAACATATAAGATCTACTCTAACTGTATGTAAGTTCTGTCCTCACAAAATTTGACTTCTTTTAGTAGATCAACTAGTGTAAACTGGTGAGTTGCATTTTGAACATATAAGATCTACTCTAAGCTCCCATATCTTAGTGTGATAAACGAATTAGCCACAAATATTTAGGATGAGCCCCTTTTAAGCTACACATATCCTAGTGGCTGGCACATGCATTGCATTTACATGAGGAAAAGACAATGACATGGGAGGAAGTATAGATCACTGGAATCTCATTTGACAAATGCACTCCCATATTTTTTCTCCAAAAAAAAAAAAAGCACTCCCCTATTTAGTTAGTGCACTTCACTTCTTTTGTTTCTTTTTCTTAAGCAAGAGATGAACTGATAGGGGTATGTTAATAAAACAAGGGGTATGCATATAGAGCTTCACAATTGGGCGCATGGCAGCATCACTTCAGCACTGATAGTGGTTCAGATCTATGGTCGAAGGCTCGAGTAGTTTGTATCACAATAATGTATATACACATACATACATATACATGAATACATGCATATATCTATCCATGTATGAGGGCATCTAAAATTTTCACAGACCAATTTATAGTTTAACCAGAAAAATAAAAATCTATAGGAACATCTTGGGGCAAAGAAACCTCAAATAGACCCAGACTAATATAGTTAGTTGTCATTGACACTGCCATTATACGATTTTTTTTTAAGGAGAAAAAAATATTTTGACTATCCAACAGAAGTAAAATTATTAGAAACACGGTTTTCCATGTTGGGCTTAATAGTTATACTTCAAAAAAAGCTGGGCATGATAGTTAATCCAAAGAGTGATCAATACCAAATCCAAGACATATTAGCATCTTGAATGAATGTTGCATTAACCATAGTATTTTAAGTTACTTTTCAAGAGCAATGTCTGATGAAAAAAAAAAAAAGAATACTACAGCCAAGATTTCCACATATCATCAGTAAAGGCATTAATTAATGAAACGTAAAAGTTCAAGCATTCTGACACACAATGCATGTTGATATAAAACACAAGATGCAAAGTTCAATAACTTGATTGTTACAGATAAGCAAGAGAAACCAAGATATTGTGACATCAACAAGGAGACAAAACACTTTTAAACCTCAATCGTTAAGGTAATAAAACTGCCTCAGGACTATAAGAGTTTAAAGGGAATGTTTTTACATATTTGATGAGACCAGTGATTAGTGGATGAGTCCAAATAAGATGGATTGTATAGCTACTAACAGGCATCAGTATTATGGCTTATTGTAGTACATCATTGCCTGCCTTTTTTTGCCCTATGAACATTCATTTCTAGTGAAAAAATATGACAAGGTACAAAGCTTAATAACTTCTACTTAAATGCTACAAACCTTCCCCAAACATTTGTTGCCAACTGTTCATTTCAAATACAACTACCTCCTATTGTAGTCATGGTGATGCGGAAGCCTGACACATTACAAGAGAAGAACAGAATAGCGACGAAACTTAGCGATGGATCTACATTCGTAGCAAATAGCTTCAGAATAGCGATGGATCAGCGAGTAAAAATAATAAAAAATTATTATTTTAGCGACGGACAGTTTTCGTCGCTACAAAAAAATTTTAGCGTTAAATTAGCGAGAGAAAATTTTCATCGCCAATAATAGCGACGGAATGTAGCGACGGATCTCCATTCGTAGCAAATAGCTTCGGATCAGCGACGGATCAGTGAGTGAAAATAATAAAAAAATTATTTTAGCGACGAACAATTTCCGTCGCTAACAAAATATTTTAGCATCAAATTAGCGACGGAATATATCCGTCGCTAAACTTCGCGACGGATTTTTTCCATCGCTATTTGTTAGATCAATTTTTTCTCTTCTAGCGACGAAAATTTCTGTTGCTATTTTAGCGACGGAAATATTCCGTCGCTATGATTTTTTAAACTCTTATTTCAAAATAGTAGCGACGGAAAAATTCCGTCGCTATGTTTTTTAAAAACTAGAACAGTAGCGACGGAAATTTGCCGTTGCTACGTTTACATTTTTTTTAAAACCTGTTTTGAACAGTAGCGACGGAAAACATTTTCCGTCGCTACGGTTTTTTTTTTAAACTGCGTTTGAACAGTAGCGACGGAAAACGTTTTCCATCGCTATGGTTTTTTTTTAACTGCGTTTGAACAGTAGCAACAGAAAACATTTTTCGTCGCTACGGTTTTTTTTAACTGCGTTTTGAACAGTAGCGACGGAAAACGTTTTCCATCGCTACGGTTTTTTTACCTGTGTTGAACAGTAGTGACAGAAAACGTTTTCCGTCGCTACGGTTTTTTTTACCTATGTTGAACAGTAGTGACAAAAAACGTTTTCCGTCGCTACGGTTTTTTTACTCATTCCGCACGATCCGTAAGTATTCTTTTTTTTTTCTTTCTACCCGCGTCCAGCAACTCTTTCCGCGCGCGGCTAGGTTTTTTTTTTTTTCGTTCTTTCCCCTCAAACCGCCCTTCCCACCCAGCCCCATTCTCCGCCTCTCTTCCAATCCATTGCGCTCATCTCTCCAATCCTTCTCTTCTCCGCCATGTATCGCACCGCGGCCATCCTCGCCTCCAAAGCTCGGTGAATAGATCGAATCGGCGGCTCGTCTCCCTCCTTGCTGAAACCCTCAACACTAGTAGAAGGGTTGAACCTTCTTCCTTCGGTCCGATCACCGATCCAAGGTTGGTAAACTTCCATTCTCATCTTCTTCTTATTTTCTATTGGCTTGGTTTTTTGTGTTGTAGAAATCTTGGCTTTCCAGTGTTTGTAGAAATGCCTAAAAAAAAGGCACGTTCCGGGTCTGGTGTTGTGGCACCCCCATCCTCTTCCTCGTGTCATATGATTCTCCTTTTTCTCCTCCAGATGGCGTATGAGGGCATCGGGATCCAAGGCTCACCGCTGACCGATGAGAGCAGGTAATGCAAGACAAAACAATCTCTTCCCAAGCTTCTAATTTATATTCGCGATTCTGTTAATTATGGTATCAACCCAAGACAAACAAGGTAATGCAAGACAAAACAATCCCTTTTCCATACTTTTATGATGTCCGTGCTATTTCCCTATATCTTATATGTTTCAATATTTAGTACAGGGGAAAAAGATTACTATCTCTTTATACGTGAGTGTAATTTAATTTCATCAAGTTTCTAGGTACATCTGAGGTCATATGTTAAATGACTAGATAGAATCAAGGCGAAAGAATTATAATGAAGCTGGATTTCAGTTTTCAACTAATAAAGTAGTATTTGTGGATGAGAATAGGAGTGTGTCGATGCAGCTTTCCTTTCAGCTAAGGTGTGACTCTTAGTAGTTTTTGATTCTTTGACAAGATAGAATCAAAGTGAAAGAGTTCTAACAAAGCTGGCTGTCAGTTTTCTAAAGTTTTTTCTTTTTTCCTTTTTGATTTGAATTGGAGAGTGTTGATGCAGTTTTGCTGTCTGCTAGGGTGTGAGTGTCACTCTTTAGTTTTCATCTTTCGGAGCCAGAAAGGGAAGAGTAGCAGCACCAGTGATTGCAGAAGGATTTCGCCACCTCTCTGATCCTTGGTATGATTTTTTTTCCTTTTCTGGATCTTATTTACTTTTGATTCCTTCTCTTTACTTTCTTTTATTGTTATTTTATTTTATTGCTCTATTTTGTTAAGATTTTTTTTAAATAGGTTGGATGGTGGAGTCGATAGTTGATTTCATAAGCTAGTCGGTTGATTTTTGTTTCTTTATTTATTGTTGGAAATTTGGATTTGAGACAAGTTGTGCTACCATTCCAATTAGTCGTTATATATGTAAATATTAACTATTTCATATTTAGGAAAACTGTTTAAAATACTAATCTATATATGTTCACTGTTTCAGTTCTCATTATATATAAAAAATGAGACCGAATCGTCAGTGGATGTATAAACGGTTGAAAGATGGCCTTTTGAATCCAGAGTTCATGACTGGTATGAGACAATTCATAGAATTTGCATGCAGTCATCCAGAAATGATGGACAATGATAGGATAAGGTGTCCATGTAACCATCGCAAGTGTCAGAATCGCATGTTTCATGAAGTGAATACAGTTAAGTTGCATTTGTATAGAAATGGTTTTGTACCGGATTATTATTATTGGACTTTACATGGGGAACAATCTGTTGGGGTTAACTTGAATTACAATGTCAATGATATGAATGAAGGTTCTGCTGTAATTGATCATGCAGAATCATCTAATCGGTACCATTCCATGGTTATGGATGCAGTTGGTCATGCATTAAATCCAACTTACATGGAAGAAACACCGAATCCAGAGGCCCAGAAGTTTTATGATATGCTTAGGGCTGCAGATGAGGATTTATACCCTGGATGTAGAAGTCATTCACAGTTATCGTTTGTTGCTTAATTGATGCATATGAAGTCAGAACACCATATGTCTGAATATAATTTTGATGACATGGTTCGATTAATGAAAGAGATTACTCCTGAAGGAAGTCTGATTCCTGAAAACTTTTATAGAACAAAGCAGTTAGTAGAAGGAATGGGTCTTCCGGTTGAAAAGATTGACTGTTGTAAAAACGGATGCATGATATACTGGGTGAAAATAGAATGTTGATTACCTATAAGTTTTGTGGTCATCCTCGGTACAAGAGGCAACGTCGATGTAGCAATCAGTGATTCCTGATAAAAAGATGTACTACTTTCCTCTCACTCCTAGATTGCAAAGATTGTTTGCTTCGAATGCTACAGCAGCGGAAATGAGGTGGCATGCTGAGCATAAAATTGAAGATGGAGTTATGTGCCACCCTTCCGATTCCCCTGAATGGCAACATTTTAATGATAACCATTCAGAATTTGCATTAGAGACTCGAAATGTTCGATTGGGTCTTTCTACTGATGGTTTTCAACCATTTGGGCAATCTGGACAACAATATTCTTCTTGGCTGGTTATTGTGACTCCGTATAATTTGCCACCTTGGTTGTGTATGAAGGATGCTTACATGTTCTTAACTGTATTGATTCCTGGACCAACTAATCCTAAGGATAAGTTGGATGTTTACTTACAACCACTGATATCAGAACTTAATCATTTATGGCTTGATGGTGTGCTGACTTATGATATTTCAATGAAACAAAATTTTCAAATGCGTGCTGCTCTTATGTGGACAATTAGTGACTTTCCTGCATATGCGATGTTGTCTGGATGAAGTACTGCTGGAAGATTAGCTTGTCCTTATTGTATGAATCAGACAGATGCATTTACTCTTTAGAGAGTAGAAAACAGTCATGGTTTGACAACCACCGTAAGTTCTTACCTCAAGACCATCCATTTCGACGGAACAGAACATCATTCATGAAGAATAAGATAGTGACTAAAGAAGCACCCCTATTAGATCTGGAAGTGAAATATTATTTGAGATTGATCAGTTGGGTTTGAAGAAGGTAACAGACAGGATGCCAAGTTAACTAATGGCCCTATTTGCAAGCAATGTGGTTGGAGGAAGAGAAGTATCTTTTGGGATTTGCCTTATTGGAGTACGCTTCTAATTCGGCATAACTTAGATGTAATGCATATTGAAAAAAATATATTTGACAATGTGTTTAACACTGTTACGAATGTTGATGGAAAAACAAAAGACACATACAAATCTCGAAAAGAGTTGAATGCATACTGTCGCCGGCTAGAATTGGAACGAGATTCTGTAGGGGGAAAATATCCTAAAGCTTGTTACACACTAGATAATCAATCAAAATCAGTCTTGTGTGAATGGCTAAGAAATGTGAGATTCCCCGATGGTTATATGTCAAATATGGCTAGATGTGTTGATACGAGGAAACTTAAGTTGTTTGGGATGAAAAGCCATGATTGTCATGTGTTTATGCAACGTTTAATACCTATTACATTTCGTGAACTACTTCCAAACAATGTTTGGAAGGCATTAACAGAATTAAGCCTGTTCTTTAAGGATTTAACATCTGTTGTTATAACCAATGATGATATGGCACGCTTGAAGAAGAGATTCCTATTATTCTTTGTAAGCTTAAGCGTATATTTCCTCCAAGCTTCTTTGATTCTATGGAACATCTACCGGTACACTTGCCATATGAAGCCAGAATAGCAGGTCCAGTGCAATACCGATGGATGTATCCTTTCGAAAGGTATATATGATAACTTATTGAATGCATACCATTATTACTGCTATTGGCTAATAATATCTAATGCTCTTAGGTACCTTCGATGGTTGAAAAATAATGTCCGAAATAAAGCTAGAGTTGAGGTTCAATATCTAATGCTTATTTGGTAGAAGAAGCTTCATTATTTTGTTCTCACTATTTTGAGGATCATGTGAATACAAGGCACCGAAAAGTGCCACGAAATGATGACGGTGGTCAATATAGGGGAGAAGAATATGAGGGCAATTTATCCATATTCACACAACCAGGCCGAGCCTTTGGAAAGAGTAAATCCTGATTTTTAACAGAGGAAGAATATGCTGCTGCACAATCATACATTCTTCTAAATTCCACTGAAGTGGAACCTTTTATTAAGTCATAAACTCCTAATAAATGTTAACATTTTTCATTAGAGCATTGGGTAAATTAAAAAAATTAATTGATGCTTGTTATTGTATCTTGAAGAGTTTATATTGAAGAGCTGACACAAACTCTACCAAACATTACCACTCAAGAGATTGATGCTAAACTTGAAAAAGAATTCCGAATTTGGTTTAATAAATATGTGAGTACCGATTTTCTTTCAATCATTTTATTTTGACAATTAACAATAATTCTACTTTATTGTTAGCTTACACAATTCATGACATTTGTTTTAGGCACACAATCCATTGAGCAACATATCCAATCAGTTCATAAAGGACTTAGCAAAAGGTCCATTACCCAAAATTATGTCTTACTCGGGCTATTATGTTAATGGATACAAATTTCATACTGAAGTGTATGGATCTGATAAAGCTACAATGAACAGTGGTGTATGCATAAAAGGCTCAAACTACAGTGCAAGTGAATGTGACTATTATGGTCGATTGATTGAAGTTGTGCAGTTGGAGTACCCTGCATTACCTATTAAGAGAACTGTGCTATTCAAGTGTGAGTGGTTTGATCCAACGCCAAATATGGGTACAAAAGTGCATCCACAGTATAAGTTGGTTGAGGTGAATCAAAATGATTTAATAGGTATGAGCCATTTGTTATGGCAGTTCAAGCATGTCAGGTGAATTTTATCGCATATCCAAGTGTCAGACGCGAAAGAAGTGAGTGGTTGGCTGTTTGCAAAATTAAAGTTAGAGCTAAATATGAAATTCCATAAGCAACATCAAGTAGTCAACTTTCCAATGTATCACCAGCCTTTCAAGAAGATGGCATTGATAGTCATTATATAGATATTGAAAATGATGAAAGTGACAATTTGGTTGATGCAACAAGTGCATATATTGACATCGAAGAGGATAATAAAGAAGAAGAAGAGCCTGAGCTTCAATTTGAATCACATGCTGATGACGAAGAAACTGATGAGGATGAGTGGGATTCTAACGATCATGATAGTGATTAGGCATAATGTTTAAACCAAAGATGCTATTTTCTTTTTGGTATTATGTACTATTAACAATGTTTAATCACTTGAGATATGTTTGTAAATTGTTACATCAGTCTTGCTTTTATTATTGTTATTCTTTTTAAGTAGCAATTGATATTTGTGTTTATTGTTGCTTTTAATAGTATTTTGTTACCGAGTAACTAATATGCAGATGGGTCGCACATCATTCGAAGATATATTACATGGCAGAGGCAGAGGTTCTACAAACCGAGGAGAGCGACCAATACAAAATAGCAGTTTCTCATCAGCTCCTTCATCAGCAAATATGCCAATCTTAGGGGTTCTACATCAGCATCTCCTACTAGCTAGGATCTTTTACAATTAACTTTGGATGTGAATGATGCCTGCAGGCCAGATGTTTCAAAGGATAAAAAGACCGTTGAGTCATCTGTTGGATGAGACCTGGCACGCTATAAGTGTGGAATGGGATTATAAGCAGTTGACAACATACTGTTGGATTATAAGAAATGATCAGCATTTCTGAGGAAGTGGGTTGTGCCAGTTGGAAAACTTAAACCTATTGCTTCTTCAAGCTGTTACCATGCATTGAAGTGTTACATGTTAAATACTGTTTGAACACAATTGCTTATATATTATGTTTGTCTCTGTGCATGAACTCCATGTTGCACGTCAATGCATCTTTGTTTTAAAATATGGTACATGTGGCTACATTAGTGCCTGCAGTTACATATGTGGTCCTTTGACCATATTGCATTGCCAACATTTGATTACCATATACAGTCATATGACATGGGTTGAGAAAGGAGTTTAATTTTGAACTATTGAGCAGCTTATGCTGTGCACCTAGTATTATTGCTAGATATGTTCCCTACTTAGCATTTTGAGACCACATAATCACCATATTTTTAATGTGGACCCATGCGGATGAAGCAATTTTAAGTTGATAATTATGTTTGATGTGGTTATGTAGTGGGCCTTGCACAGGTATTAATTATGTACTATTGTTATTAGATGTTAAGTACCTGTTAGTAATCACTAATTCTTAGTTATGACTATTGTTATTAGATCTAACAAACATCTGCTGCATTCCATTTTGTCCTCTGGCTGGCCACCATGCTGATAACTACATTATGACTTTATTGTATGAAACATACATACAACATTGTTTCTTGCACCATTGACCTTTCCTTTGATATACTTCTACTTATACAGAAGAACAAAGGGAAGAAAGCTTGCTTAAATTTAAGAGACGAGAGTTGTCAGAAAGCCCTTTAATATCATGGCACCTAGTCTTATATTGTTTTTTATTTATTTTTGTTTCAGAAAGAATTTACTTGGGATCCAGAGCTTGAGAGTGTAATCAAGCGCAGATGGTTACAACAGGCTGCTACACGTTATAGTGACACTTTGAGCAAGTGGAAAGCATATGGCAGTAAACCATCACGAGTTCCAGAACATGTTTGGGATAGTTGGCAGAAAGAATGATCCACTGTTGAGTTCAAGCAACGATCTACTATTGCCTCAAAGAACAGATTTAGTGAGATGGGCGGCTCAGGTTTAGGTCCCTCATGACATACAGGGGTTCTATATCCATGGTGGAGCGTAGCGTACGGATGGTATATTGATCATGATAAATTCATTTGAATTTATTATTTATTAATATATTAAGGTTATAAAATGTATGTTAATGTCTTTGTTTTTATTTACATGTGTATTATATGCTTGTAATATTGTAGTTAATATATTTTCTTTTTTTTTTTCTATGATCAGGCAAAAGAGTTAGGACGTGAACCAAATCCTATAGAACTTTTTGAGGCTACACACACTAGAAAAACTGCATCAGGAATTGAGTATGTGGATCAGCGGTCTAAGGCTGTCGCAGTAAGTATTTACCAAACTAATAATTCTTCATATTTAAAATTTGTTTTTTCGCTTTTTCGATTAATCTCATGTAATTTATTTTTTTCATGCTTAAATTTGTATTGTAGGATCGAGTGCAGGCCCTTAGAGAGACTGCATCTCAGCCAGTGGAGGGATCCAATGAGCCATTGAGCCAGATTTGAGGCAGATATTTTTAGAAGCAGCCGGTGGCCAGAAAAAACAGCATGTATACGGGATAGGCACCAAGGCATCACATTTCTACGCTGGTACCTCCTCCTTTCATTCCATTGGCACATCACGGGATATTACTGTAGAGCAGTTGCGTGCTACTATTAAACAAGAATACAGGAGGAGGTTCAGATTATGCTGGAGACACAAGGCAGCAGATGCGAGAAAATTTCGACTCGAGATGCGACAGCTGATAGCAGAGCTTACTCGTTATGACCATATTCAGCTCCAGCTCCACCGAAAGATTCACCTCATTCTGATAGCATGTAGAACCATATTTTGATTATGAATTTATTGGATATTAATCATGTTTGAAGTTTATTGTTAAAAAATTGTTTGTAAAATATTTTAATATATTTCATGACTTCTTTTTGGTATTATATTTGTATTTCAATAAATTAAATTTTAAATTTATAAAATAAAATAAAATAAAATAATAAATTATTAAAAATATTACGATAATTAGCGATGGATAATAAATCCGTCGCAATCCATCGCTAATTAGCTACGGATGACAAATCCGCCGCTACTTAGTGACGGAATTATATCCCTCGCTAATTAGCAACGGATGACAAATCCGTCGCTACTTAGTGACGGAATATCCCTCGCTAATTAGCACAGATGACAATCCATCGCTATTCGTCACTAATTAGCGATGACTTTTTATCCCTCGCTAATTAGCAACGGATGACAAATCCATCGCTAATCAGTTGCTAATTAGCAACGGAATTATATCCCTCGCTAATTAGCAATGGAAATTATTCTGTCGCTAATTTTAGCAACGGATTTCAATTTGTCGCTAATGTTTGCGAGGAGCATTTCTGAGACGGATTTTATCCGTCGCAATTCCGTCGCATATAGATTAGCGACGGAATTCATACTTTTAGCTACGGAAAAATCCGTCGCTAAATTTATTTTTTCTTGTAGTGACATAGGCATATGCATGAGTGGAATGACTTTGTTACACCAAATAGAATCTTCAAGCTTTCAAAGTTCTACAGAGAGCCTTTAGCATTACTACCTCATCAGTGTCGATCACCAAAATTTGAGGGATCATGACAATGCATCTGCCATCAATGACTAGCATTGGCAATTCCACTGCTTATGTCACATTTGGTCTACAACAAAAGTCACTTCAAACTCTTTTGCCAGAATGTTCATTTTCTGGTCAACCACTTCTGGCAATACGTCATAATATTATTTCTTTTGGTATCATTTTGGTTAAATCATTCTCTATATCTGAAACCCGCTTGGAGTTTTCACTAAAATCATGAAATTATGCACATCTATTTTTGATGTTAATAAGAGCATAGTTAATTTAAAATGAAAGTCTCTTGATTTATTTTAGGGTTAAAAGATGAGGAACTCTCCAAGAGAGAAGTTCAAATCTTGGTTAGGATATAGTTTCAATTTTCTTTTTATTTTTATTTTGATACACTCATTTGATTAAATAGCTAACAGTTGGACAAAGAGATCTTTGAAATTATTAGGAATTTTGCATCATTCGGATGCCTTCCTTAAAAGGTTATGAAAAGATAGTAAGTTAATATATGAAGTTTTTTTTAATAGAAATGTATCTTATAGTGAGCCTCCTTTAACTTTGCTTTTTTTTTTTTGGCCTTCTCTCATTCATTTCCATGGAGTTTAGTCTCCTTTTATCTTCTACACTACTCAAGCCACAATAACAGATTATCTGACCTATACTGGGGTCTACATCAATTTGGCACTTCAAGATTTCATCAAGTCTGAAGGATGACAAACAATTCAAATGGTCAAGGCTCCTCCTTAAAGTATGTTCAGAGAAACCAGTAAAATCTGCAGCAATGGACACATTATGGGGTTAAAATGACAACTAACGAAATGAGCTTACAACTTCAATGTATATAGAGGACAATACCACTCATGGAGAATAAGATCAACCTGGAGCTTTTCATTCCAACAACTTAAAGGAGATGAATGGACGAGTTAGACCAGAAGACACCATCAGAGAGAAGCAAGCCACAATGCACAACATATTCAACAATCTCATGTTTATACACTAAAAGGGAGCTAAGCAATATGAAAAGTGAAAACTATGCACAAAAAGTCCCAGGCAAATGAAGGAAGGAAAGAAGAAGCCACGGGCAAGATATGCAGGTAACAAAGATTTGTTGACCATTATTTTTCCTTTCCCCAAAAAGTTACTTTGCTAAATAAATTCAAAACACTTGTTTATTGGAAAGATGGTCCAACTGAAATAGAATGCTGAATCAGGTCCATAAGAGGCATCATAATTGACATAATTTTATCATGCAGAAAAGTGCAAAAACATCTAGATGACTCTAAGCAATATAATCGCATGTCCATCAAAGAATATATTTGTAAACTTTATGCATAATATTCCACTCCAAATAGAAATAAGAACATATATAAAATACCTTTATTGCAAAGAGGTCGCCTGTTACTCTTTTCTTTGCAAGGAAACTCGTCCAATGCTCCTCGACTTATTGGTTTTATTATTTCAAAATCCTCTATAGATGTTCGATCTTTAAACTTTGCATTCAAAGGGTTTGTTTGTGAGCTATGGCCCATACTGTTTTCTGCTGAACCAACCTCACCAATGATAACAGATGAATCTTTATTAGCATCATCTATGTGCCCACATAGATGTATGAACTTCTCCCTGTCAAGTTACAGGATCAAACAAGGTGCAATAGTAATTAAATAAAGTAGACTGAAATCTAAATTCAGCTGGTTAGTTAGAATTGATATAACCATAAATCAATTGTAGGATGGTTCTGATGTCACGTCAACAATATTGGGAGGCATCAATTATTAAACAGACAATCAAACTCACTGCAGAAGTTTAGCGATCCGTCTTCCAAATGTCTCAACAACAAGTGCGTCAACCTTTCTAGTGTCAATAACAGCATTTAAGTCTTCTAGGTAGGAACTCAAATATTCCAATGAGCTGTAGTTGTAAGTTTTTATATTTGCAATGTCATGAACAATATTCAATAGACTCTCTATCTGCAAGTAAATACAGAAGTTTATAATAAGCCTAAAATATTGTATAGTTGATAAAAATTAAGCCCATACATTTTCAATAAAGAAATTAAAGGCACAAATAACTTTCATATAATATCCTTGCATAGAGAATCCAGTAACAAAAAATACCGAGCATGAAAATATAATGGTGCCAAAGTTCATGAATATTACTGCAGCATCAGTTCATCAACTTAGGTATATGGATAGAACCAAACAATCCATCATGATACATCATATTATTTTAAAGACCAGCAGAATTTTAATACCATACCAAGCATTTGGCACAACATAATTGGAGTGCAAGAGAGTTGGGACAAGTATGGCTCAAGCATGACCGAATGGTGTGATTGTACAGAAAATGCACTAGACAGGTCATACCATAGCATACAAAAACTCTGGTCTGAAGTTACTACCATCTTGATTCAAGCTTAGCTAGGTTGAAGTTTGAAGTCCATCATAACCAAAAGATTCATCTACTAATGAATATTTAACCATCTGATTGTAATAAATGAGAATTGAATTAACAAAATTAAACAGGAATGCATGACTGCATCCCTAAAGCTTGTAAACATTTTAACAATAATTAACTTTTAATATAAGCATCTCTATTATTTATATGGATAGAATTCAAATATGGGCTTTCATCTTCCTGTTGAGTCTCAGCAGGAGAAAATCAGGTTGACATTAACTTGGCCTGTAATAATCACATCGACACCAGGACCCATCTGGTTCTGACTGGGTCAAATCCTAATTAACCCATTCTGGACCCCTATAAACATATGCCCTATTTCAACATAAATCTCACTAATCAGGCCTACTTTTTAAAATCAGTGAGTGCAGCTCAGCCCAAACTGCTTGCACAACTAAATATCACCTTTTTTTCCAATGGAATGACAGCACAGCAGCTCAAAAAGATGTTAATCAGCATGCACAGGTGGTTCTGGTAGAGGAACTTCCTAGTGTTTTCCTTAATGGGGTCATTTACAATCCAGATAGATTGACAAAAGATAGAATACAGATGTAGAAAAGATACAGACTATCATTGAACAAATGGCAAAATCTGTTAACAATCTAGGAAATGCTAAACCAGAATGTGTTGGAGACCAATATAAGTAGCAAATTAAATGATGGAATGCTGCATTATTCTCCCATTACTGAAGACCATGGTATACTACACCATATTACATCATTTAGGTCGTACCAATTCATGGTGGTATCGACCTGGTAAGGAACTTTGGTTCTACGTGGTAAGGGCTTTGTACAGTTCAAGGGCCTCAATAATTAGGGGAAAAGGACCTGGAGGCTTTTTCTCTCTTGTTTCCACGTAAGATAGGAGAAAGAGAAGAACCCAATTTTTTATATAAGTATTTTATATTTTGAATATTATACTTAATTAATCTAACATGCATTATAAGGTCGCATCATTCTTTAGACATATAACATAAAAAAATTAAAGTATACAAATATCAGAAACAAACTCATAAAACTCTATCTTTCACTCAAAACTTAAAAACTAAATAAAGAATGCTAAAATCCCTTAAAATGAAAAATAAAAAATATATTTTAATGTACTGGTATAGTATCATATCATACCATGCCAGTCTTATACCAATACGCAGTCTGGTACTAAGAATGCAAATCTTGCTGAAGACTTTGTCCTTCTTCCTTTGTGATGAATTACTCTAGAAATCATGTTTCTATTAAGTGCCAATAAGTAAATGACATCAAAGTAATCTTGGATAAAAGGGTAATAAAGAAGTAGAGAATAAATATTTGATTAGTGAAGATTTCATCTCAGATAGATGAACCACTTATTTCAAATTCACTCCTTTCTTTAATCACTTAATGGCTGTCCTACCGCAGAAGCAACATAACAAGTACTTGAACACTTTCACACAGTTTCAAATGCTGTAGGCACCCTTTCAAAGAAATGCATAAATTTATTCAAAAGACGTATCTCCCCATAAAATCCATCCATTCTGGAGTACATATTTTCCTGCAAACTTTCAGTTCCTGGAGACCTAAGAGCCCTTTATCAGGCATTCTAATCACCAGCATGGTGTGGTAGTCTCACTTGGAAAATAATTGACTACGATTTGCAGAAGGTTGATCATTTAATAAAACAAGGGCTTTCAATTTCTCATACATAATGTTTTGCTGGTCATATCACATTCAAAGCATGTAGCTTCTGTGAGGAAAACGTTTCATAAAAAGCAATTATTGAAAGCTATGGGAATGCAGGGTGTTCAACTGACTGAAAGGAAGCGTTCTCAATATGACAACCTAAATACCTTCCATTGGTCATCTACCTCTACATTGAGATTTACACTAAATAGTAATTTTTCTCTCATGTTGTACTCATAGTATCCCAAATCTTTTTGATTAATCCAAATCATTTAAAACCTTATTAAATGAATCAAGTATCAACAAACAGATTTCCAGGTCTCTTCTTCCATTAAAATAGGTGCTACCTACTACTCACTCATTCAATTTATTAACTAAAAACCCAGGGGATAAGACACCACATTACCCCATGATAGTCAATCCTCCCAGCAGTCAAAGTATCTAAACGGCTCTAGAAGTTTTATCTTCTACAGACGCATGAGGAATGCCTGACATTCTTACGGATGATCTACAATTTGTAAGTTTCCATCAAGAAATTGACAGCCATCCCAGGTGTTCACATCTACAAAAAGAATTTCATATAAGATGGATTAAAATCACAATGATTCTAGCTAGCTAATAGAAAATCATATATTATAGTCTCTAGCCGTAACATCATTATATTCTATACAAGCAACCAAACATAAAGCAAACTAAATCGTCAATAACCGAAGCAAGAAAGACAGGATGGAATACAAAGATATATTTCAATGAAAGCATCTGAGAATCTACTATTAACAGCTCTTCCACAACAAGGAATAAGGATGCCATGAAATGAACCACTCAAATAAATAAATGTTTTGATTAATATTCTCTCCTCATGACTTGTTTCCACGAATGTATCAAGTGAACCTTGCACCATAAACATGAGAACAACCAAAAGAAAGTCAATAATACTTTAGCACCAAGAACAACTGCTGAGGCTTTCAATCTCCAAAAAAAGTATGCAGTCGCATGTGAAAAAAGTGGATGGAGATGAGCTTACCTGTTGAAGGCTTTCAATCTCCAAAAGTGCTTTCGGTCCACTCATTAGCAACTCAATCTGGCTAGTCCTTGGTGTCAGAAATGGTGACTGCGGAGTCATGCTTTCTGCCGATGATGCACCATGTGAACTCTTCAGCATTGTTGGTAATTCATTTGGATTGTCCATATTTTGAGTACTAACAACTAGAGAACATTCTGGACAGGATGAGTTACTTTGACAGGGAGACATGTCATTGGACTCTTCAGATGTACATGAGGCTCTGACTTTTGCAACCTCTTGGTTCACAACTACTGTATCTGAACTCCTTGATGTACAGGAGGCTAGAATCTTTTCAAGGACCTCAGCAACTTTCTCCAGCCGCTCGTCTATGGTTAAACCCTTTGAATCACATCTATCTACCATAGTGCATACTCTGAAGTGACCCTCGGCATGTCTGGTTGGTATCTCAAACTCACAAATCCTACATATCATTGTTGGCTTCCCATCATCTAGGATCTGTTGACCTTCAGCGTAATCACCAGCGGCATCTTGGTCCTTCGTGGATGGTTGCATCAAACCGTCTAAGATCTCAGAGTGATCATCAGAGACATCTAGGATTTCAGCAATCTCATCCAAACTCACTTTAGTCTTATCTGCTTGTGGCAAAGAATCAGACACCTTCTTTGTGGGGGATTCATCTATGTCATGGATTTTCTTCTGATTCTTCTCAGCAGCTGATGGAAGCTTCTTCCACGAAGATATTTTTGCTGGTGATTCTGACTCTGCTGAGTGTCTTAATGGGCGGCCAGCGAAATCTTGACTCAGATACTTGTACTCCAGGATTTTCTTCCTTATGAGCCTGTCTTTTAATTCCTTGATGCTCGTTGTTCTCTTTAGGCCCTGCCCCAACTCCCCTGAACTTGTCCGCTCTGGATAGAACCCCAAGTCACTAAGCTGGTGGAGACCAAGAATATGGTCCTCCTCCCCATAAAGGCCCTCCTTCTGTAACTGAAGCAACCGAGTGCACCTTGTAAGGATAAAAAGAATCCGGGCATGAGCTTGCTTCAAGGTGCCCATCGGCAGCTCCTGGCGACGGTCGTCCAGATTCTGAACGATACCCTCACATTTGAGCCAGAACTCATCCGGGGACATCTCTGCGCACTTCTGCGCGACGACCAAGAGGTCCTCCAGGGGCACCTTCCATTCAGGATGCTCATCGCCGGTTTTTTCATGCATGCCCACCAGATCACCGGCATATACACCAAGCTCAGCATTAACTTCATCCTTCAACCGATTAAACTTTGTTCGAATGACGGACATTATATCCTATAGAAGATGAAATAAATGAATACCCATGCATGAATGAAAAGATGGTGAAAGAAAAGAAGAGTTCATTATATAATTTTCACGGGTAAAAGAAAATAAAGAAAGAAAGAAAGAAAAAAAAGAAGAAATCATGACTTCAGGGCTGCTCAGTCCGCGAAGCTTTCGGATTGGAAGATGGCGGGGTGTTTTGGAATTCAATTCATGGGAGAAGCTCTTGACGTCGGTGGGGCTTCTCTTCTTGCGGCCACTCGTCGCCCGAAGAATGGCGCGGAAACGGGGGACTGCATCTCCTTGGCGACCTCAAAGGAAACGCGGCGGTTCGCGCCCTGGGACGGACACACAGATGGAGATTACGACCGCCATCAAAACATCGTCAAGGTTTCCGGCCATGCAAAATTAAATCATGAAAGAATCCTCAAGAAGATACGACGATTAGGTTGTTTTCTTACCTCCATGCCAAGACCAGGACGATGCTTATGGTTTGGATGGAAACCCGAGAGATTGAAATTGGTTGTGGGCGCTTCCTTCCTCCGAACATAAAAAAAAAGATTTATTTCCTTCTCTTCTTTTTTAAATGAACAAAAACATATATATATATATAAAAAGAAGAAAATGACTATACGAGGACGGGAAATGGTTGGGACTTGGGAGAAGAAAGAAAGGGAAGAGTTTTTATTTTTTTTCTTTTTTTTTTTCAAATAAAGAAATATTAAAGCGAACACCAGTCCTTACAACACGGAAGTCATGGCCTGACCTACGTTTTCCGTCCCTCTGAATCGCGCTTCTCTCTCCCGCTCCCCGTCGCCTTCATCGGGAAGAAGGCTAACGGCCGCGAATGTCTACGTGGCGCTGGGCTTTATGACACCATACCTGGGCCTATCGCACCCGCATCCTGCACGAATGAAGATTTAAGCCCGGCCCGACTTAGGCCCAGTTTCAGTGCTAGGGTCCAGTTTCCAGTCCTCGGCTTCGTCAATTCCGCCGCCATATATACACACGCAAACGCGGAGGAGATCCCATTCGCGTCGGCGGATCGGAAAGAGCGGGTGAAGGAGGGAGCGAAGAAATCGGGGCTAACCGGGCGGATCGGAAGAAGTGTTGATGCATCAGAAGGGAAGGCTTTACAACCGCAGGTCTCGAAGCTTCTCTCGCTCTCGCGTTGCCATCGAGGGTTCATAGCTTCTCCTCCTCCTCCTCCTCGTTAGCAGTTGCAGCCGGAGCAGCTACCTCAAACCACCTTAGAAAAAGAACAAAGTACAAAATGGCTGCCATCAAAGGTAAGCGGATGATTTGTTACCAAAAAAGGTGAGCGATGGATGCGAACGATCTCAGGAAACCAAATGTGACCTCAGATCTGGAACGCTAGTCCTGTGTTCTTTGTAGGCTTGTGATGCTATGTACGATGATACGATGAATTGTGTAGTAGCCATGGTGACGGTGTACTGTGGTGGCAGGAACAGGGGAGGAGGAGCGCCAGGTCCAGAAAAGCTACTGGATGGAGCACTCCAAGGACCTTACCGTGGAGGCCATGATGCTTGACTCCCATGCCTCCGACCTCGACAAGGAAGAGAGGCCCGAGGTACCATTACTCCGTCTCCGCTGGTGTTATCGAATAATTTACTTAGGATTTTGAAAATGGGATCTCTGGAAATCAGTTTGATAGCGCTATCTTGGCCTCTTGTGTTGGGATGTTACCAGATCTTTTACGTTATTTTATTCTTTTGTAGGTCCTCTCTTTACTTCCGCCATATGAAGGGAAATCAGTTTTGGAGCTAGGGGCTGGTATCGGACGCTTCACTGGTGAGCTGGCGAAAGAAGCAGGTCATGTTTTGGCTTTGGATTTCATCGAACATGTGATCAAGAAGGTACTCTAATGTTCACTCTCGTGGATAACCTTTTGGTTCGTGAAAACTAGATTTCGATGCAGGAGTCATCTATATTCTCTCTAGATGTCAAAGTTAATCTTGAATTTACCCTATTTCTGCAGAATGAGAATGCCAATGGGCATTTTAAGAATACAAACTTTATCTGTGCCGATGTAACATCTCCAGACTTGAGGATCGAAGCAGAATCTGTGGATTTGATTTTCTCAAACTGGTTACTGATGTATCTATCTGATAATGAGGTGAGTTGATTTGCATTTGACAACTGATGCTATTATATTTTAACTTCACAAGTTGTTCTTCACTGAATTGCCAAATTTTCAGTTGTTGCTTTCTAAGTCACTTTCACCAGCTAAAGCAGATAACTGTATGATTTTAGAGATTAATGTATGCATGCATGGATGTATGTGTGTGTTTGCATGTATATGTATATGGGTGTATGCATGTATATGTGTGTATGCACACACATATGTGTATGTGCCCATACATTCATTTAATTAAAATGCTACCAGGCATTTTCTTAAAGATCTCTCTCAGTTTTATAACGTATTTAAAGGTTAGGAATGCTAGATTGATGCGATGATTGAATTTACTGCATGTTCATATAAGCGCGATGCTAACTTTGTGTTCTTGGTCTTATATGCTAACACTGGTCATATTTTCATTATTTAGTTAACCATTTTATGTTTTGATCTTTGATTTTGTGAACTAAGAAATATGTATTTATGGTAGCTGTCAGAGTTTTTCTGTTTCTACATGTTTGCCATGGCGTTTTCTAATTTTTTCTTTTACTTTTTGGATAAAGGTGGAAAAGCTGGCAGAAAGGATGGTAACATGGTTAAAAGTTGGTGGATATATTTTCTTCAGAGAATCTTGTTTCCACCAGTCAGGAGACACTAAGAGGAAAACCAACCCAACACACTACCGGGAGCCAAGGTTCTATACTAAGGTTATATACTCAGACAATCAATATCTTTCCATTGGTGTGTTTTACTGCTGCACATAGTCTGTTTTAATGATGGTTGTTATGTATGACCTGAAATTTGGGTTTATGTCTTCTTCCATGGACCAAACATGTTGATTCTTAAAATGATAATTCTCCATAAGTGGTTGAGACTTCAAGTTAGGTGAATCTGTGCTTCTGTGGACTTTCGAAGCTTCAGTATGGGCACTTAGTGAACAAGCCTTTTTTCTGGAATTTCATTATAGTATGTTTTATAAGATTGGGAGATATGTATAAAATGAATGCAAGAATTTTTCTGTAGTTGACATTTAATATTTCTGTAGGACCATCTACAGCTCATATTATCTCAGTGGAAAGTTCCCCAAAACCACTTAGCAGGCATATTAATTCTTAAAGAACAATGTACTCACAACACACTTCAAACATTCACTTCCTAGAAAAAAATGTTTGTGCCAAGGTTTGAAAACATGGTTTTGGTTTTGGTTCCAGCTGGGCTTGTGGAGTTTCTGTTATGCACTTTTGATGACTTTGGAAATTTTATTTTGAAGCTTTTGGTTGAAAAAATGAAGAAAATAAAAGAAGCCAGGAAAAGTAATTACACAAAATTTTAGAATATTTTGTGTGATGCATATTCTTTATACATGTAATTCTGATAATTTTAAACTGAAATTGATATGGCATAGAAATAAAATCATTGAGCATACTAGAATTTTGTTCTAAATGTATTATATTATATATATTGAACTTCATTTGACTGAAAATTCACTATCTTGGCAATTGGGAAGACTCTCTCTCTCAACACTCAACAAGACCCTTAGATGGTAACCTCTCTATTGCTGTCAGAAAGCAACCATCAGCTAGCTAACTCACGTCATCATTGAACTGCTAACTTAGCTTCCTCAAAAGGTCCTTTGATTTAAGACATTGGGACTATTTCTGTCCCCTCAAAAATTTGTAAGCAAATATCAGTCTCATCATCCCAACAAACTGTTATTGCTACTTTTCATCTTTGCTTCTCCTTTTCTATGTTTAGGGCCTCTTTTTTTCCTGCGTCATTCCCTGTTTGAGATTGCTTTATTTTTAAGTATGTAGCCATCCAAGGCAGTAGGAGACTGTTTATATTTCTCATGAACCCCATAAATTAGCTGTTTAAATACTTGTAGAAGCAGACATGTTTCATTGATTATTTTTTTCAGTTTCGCATCCTTCTAGTTTCTGATTTGAGTTTTCTTTTCAATTCAACCTCTTTCAAGTTTCTGATTTGAGTTTTAATGCAGGTTTTTAAAGAGTGCCACACCTATGATGGTGTAGGAAATTCCTTTGAACTCTCTCTCATTACTTTTAAGTGCATCAGGGCTTATGTAAGGAACAAGAAAAATCAAAATCAAGTAAACTGCATACCTCCTTCTCTCTCTCTCTCTCTCTCTCTCTCTTCTCTCTCTCTCTCTCTCTCACACACACACACAGATATGTGCTGGATCTTTTTTCCCAAACATAATGGTTAATTGGGTGTCTGAATTATGTAGATCTGTTGGTTATGGCAAAAGGTTAGATCAACTGATGACAGAGGGTTTCAGCGCTTCTTGGATAATGTGCAGTACAAAAGCAGTGGAATTTTACGGTATGAGCATGTCTTTGGAGAAGGTTTTGTAAGCACCGGAGGAATTGGTACGCAGATTATCAATTACTTTTTCCGGTCTCTTTTTTCCTTTGCAATTGTGAAAAATAATTTTCTGTACAACTCTGCACAATAAGGCAGTAGTCCTTATGTTCATTGTATTTGTTCAAAAGAAAAATTGCAAAAAATGATTGTTCTAATAGTTCAAGCAATTGGGGTGACACCCTATTTTTTCTAGATTCCTCTTACCTTAAAACTGCTTGCATTTTTTGTGCACCCAAAATTTTTATCCTGTTATATATGAAATACTTATGACATTAATTTGTCATGTTATTCAGACACAAGCATATTGATTTACCGCAGCTTTTCCCAAAGTATGCAAAACAGCTGTGGTATGTGTTATGCTCTACATGACACCACATGCTATATAGACGCTCTAAACTTTCTTGAGCACTTCTCAAATCTGTGACAACATGTATTGACAAAACATGAAGTCATCGCTACTATATGCCAACGTTTGGCACTTGTCTACAAAAGTTATCACATCATAACTTGTATTTAACCGAGGATTTTATGAGTTTTATGAGATTGTGAACTGATTGGACCAACTTATTATTTATTGTATATATGCAGGTACATATATACATTCACATCCTTACAATATAGTCATTTGTTGTTGAATTTCTTGAAGGTCACCAGGTCAAATTGCATTAGACACCCAGGCACTTCTGTTGTATTAAACATTTTGTGCTGCATAAGTGCTGTTAAGATATCAAGCACATTCAAATAGAGACCATTTGGTGTCTCTTTAGGATTTAAAATTATGTTTTGCATGCAAAATTCTTGGATGGAAGCAAAGTTGGTTAGGATGATTGAACATGAACTTGAATAGGAAAGCAGGATACAAGCTTATGCTACTGGATTGTTATTTAAAGTGCTGCATACTGCTGGTACACATTGATGCATGATTTGATACATAGCAGAATGGGCTATCATGAATGCCCTCTAGTTACTGAGGATTTATGTGTGCAATCTAAAAGGAATATTTTTCTAACTAAAATAGTGATGATGGTGAGCTTAAATTTGTTGCAAATGTTTGTGGAATTACTTGGCTCATTTTGCGAGCACTCATTGACTTAAGTCTGTTGTCGTTGGTTGCTCACGATCCTACAGTAGTGTTAATGCTTACCATGATTGTTCTCTTTTTCACCTTGAGCTTTTCACACCTGTCTGATCATGTTGGAGTATTGGCCTTATCAGGTTTGTTTATTTGCTAATTTCAGATATTGAACCTTTTATAACCATCATTCTCTAAAGAAGAACAAAAGGAACAGAATGCTGGCAACTTTAAATAAAGATATCCAGAATCAAATCCTTATTAAGTTGAAGAATCACAATTACACTCATTAATATTTCTTTTTTGTGAATCTTTTGGTTTTATTTCCCCCCTTTGATAATATTCTTGTTGCTTTTCTCTGTATTAATTCCGTCAGTTACACTTGCTGTTGTCCTTTTATGATCAGAGACAACGAAGGAATTTGTGGCCAAGCTGGCACTTAATCCTGGACAGAAAGTCCTTGATGTGGGATGTGGCATCGGGGGAGGTGACTTTTATATGGCGGATAATTTTGATGTGGATGTGGTCGGGATTGATCTTTCAATAAATATGATTTCCTTTGCTCTTGAACGTGCCATTGGGCGCAAGTGCTCAGTCGAGTTTGAGGTTGCTGACTGCACCAAGAAAATTTATCCAGATAATACATTTGATGCGATCTACAGCCGTGACGCAATCCTTCACATACAAGTATGTTGCTTCACATTTTATTTGGTAGGAAGCATGGTAACATTTTTCGACTTATTGCATTTGGATTTTGAACATGAACATTTAGCATATGATTCATATTGGACTGTAGCTAGTTCATCAACTAGTATAACAACAATTAAGCCTTCATCCTGGACTAGTTCGGATCAACTATATGAATCCTTTTGCATCATTCCGCTTGGTTTAGGATCATGCACTCTATAAGATGTAAAGAAGTAGCTAGCTCGTGAACTGCTTCATTCTTTCATTTAGTATAATCTGGGTTGTTTAGGATGAGTTTTAAAATGCTGATAGGTGTCATATGCTGAGGAATCTGTCAAATCAATTGACATCTTTTATCTGAAATATATTATAATTCTAAACTTGTATTTTTAGCCAAGTTCTTGCCCTGAAAAACTTCATCCATGTGAAATTAAGTTAATGCTGATGAGTTCCAGTAATGCGGTCTTCAGGACAAACCCATGTTGTTCAGAAACTTCTTTAGGTGGTTAAAACCAGGAGGAAAGATTCTTATCACTGATTACTGCAAGAGTTCTGGGACGCCATCAGATGCATTTGCAGAGTATATCAAGCAAAGAGGATATGATCTGCATGATGTAGAGGCTTATGGCCAGGTTTGCTTTTATCCCTTGCAGCACACATTAATGAACTTGTATGCGTATACATACCTCTGTGTGTGTGAGAGAGAGGCTGTTGAATTCTGAAAAACAAAATAATATATTCATATCATCTTTATGTCTTATCAGATGCTTAAAGATGCTGGTTTTTATGAGGTTGTTGCCGAAGATAGGACGAATCAGGTTCTGATTTCACCCTCTCCCTAACCTGTAGGTTTATGAAATTGTTTTTATAGCGGTGAAATGGCTGATAAACCGTTTGGTTTTATTGATGTGAAGATCCAGAAGTATAATTGGTGCATAAAATGAAAAGTGTTAATATTATTGTATTTGGAATTTTATATATGTTTTGAAAATATTCCACACAACAGCAAATCTATTGTATAGGCTAAAGGATTCCATTACTTTTCATTCAGTTTCTAGAAGTTCTTCAGAAGGAATTGGATACTGTTCAGAAGAATAGGGAAACTTTCATACAAGAATTTTCAGAGGTGGGATGTTTTATGCACGTAAACTTGCGTTCATCTGTTTCTTCATTATACTTGATGTTTAATATACCACTCTGATTTGATGTTCAGGAAGACTATGATGAAATTGTTAGTGGTTGGAAAACAAAGCTGAAGAGAAGTTCGATTGGTGAACAGAGGTGGGGCCTGTTCATGGCTAAAAAGAAATGATCAAATTCTTTGGCGACTTCTCTAATAATGACCAATCTTTCTTTGGGCAGTGTTGAGTTAAACTTGCATTTGAGCTTAATTAGTTGTTATGGATGTGGTTTGAATTTGGTTTATTGTGAAGCAATGGTCTGTTGTGGAAGACAAATAAGGGCATTTGAACCTAATTAGTTGATGGTATTTAATATGTTATGTCTTTGGAAAAGAGTTGCTTAACTCTGTTTCTCTTATTTGCTTTTAACGACTTAAATCTTTATAATGTCCGAAGGCTTTTTCCCTTTTGTAGGGGGTGATTGTGGTAAAACCAATAAATGCATCTTAACGTTCATAAGAGTATGAGAATGGATTGAGGGTTCTGGTGATTGAATTAGTATCCTGGTGATCAATAGAATCATGCAGGATTTACCAGGTTATATTCTTGGATGGCCGTACAAGGCCTACAGCAGACGCAATCCAGCGGTGCGAGGCTGTTCGGATCTATGCGACTGGTAGAGCTAATTACCGACTCCCACCTGGCCTTGTGGTCAACTTTGATTCGGGCTTGCTGTCCTGCATTTTTGGGACCAACTAGCAGAAGGGTTAGTTTACTGTGATGGGTGGCAATGCAAATATTGTCAAATCCATGAGCGTAAGGTATCAGAATCAAATATCCGTGCCTCCTTTTCCAAACTTAATGCTTGTTTAAACTTTATAGCTCTTGAAAGTCAACAAATCTGATTTTACTCCTTTTTTTTTACAACCAGAAAAAAAAGGGATATATTATTTATTCGATGCTTGATCATCGTCAGCCGCTTGTCGGCGTCGCTCGGTAGGATATGCTGAGTTGATAGTTTTTAATGGACTTATTTATTATTGAAAGAGATGTTACTTTTACAGAACTTTTAAAGTATCCATGGAGAACAGCTATTCAATATGGAACTCTCTCAGGAGAAAATTATCAATAATCACGGGTTAAGCCAAGTTTTTGCTGGAATTAGCTTTTTTATCTGGGCAGGATGGAAGCCTTCTCGTGTTCTCGATACTTTATTTATATCCATTTTAATGATTAGTTTTAATGATTACTTTTCTTAGTTCTGAAGGTTTCCTATTATGGTGGCCACTCCTTGATCTCTCATTTGAGCTCGGTAATACTATTTGAGCTTACTTTCTAGAGGAAATGGGACAAGTCATTTTTTTTTTTTTTTTGAGCTGAACTTGTTGAAACTAGCTTCTGAATGCTTGCTTGGTATTGGCTGCTCTTTGACATATATATATATATATATATATATATATATATATATATATATATAGCTAGATACTTGTGTTCACTTTCATAAATTACCTCAATCTGTTAACATTACGCTAACTTGCATGGTAAAGGACTAGCAGCCAACTTAGAAAAGAATTGCTGTAAGAGAGAGAAAATGATGAACAAAAAGGTTTAAAGATTTTTTTCACGTTTTAGCCTTTTTTGAATGGAGTTTTAGAATTTTAAGCTTAAGATATTTTCCTCTTTGGTTGCCACTCTCTCTCTTTTCATATCTAAGATATAGAATTAGTTTCTATAAACGCTTTGAAGGATCCTTTAAATTTGGTTCATTTAATGATAAATAAGAAAAGTGTTTTGAGTTTTAAAGAGAACGTTGCCATTATAGAAGTCATTCAATACTAAAGTCCTTTGTTTTGAAAGGATTTATATTAATGCAGCTTCAACTATGAAATTGTGCTGGGTGTGAGTGCTTTGAGAATCGTGTGAGTGCTTTGAGAATCGTGCGCCTGAGTGCTTTGGTTCTCCGTCTTCCTCCTGCTTTAAGATTCGTGTGTCCGTGTTCTTCTTCCTTGATTGCTGGGTGTTCTTCGTCTCTGCTCCTTCGCCGTTTCTCCGGTTTTCTCTCTTCGGCTCTCCCTCCATTCCTATGGCTCCTGATCCGGTCGAAGGTAGCCGGTATCCGGGGAGGAGGTTGATGTCAAAAGGTTTTCACTGGGTTACCCAGTCCCCTTCGCCTGATGTTATCGAGAGGCTGCAGTCTTCGTTCCCGGAGGTGACTCATCTCCCGATGGCGGAGCTTGAAGAGGAGGTGGCGGGCTGGCAGTAGAAGGCTCTGATCGTCCGCTCGTTCCATCGATGGATCCCGACTGAAGCCTTTATTAGGGAATTCAGACGAGTTGGTATCTCAGGTGAAATCCTTCCAATTAGTTTGGCATTCGAAATCCTTCCAATTAGTTTGGCATTCAAATGCCATGTTTTCCGCTTTGAATCCAAGGAAGCTTGTGAACTGGTTCTGCATCGTCCTTGGGTAATCAACGGACAGGTGATTGGTATAGAGCCGTGGAAACCGGAGTTTACACCGGCGGAGGATTCCGTCTCCTCTGCGTTGATCTGGGTGAGATTGCCGCTTCTGCCTCTTGAATTCTGGAAGGAGGAATTCCTTAGAGCTATTCTTGAGCCAGCGGGCGAGTTTGTCAGCGTTGATGCAGCTACTGTGGCGAAGTCAAGGGGAGGGTTTGCGAGGGTTTGTTTGCGAATTGACCTTAGTCGCCCTCTCCGGCCAGGTACCCGGATTCAAGGAAGCTTCAATCCATTCTGGCAGAATTTTGTTTATGAGAATTTGGAGGGAGTTTGCTTGAACTGTGCCACTCTGCACTTGGATGGCCTCTGTTCTCAGCCGAGTTGCCATGAGGGGGATAGCTCTGATTCTGGTCCTCTGTTTGGGCCGTGGCTCGTTGCTGTTCGGAAGAGATCTTTTGATTCTATCCCTCAGGTGGTGGGTGAAGACTTCGCCGTTGGCTTCGGTTTCAAACTCGGGATCTGCTTCTGCGTCCCAGGCAGTGAAGCAGGGGATTCCAGTGGGCACGGCTGAATCGTCTGAAGGATGGGCTGCTCCGGTGAAGATTGCTCGCCGGAGACCCTCCTCGTCCTCAAGAATGCATCTCAGGCCTGACGATGTGGTGGCGCTCCCCGGGAAGGATAAGGTCACTGTGGTTAATGGGAACAGTCCCGTGCCGGTTCAGAGAGAGCGTGCCGTTTCTAAGGCAGCTTCTCTGAACTTTAAATCTGTTGCCGAGATTGATTCCCTGGAGCCTGGTCTGAACTTTCCTACATTGATTCATAACCCTTTCTCCTCTCTTGCTAAAGTGGTGAGCTATGATGGTCCTGTGGATAGCAGGGAAGTCAGTTCAGGTCCACTTAAGCGAGCTAGGCCGGAGGTTTCTCATGCTCCAAGAATCTTATCCAAATCAGATAAGAAAAAGGGAAAAGGAAAGGTTTCTTTCACCAAAATAGGAGAGATTAGTTGCGGCTCTCCGATTCAGCTGGATCATTTTCCTTGTTCTCAGGTTGGTGCTATGGAGTCGGTGAGGGATCAATCTGTTGGAAGGGTTGATATTCCGTTGGCTGACTCTTCTGGCGAACCTACAGGGATTGATCTCTGGTTCCCCAATTCAGGCACAGTCTTCCTCTTCAGGTGAGTCTGATCCTGGTTCGGAGGGACTGTTGACCAATTCAGTTCTGAAGCCTGTTGATGGCTCCCAGTTGAATGCTGGTATGATTGATAGTGATATGCTAGTGGATCAAGGAAGGGTCCCATCCTCCGCCATCCTGTAAATGAAGATCTTACTATGGAATGTTAGAGGAGCTCGAAAACCTTCTTTTCGATCCTCCTTTAATAGATTATTGCAAGTTCACCACTTTGACATCTGTGTCCTCTTGGAGACCAGACTTTCGGGGGATAGTCTTCTCCGTTTTCGTAGACAGATTGCCCTTACTTGGTCTTCTTATGCTGTGGAGGCTGTTGGTCTGTCGGGGGTATGCTGGCTATATGGCGCACCTCTGCAGTCAGAATTGATGCTTTCCATCAGTGCAATCAGCAAATTGGTCTTATGATCTCTGAGGGGTCTTCTGACCCCTGGTTTCTTTCGGCTGTCTATGCCAGCACGGACTACCGGGAGAGAAGGGTTCTCTGGTCCGAACTGCTTTCCCTCCTTGCTAAGGGTATTCCGTCTATCATTGCGGGGGATTTCAATTGTATCACTGAGGCTAATGAAAAACGTGGAGGCAGACGGGTTTCTGGCTCAGCTGATATTAATGAATTCAGATCCTTTATTGGCTCTTCTGGGCTTTTGGATTTAGGGTATTCGGGATCCCAATTCACTTGGTGCAATAACCGCCAGGGGTCTGCTCGAGTCTGGGAGAGACTTGATCGTGCCATGGCTTCTCCCCAGTGGCTCCAAAGATTCCCTATGGTTACTGTCACTCATCTCCCTAGGATTGCTTCTGACCATTGCCCTATATTGATTTCTACGGAGGCTGATCAGCTTATGCGGAAGCAATTCAGATTTGAGCAGTTTTGGACTAGTCTTTCAGCTGCTCGCTCTATTATATCTCAGATCTGGCATACTCCTGTTAGGGGCAATGCTGTCTATCGATTATCTCGGCGTTTTAAGATGGCCAGACACAGACTATCCAGATGGAACAGGGTTGAGGTGGGGGATCTGGTCAGACAAGTTGAGCAGGTTGAAACTGATATTAAAGTTATGCAGGCTAAGGAGGATCAGGAGGGTTTTTGGCGGACTCGGACCTCTCTTTCCTTAGGGAGTTGCTGGCTCGGCACCACTCCCTTTTGCGGCAGCAGGAGATGTATTGGTGGCAGAGATCTCGGGCTCAGTGGATTTGTGATGGGGATCGTAACACCAGATTCTTCCATCAGGCCACTCTGAAGCGGAGAGCTGCTAATCGGATTCGGAGGTTAGTAGATGAAGACGGGCATACTAGGGAGGATTTTCAATCTATCAGTGACCTTCTTCTCCATTTCTTCCGGACCAGATGGGCTGACTCTAATGGTGATGGGTATCCGGTTGTTCAGGTTCCGTCTTCTAGGAAGGTCTCCTCCCTGGATAACGATATGCTTACCAGGCCGATCTCGGCTGATGAGATTAGGGAGGCCCTGTGGGAGCTTGGGCCGAACAAAGCCCCTGGGCCTGATGGTTTTCCACCATTTTTCTTTCGGCACTATTGGGATATTGTTGGTCGGGAGGTTGTTCAAGCTATTCAGGATGTTTTCAGAGCTAGACATATTCCTTCTGAATGGAATCAGACTTTCATTACCTTGGTGCCCAAGAGAGTGGATGCTTCTCTCCCTCAGCACTTTAGGCCCATTAGCCTCTGTTCTACATTGTATAAAGTTTGTGCTCGCCTATTAGCTCGCCGCCTTTGTCTGGTGATTCCTCGCCTCATTTCGAGGAGCAGGGGGCTTTCATTAGAGGGAGGTCTATCTCTGATAATGTTCTTATTGCTCAGGAGTTTATGCATGTTCTTCATAGAGCCCCGGCAAGACGATGTCTTATGGCTGTTAAGCTTGATATGGAGCGTGCTTATGATCGCTTGAGCTGGGTTTTTTGTACCGCTCTCTTCTGGAGTTTGGGTTTGATGAATTATTTATAGAATGGATTATGGCTTGCATCCATAAGCCCTCTTTTTCTCTAATTATCAATGGAAACACGACTGATTTTTCCACTCTAGTGTTGGTCTCCGCAGGGTTGCCCCTTATCTCCTTTGCTTTTCATCCTGGCTGCTGATGATCTTTCTCGGGCTTTACGCCAGGCTCAGATGGACAGGCGGATTGCCCCAGTTATGGCTGGGCCTGAGGGCTCTTTTGTCTCCCACCTCCTCTTTGCTGATGATTGTATCTTACTTGGCCATGCTTCTATTGAGAATGCGGCTTCTTTTCATTCTATTATTCAGAGCTACTGCCAGGCTTCTGGTCAGAAGGTCAATTTTCTGAAGTCTTCTATTTGTTTTAGCCCGAAGACCTCTAGATCCACTAGAGAAGCCATCATCAGACTGTCGGGTATCACCACTCAGACTGATAGATTTATTTATTTGGGGATCCCTATAACGGGGCGAAGCCCCCGCTGCTCTGATTTCTCCGAGATTGAGAGGCGGGTGCGCCAGCGCATTGAGGGATGGCAGGTGACTGGTCTTTCTATGATGGCTAGGGTTATTATTATTCTCAGTTATTTTCCTCCCTTCCCTTTCCTCTCTTCCCCCATTCATATCCTGTCGAATACAGCCATTCCAATTACTTGTCTGAGAAGGATCGAGAGATGCTTTCGTGATTTCCTATGGGCTTCTGTGCAGGATGGTCATGGGATTCACCTCTTATCCTGGGACTTGGTTGTATGCCTATTGCTGAGGGTGGTCTCGGTATCCAGTCCTTGATTGTTAGAAGAAAAGCCCTTATTGCCAGACATGCTTCGAGATTTCTTCTTGAGCCACATTGTCTTTGGAGCTCCTGATGCGTATTAGGTATGGAGAATGGACATCTGCCATGTATATTCGCCACCTCGGGGAAGCTCCTCCTTTTGGAAGGAGATCTGTCGCTATGGTCAGGCTATTTTGGACAATCTCTCTTGGATGATCGGTGATGGTTCTTCGGTCAGTGTTATTCAGGATACTTGGATTTCTGAGCTTCCTCTCTCTCGATGGCCCTCCTTTATCAGCATTGAGACCCCTTCCAGTCTTCGGGTCAAGGACTTGATTTCCTCTGATCCTCCTGCTTGGCATATCCCCTCGGTGACCAGATTGTTTGGTACGGAACTTGCCCGGCGGATTTTATCGATGCCTCTTCTTCCTGGTCGTTCCTCTGATGTTAGACTCTGGCAGAGTTCCTGTCTCTCTAAGGCCCCGACTAGGGATCTGATGATGATGTTCAGATCTCAGCCTCAGTGCCTGGAAGATGCTGCGTGGATTTGGAAGCTTCCTACTATCCCCAGAGTTCAGTTATTTATCTGGAAACTTCTGTGGGGCTCCCTCCCTACCTGTGCTCTCCTTTCTCGGAGGGGTATCCCTATTCAGTCGATCTTCCCGTTATGCAGCTGGAGGAGGAATCTATAGATCATGCTATTTTCATCTGCCCTAGAGCTAGACGGGTCTGGCTTATGGTGGGTTATCCTCTCAGGCAGAATGACTCGGGCTCCCTGTACTCTTCTTTCCTTCTGAATCTTCGGAGATGCCCTCAGCATAAGAAAGGTCTCTGGGCGGTCACTGCCTATCAGATTTGGCTAACCAGGAACCAGTTTATTTTCTCTGATGACACTATCTCTCTGCATAAGACTGCTAGAAAGATCAGATTATTGGCGACGGACTGTGCTCGGATTGGGTCTGATATCTCTGGCCACTGGGGATCCCCTGCTGCTTCGGCAGCGAACCGGCATACGGTTCTTATCTCCTGGGAGCCCCCCCCTCCAGGGTATGTCAAAGTCAATTTTGACGGGAGTGTCCGTGGTAGAGTTGCTGGGTCAGCGTTCATTATCAGAGGTCCTCATGGTGACCTTTTGGCGGCAGGAGGTTTTGGTTCTCTCGACTCTTCTGTCCCCATGACTGAACTTCGTGCGGCTTGGGCGGGTATTTCTTATGCTGCTCGGGTTCTTCATGCTCAGAGGATTTGTATTGAGGGCGACTCCATGTCGGTTATTGCTTGGATCCAGACGCAAAATTGCCCTCCTGCTCTGTCTAATCCGATTTTGTTGGATATTTGGGCTATTCTGCGGGAGATTGATTGTGTCCTGTCCCGTCATATATATCGCGAAGCCAACTCGGCGGCGGACTGGATTGCTGCTTCAGTGGCTCTGCTTTCTGGTCCATGGATTTTGACGCCGGGTGACCCCTGCCCTGCTCCTTTGCAGCAAATTTTGTACTCTGATCTATCTGGGCTGACTCGCGCTAGATTAGTGTGATCGCCCGTTGTACCAAAAAAAAAAAAAAAAGGATTTATATTATCTTTAAATAAATGCTTATTTTTTGAGCATCTATAATGTGTCATCTTTTTAATCAACCTTCTAGCTTGTACCCATTCACTGGAGTCTCTCTCTCTCTCTCTGATCAACTTCCTAGCTTATGCACACATTCATTGGAATCTCTCTCTCTCTCTCTCTATATATATATATATATATATATATATATATATTGTTGCCGCTGAAATCCGTCCTTCGACTCGGGCGCGGTCGATCTCCGGGAAGAGGGGGTGCGGCGGACCTGCAAAAGAAGCCCACACGCGGAGGGACGCTGGGGGTGGTCCTCCGCGGAAGACCCTCCGACGCTCAAGTCAGTGGGGAAGGAATCGGCGATCAACAGATAATGAGGAGGTGGATCTCTCCGGGAGACCTCTCCGGGGGCGGCCAATCGGAGGCTCCAAAGGGCAGGAGCGCCGACGAGCTCCGGCGAGAGCAGGAGAGTGAGAGTGGAGGTGTGCGTACAGAGTCGCGTACCTGAGGGAATCTGTCAATCTGATACTTATAGACTGTCACCTGGGGACTTGAGCATCTTCTGGAAGGTTCTGAGGTTGTTACGATACGGGGGTAGACAGAATCAGGCCGTTGTGGGGCCGTTAGAATCCACGCCTTGTCTGTTAAGGGATCGACGGCTGGGAGAGCTCCTCGATGTCTTGGGATCTGGGTGAGTAGACCTGGGGCGGTTACAATAGGTCTTAGGCCACGTCTCAATATGATTCCTTGCCTAAGGAGCTGCTCGGGTAAGCTTAAGCTCTCCCGCGTCAGGTTCCGCGGAGGTAGACGTCAGGGCGTGGATCGCTGGGTAAAAGCGAGCTACGGAAGCCCGGAGGAGGCCGAGCTACGGAAGCCCGGAGGAGGCCGAGCTACGGAAGCCCGGAGGAGGCCGAGCTAGGGAAGCCCGGAGAGGCCGAGCTACGGAAGCCCGGAGGAGGCCGAGCTAGGAAAGCCCGGAGAGGCCGAGCTACGGAAGCCGGAGGAGGCCGAGCTAGGGAAGAAAGGGGCCGAGCTACGGAAGCCCGGAGGAGGCCGAGCTAGGGAAGCCCGGAGAGGCCGAGCTACGGAAGCCCGGAGGAGGCCGAGCTACGGAAGCCCGGAGGAGGCCGAGCTACGGAAGCCCGAAGGAGGCCGAGCTACGGAAGCCGGAGGAGGCCGAGCTACGGAAGCCCGGAGGCCGAGCTAGGGAAGCCGAAAGGGGCCGAGCTGCGGAAGCCCGGAGGAGGCCGAGCTACGGCAGCCCGGAAGAGGCCGAGCTGCGGAAGCCCGGGAGAGGCCGAGCTACGGAAGCTCCCTACGGAAGCCCGGAGGAGGCCGAGCTAGGGAAGCGATGCGGAAGCCCGGAGGAGGCCGAGCTACGGCAGCCCGGAAGAGGCCGAGCTACGGAAGCCCGGGAGGAGGTCAGCCTTAGCCGCCTCGCACGGATATCAATGCAATGACGATTTTACCCCCCAACACATGCCCTCCACTCCCTAGTTCGAAGCGTAGGTTCGGGCGTAGGGAGTATAAGCTCAAGTGGCGCGCCCTGGATGGGACGTCTTGGCCTAACAGTTCATGCAATGATGCCCTAATTAATGCGACAGGGCTATCGTACCTTCGGAGGTAAGGTTCCTCCACTAGCGACGGTTGAGATTGTGCCGTGCCGTGAATCCCGATCGATATGGAGGTTTGTCGAGGCGATTCCGGACGCCTCGAATGAGACGTCCCGCCTCCCAGGGCGGTTCCTTGGCGGAGAAGCGAAGTGACAGCCGCCCTATATATATACATGCTTATGCACATGTGCGCATGTTCGCGGCGTCTTCTCACCCTGTTTTCAGAAGAGCATTGGTCTCTCATCCTCTCCAGCGTTCATCGTTTTCGCCCAGGATTCCCTCAACCGAGATGGCGATGAGCCCTGAAGATGTGGCCTCAGAAATCGTTGCTGAGGATTTGGGGAGGATCCACCAGAGGTATGGTCTGCCCCTGGATGTAGTTTTGCGGTGCCGGAACCCGAAGATAGGGTTACTCGGGATTAGAGTCCGGAGTCTTTATCTATGAGGATAGTTTTAAGGCGGGTCTTCGTTTTCCTCTCCATCCCTTGGTGAAGGAGATCATGACCCACTACAACATCTGCCCATCGATGGTGGCTCCAAATAGTTGGCGGAATATCGTCGGATTTATTTCGATGTGTCACCAGATCCAAGTCGTTGCGACTCTCCCCCTTTTTCCGCACCTGTTACCACTTGACTCCCGGGAGGAAATCGGAGTGGACCTCCATCGGGCCCCGGAGATCTTTAATGTCATCGCGGATAAGCCTTCTTCCATCAAGGGGTGGAAGAGCCGATTCGTGATTGCGGAGGGGAACGTCGGTTCCGATTTCCTCGACGATGGGGGGAAGTTGCGAGGGATGCGGAGACGCATCCGGCCTTATCGGCGCAGGAGGAGAGGGACCTGGATGTCCTTCGTAATGGACAGTATTTTCGGCTAACGACCTGTTATCGGAGGGGGCCCTCTTCGCAGCCGGGCTCAGCCCTCTGGATCCTCAAGGTGAGTCCCTTTTTGCGCTGTGTATTTTTCTTGATTACCATGCTTGGGCCTGAGTATGTAAATTCCGGTTTGACAGCCACAAGGTTGGCGTTGTCGAGCCTCTCCAAGAGGAAGAGGGGGAAGCGCCCAGGGGAAGGTAGCGGCGCGGACAGCGGCCAACCCGAGAAAAGGGCCCATACCTCTGCCAAAAGCCCGCCGGACGTTGGAGCAGTCCCCATAGGACCGCTGGGGGCGAAGGAGGATCGGGGAGAACGGCCACGGCACCTGGCGCCCTCGTACTGGAGATATCGGACAGTTCGGATGAAGCTCCGCTGGCTCGTCCGACCGCGTCCCCCTTGAAAGAGGAACCTGCGACGGGTCCATCGGAGGCGGCCGTAGCAGAGGGGCCCATTGCCCCCGCGGGATTACCACTGGCTCCAGCGGGAGAGGGGGAGGAGACAGCCGCAGCGGAGGAAGTTCAGGGGGAGCCCCACTTGGTCTGTCCGCCGGGGAGTCTGGTAGCAGTGAGGTCGGGGCCCCTCGATGGGTCAAGAGGCGGGTCAGACCGAGGCCTCGGGGGAGCTCGCGGAGGAGACGCAGGTGGTGGCGACTGGAAAGGATGCATCGGTGGAGGGAGCACAACAAAGTGGGGGTCCCACGATCGGGGCTCCCTCGAAGAAGATTTTGGGGAGGCTGGCGCTTGGGCTGGCCGAGCTATCTGAAGAGGCCCAAGCCAGGGCCTTGATGGAGGAGGCTGGGAGGTTGAAGGCTTCTCAGCTGGGGGTCATCCAGGCCGGTCCCTCAGGCGGGGCCGGTCAACCCAGCAGCTCGGAGACTAGCATTGATGAGGCGTTTTCCGCCATGATAAGGTCGGTCCTGCATCCGGGTGCGGATCCGTCGACGGACAAGTTTGCCGACCTGGGATTGGTCGATGCTGCGTTCGGGCAGCAAGGTGTAGCTGAGAGTATCCATCTCCTTCCTGCCATTGATAACACGACTTTGATGAAGATGACCCGGGACTACGCTTTGCGGGTGAGTCACTTTTCCTATGTGACAGATGTTTCCCGATGGACCCCGTCGTGGGTGCTTATTCGGTTTTTGTCTTTGCAGAGCGTTTTGCTTTCCCGGGCGATTTGCTGGCGCCTGAGTTTGGCGACGGGGGCCAGTGTCCAGGCCCGGAGGGAGAATGTCGAGCTCCAGTCGCGGCTGAAGGTGTCTGAGCAGTTTGAAGAGCTCATGGACACGATGGACAGGAACTCGAAGGCGGCAAGGGCGGCACATCAGGCTGCCGTGGACGAGGTGTCCAAGCAGAAGCGCCGGGTGGAGGAGTTACAGGGACTCCTGGCGAGGAACAACGACGCGTGCTTGGAGTTGGCAAAAATTAAATCGAAACATTCCGCGGAGGTGGCGGCGATGCAGCGGGAACACGGTGAGAGCATGAGTCGGCGGGGGAGGGAGGCCGACGATGAGAGAAGGCGCCTGGCGAGAATGCTCGATGAAATGGAGGAGAAATTGAAACGGCGTGATGGTGAAATTGCCGATTTGAAGGAGAGCGCCAGGTGGCATCAAGGGATGATGACTCGAGTGAGCGACGAGTTGTCGCAAGCTCGCGGAGAGATTGAGGCCAGACAATCGAAGATTAGTACCCTGCAAGAGAGGGTCGAGCTGGTCGGCGCTGACAGGACGAGAGCCGGAGTGAGGCCGAGGAGCTGGCCAAAAGGCTGGCCAGGCGAGAGGGGAGGTATGCTCCCATTTTATCCTCTTTATTTTTCCATTGGCTCCTTGCGATGCCGATTGATTTTAGCTTTTTCCAGATGGCGAAGATGGGATCGGAGATTCGGGCTCTCCAAGTGTGCTCGGGTCCACTCGCAGCAGGAGCTCGGAACTCGAGGCACGGGCCAGCGAGCTTGAGGAACAAAATGCCATTTTGAAGGCCCAAGTGATCGAGGCCGAGAAACAGACTGCGGAGGTCAAAACGCAGCACGCCATTCTCAGGGGTAGGCAGGACGCTATTAGCGTTGACGCCTTCCATCATGGGATGGAAGAGTGTAAGCAACGGATTCTTAGTGAGCGCCCGGAGTGGGACCTCTCTTTTCTGGGTGTTGAAGATTCAGAAGAAGACGAAGATGAGGAAGAAGAGGACGAAGACGAACGTGTCGATGTTTCTGACGGCGAACCTGGCGCCGCCCCTAGTCCCAGCGAAGCTGCAATTTCTGAGGGACGATCGCAAACTGCCGCCGAGGGGGCGAGAACATCGGAGAAGGGTGAGTCTAGTCATGCCTCCGCAGGCGCAACTGAGGGTTCCTCAAAGGCTGGTGCGGCTCCTGGTTCGTAGGAGTTGTTATTGTACCTTGTTTATTTGTCGTTCTTTAATAAAAGAACTTACTGTTTTGACTTAAGTGTTGTCTCGGTTTGATCTCATCATCGTTCAATTTCGCCTTGAGCAGTCTGTGGCTCGCTGGCGATCTTGGGTTATCTTTATCCCAAGACTATGCAAGCGCGTTAGCTCGTACCGATAGGCGAAGCAGGCCGGCCAGGGCCGACAGGCAAAATAGATCGGCCAGGGCCGAGGGGCAGAGTAGGCCGGTTGGGACCGACGAACATAAGTAGGTCGGCGTGGGCCGACGGATAAAGTGGGTCAGCTAGGGGCCGACAGATAAATCAGGTCGGCTGGGGCCGATGAATGAAATAAGTCGGCTAGGGCCGACGGACGAAAGTAGGTCGGCTAGGGCCGACAGATAAATTAGGTCGGCTGGGGCCGACGGGCGAAAACAGGTCGGCGTGGGCCGACGAATAAAAGCAGGTCGTCGTGGGCCGACGGATAAAGTAGGTCGGCTAGGGCCGACAGATAAAGTAGGTCGGCTAGGGCCGATAGATAAATTAGGTCGACTGGGACCGACGGGCGAAAATAGGTCGGCGTGCTTCCTGCCATCCTGTCAGTGCCCTGCTGTCCCGCAGGCGATTCGGTTTTTATTTTACCAGAAACGGTGATACGGCACAGTGGGGGGCATAAAGCTACATCAGAGCTTTCCGGAAGGTGCTCTTTTCCCATGCAGGTTGCTTTGTTGCGACGCGCACGCCACCGTCCGCCATTGGACAGTACTTTTTCAAAGGACGATTTTTGAGCCCGCCGGTTTTCGAAGCGTCAGCGGACGATTTCCTGCATTTAATGACTGTGATTCGGGATCAGGAGGGGATCTTCGTACACGTCCTGGTTGGGCGGTGGGTTTGGCGCGCAGTGGGGCGCCAATCTTGGGAGACCACGTGGAAGTACTACTTGGAAATTTAAATCTCGGGACGCGCAGCCTGGGTGGCTTTTCCTGGTCCATTTCCGCCTATAAAAGGGAAAAGGGGGTCTCATCTGGTTATCCCCAAAGTTTCTTTTCTCGCCAGAGCTTTTACTATGCTCATTTCTCTGTTGCTACGAGTGGGAGGATCGACTTTTCTTTTCATGGGCTCCTTGCCGCCGGATAGCTGGGGCGACCGGGGAGCAGCTGGAGGATGGCTCGCCCTTAGGGGATGAGTCCCGGAGATCACATGGAGAGCGCACATGGGGGGCGCAGGGATCACACGGGGAGCGCACATATAACTCTTCCCGTGTGATCTTTGCGGTCGGTTATGGGGGGCTTATGGTAGGAAGTGCATCGACACCCCCGTAGCACGCACAGACTCTCCCTTTTTCGCTGGCTTAGGTTCCCGTCCCTTCTCTGAGGGGAATCCTTGCCACGGGAGGGAGAAGATGGGAGCGACCGGGGTCGGATGGTCCCCGGTTCCCTTGGCTGGGTGGCGACCCGCGATCCAGCACCCCCTCCTAGGGGGGGCAGGCCGGATCGTCCGGATCCTCAGAATCAGCATCCGCGGGCCATGCCTCCTTTTGGATCTTTTAATTCATCCTGCCCAAGCGGACTGATTTTGTGGTTTGCCTGGTTTGCCGATCCGGCCGTCAGAACACCGCAGTCGCCTGGGTCTGCTTTGTAGCAGTTGCTCGGGTTTTGCATTTGTCTTCATTTTATGCATTTCATTGCTCTTGTAATGCCTGTGAGGCATTTGTAATTGATCATGATCGGCAATAAAGAGAGTTATATTTGTTTTTTGACCTCTATCTTTTCTTGTGCCGAGCTTTTCGCTATTATTATTTGTGGGCGTCAAAAGCGTTCTGTTTTCCCTTAGACGAGGATTTCACGCCATCCGACCTAATCGAGGTTCGTATGCGGCGGTGCGGATCGTTCGGCAAAATACGTTCCTTGCTTGGGTCAGGAGTCTGGTACTTTTGTGCTCCGCTTTTATTGGAGCTCGGTTTACCGTAGGTCGGTCCTGGCCGAAGCTTAGGGAATCCGCACCCCTTCTCGTCATGGTGCAAGGGGCCAGTTACTTGGGATAGTCAAGTTTCGAGTTCCGGGGAACGTCTTACTTGGTCCTGCCAAGGTTCGGAGAATATTTTACTTGGCCCTGCCAAGGTTCGGAGAATTCTGTGGCTCGGCCCTGCCGAGGTTCGGAGGATTTTGTGGCTCGGCCCTACCGAGGTTTGGAGAACTGGTAGCTCGGCCCTGCCGAGGTTCGGAGAATTTTATAGCTCGGCCCTGCCGAGGTTTGGAGAACTGGTAGTTCGGCCCTGCCGAGGTTCGGAGAATTTTATAGCTCGGCCCTGCCGAGGTTTGGAGAACTGGTAGCTCGGCCCTGCCGAGGTTCGGAGAATTTTATAGCTCGGCCCTGCCGAGGTTTGGAGAACTGGTAGCTCGGCCCTGCCGAGGTTCGGAGAATTTTATAGCTCGGCCCTGCCGAGGTTTGGAGAACTGGTAGCTCGGCCTTGCCGAGGTTCGGAGAATTTTATAGCTCGGCCCTGCCGAGGTTTGGAGAACTGGTAGCTCGGCCCTGCCGAGGTTCGGAGATTATCGTAGCTCGGAGGGAGCGGTTCAGTTGCCATTGTAGGCCATAGCGTTAGGCCCACGTGGCGCTTAATAAAAGGGGGCGCCCGAGCGGAACGGGCGGCGTGTTGTCATGCATTTATTGGCGATGCTACTCTTTCCGAGGGGGCGAGCTATCGGCCGAGCGGCGGACTTCCACGTTTTCCGAGAAAAGGGGGTGGTATTGAGCGGCTCGGGGAAGCGCCGAATGTATTTAATGCAGGGGGCGACAGATTGGAAAGTGTTCGCCTGGGGAACCCCCGAACAGTCTGTTCGCGCTCATCGATCTTACTCGGGATATGGCGTGACTCTTCGGATTCCTCATGCATTAGAATGGTGACACGTGGCAAACTCTCATGGATCGTCGTTCGCGGCGTGGCCGATCGGGATACCTTCATGGCGGGTATAAATATGACCGAGGGGGATTGGTTTCGGCCATCCCTCGGTCTGAGCTCCGAAAAAGAATGGCCTCTCCAGCGCGATCGCCGAGTGATTCGTATTCCTCGGTCAGCGGCCCGCCGTACTCGGAGGGGAGGAGTACCTCCATCACCGTCGATGGGCTGACCCTTGCGTTAGGCCTTGCAATCAATGAGCAGCTTGCGAGGGCCGCCGAAGAACTCTTGGATGTCTCGGTCAGGGAGGCGGAAACCTTACGCCGGATAATGGACCGGCAAGAGGAGGAGATCGTGTCCCTCCGTCAGCAGGTGGCCGACCTGGCGGGGCGTCTGGAGGAGCTACTGGCCTCTGGGGGCGACTGACTCCAGGGCCTCTGCCTGCTCCTTTTTTGCTTTTGTTTTTCTGTGTCTTTTTTTGTGCCTCGCAGTAGCTCCTTCTTGTTTGAATGGAAAATAGACCCGCTTTCAGGAATTTCTTTCTTCTTTGAGAATGATTATCTTGATATGCTCGACGGACTTGGGTGTCGGTCTGGTCCCATCGTCCTGCGTATTAATCGTAGATATTTCGGACGACGATTTACAGGGGGGATCGCCCAAAGGTTTTCTACTGCTAGGGAGAATTTCCCGGCCCAGCCTGGGGCCCTTGGCCGGTTACGTGAGGCTTTATAGCCTCTTGGGGGAGTTCTGCCGATGGTGGCATTTTTTCGCATGCCGATGGTTTTCGTTTTGCGCCCGTTTTGAACCGGGCGAAGTCCCTTGGGGGACAGTCTGGGGGGCCGTTCGGCTTTGGTCGAGGCTTGTAGGTTTAGACCTTTCGCTGGGGTCTTAGCCCGAATGGTTTCTACCTTGCCTTGTCATGGCTCGAGGGATTTATCGCTCGGCCCAGCCGAGGTTCGGAGAAACATTTTACTTGGCCCTGCCAAGGTTCGGAGATCTGCTGCTCGGCCTAGCCGAGGTTCGGAGACTTTGTTTTACTTGGCCCTGCCAAGGTTCGGAGATTTGTTGCTCGGCCCAGCCGAGGTTCGGAGACTTTGTTTTACTTGGCCCTGCCAAGGTTCGGAGATTTTGTTTTACTTGGCCCTGCCAAGGTTCGGAGATTTGTTGCTCGGCCCGGCCGAGGTTCGGAGACTTTGTTTTACTTGGCCCTGCCAAGGTTCGGAGATTTGTTGCTCGGCCCAGCCGAGGTTCGGAGACTTTGTTTTACTTGGCCCTGCCAAGGTTCGGAGATTTGTTGCTCGGCCCAGCCGAGGTTCGGAGACTTTGTTTTACTTGGCCCTGCCAAGGTTCGGAGATTTTGTTTTACTTGGCCCTACCAAGGTTCGGAGATTTGTTGCTCGGCCCAGCCGAGGTTCGGAGACTTTGTTTTACTTGGCCCTGCCAAGGTTCGGAGATTTGTTGCTCGGCCCAGCCGAGGTTCGGAGATGTTGTTTTACTTGGCCCTGCCAAGGTTCGGAGATTTGTTGCTCGGCCCAGCCGAGGTTCGGAGACTTTGTTTTACTTGGCCCTGCCAAGGTTCGGAGATTTTGTTTTACTTGGCCCTGCCAAGGTTCGGAGATTTGTTGCTCGGCCCAGCCGAGGTTCGGAGACTTTGTTTTACTTGGCCCTGCCAAGGTTCGGAGATTTTGTTTTACTTGGCCCTGCCAAGGTTCGGAGATTTGTTGCTCGGCCCAGCCGAGGTTCGGAGACTTTGTTTTACTTGGCCCTGCCAAGGTTCGGAGATTTTGTTTTACTTGGCCCTGCCAAGGTTCGGAGATTTGTTGCTCGGCCCAGCCGAGGTTCGGAGACTTTGTTTTACTTGGCCCTGCCAAGGTTCGGAGATTTGTTGCTCGGCCCAGCCGAGGTTCGGAGACTTTGTTTTACTTGGCCCTGCCAAGGTTCGGAGATTTCCCAGCCGAGGTTCGGAGACTTTGTTTTACTTGGCCCTGCCAAGGTTCGGAGATTTTGTTTTACTTGGCCCTGCCAAGGTTCGGAGATTTCCTGTCCAGGCAGATAACTCGGTTGTACCGAGGATTGGTAAGCAGCATCTATTTCCTTTTATGATTTATGGCAATATGGTGCATAATCGATTCACACAGCAAGTTGCGGGAAAATAGATAACTGGCGAAGCATAAGGGACGTACCCTATTGATAGTATCTGCGGAGGTTGTCCGAGTTCCACGTTCGGGGGATGGATTTCCCATCAAGATCCTGCAGCTTGTAGGCTCCCGGCCCAATGATCTCCGTGATTTGGTACGGACCCTCCCAGTTCGGCGCCAGCTTTCCTTGCTCCAGTGGTTTGGATACAGAGGCTTTTCGGAGGACGAGGTCGCCGGGTAGGAAGGTTTTCCCCTTGACCCTGGAGGCATGGTACCGAGCCACCCTCTGTTGATAGGCGGCCGTCCTGATTCGGGCTTTCTCTCTGACTTCCTCTACCAAGTCGAGGTTGGCGCGGAGTTGCTCGTCGCTGGCTTCCTCTGAATAACTCTCCACCCGCAAAGATGGGAGGCCTATTTCCACAGGGATGACGGCCTCTGTACCAAAAGCCATTCGAAATGGAGTCTCGCCCGTCGGAATCCTCGGGGTGGTGCGATAGGCCCATAAACATGGTGTAGCTCATCCGCCCACCTGCCTTGGGCTCTGGAGAGGCGAGCTTTGATTCCTTGGAGAAGAGTCCTGTTGGTCACTTCGGCCGCTCCGTTGGCTTGTGGGTGCCCGACCGAAGTAGGGTGGTGACGGATTCCGTGTTCCTCGCAGAATTGGCGGAACTTGGAATTGTCGAACTGCTTACCGTTATCGGTGATTATGGTGTGGGGGAGGCCGAACCGGCAGACGATGGACCTCCATACAAAGTCTCTGGCCCGTGCTTCGGTGATTTGCGCAACGGCTTCCGCTTCAACCCACTTGGTGAAGTAGTCAATGGCAACGAATAAGAATTTCCGCTGCCCCGTTGCAAGCGGGAATGGGCCGAGGATGTCCATCCCCCACTTGGCAAAGGGCCAGGCGGAGGATATAGAGACTAGCTCGGCGGAAGGGAGCCTCTGGATGCTTGAATGTCTCTGGCAGGCGTCACAGGCTCGGACTAGGTCGTCCGCGTCTTTCTGCATGGTCGGCCAGTAATAGCCTTGCCGTAGCACCTTGTGGCATAGGGACCGGCTCCCCAGATGATTGCCGCAAATCCCTTCATGTACCTCTCGTAGAGCATAGTTCGCCTCGGATGGGCGGAGGCATCTGCAGCGGCATAGAAAAAGACCGCTTGTAAAGTTGGCTGTCAATCAATACATAGTGGGTCGCCTGCAGCTTCAATTTCCTGGCCTCTCTTCGGTCGGATGGGAGCGACCCTTCTCTGAGATAGTTGAGGATAGGGTCGAACCAGGATGGCTCGGCCTCGATTTGCATCACCCGATCGACTTCCATGATACTCGGCTTTTCCAGAGTCTCCAGGTGGAATTTTTGTTCAGCATCCATCGTCTCCGCGGTCGCCAATCGGGAGAGTAGGTCGGCACGGGCGTTTTCCGATCTAGGAATTTGAACAATTTCAAACTCGGCAAAATGGGGAAGTAGGCCGCACACCTCTTGGAGATATCGGATCATGTTGGGTTCTCGGGCTTCAAACTCTCCCCGCACATGGCCGGCCACCAGCTGAGAGTCGGTGAAGGCGTTAAGCTTTTCCACCTTCAGGTTGCGGGCGATCCGGAGACCAGCTAACAGGGCCTCGTACTCGGCTTCGTTGTTGGAAGCCGGGAAGGAGAATCGGACGCCGTATTCGAAGATCATTCCCTCTGGGCTGGTGAGAACTAGACCCGCACCGGAGTGATGGGCATTGGACGACCCATCGACGTGAAGGAGCCACCGAGCTTCAGGCTTTGGTCCTTCGGGACTTTCTGGGGTAGAGCCGTCTTCTGGGATGGTACACTCGAGGAGGAAATCGGCCAGCACTTGGGCTTTGATGGCCGGGCGAGGTTGAAAATGTATGTCATGCTCGCTTAGTTCGACGGCCCATTTGGTCATCCTCCCCGATGTTTCTGGACGGTGGACCACCGCCTTGATGGGTTGATCGGTGAGGACCGTCACTGAATGTGCTTGAAAATAAGGTCGTAGCTTCCGGACTGAGGTGATCAAAGCCAGCACTATCTTCTCGATCCTGGTGTACCTCGTTTCGCATCGCGGAGCAGCCTACTCACATAGTAGATCGGCCTCTGGATTTTGCTTTCTTCTTTGACTAGCACTGAGCAAACTGCGCCCTCCGAGACGGCCAGGTACAGAAATAGGGTCTCTCCTGGGATCGGACTACTGAGAAGTGGAGGCGAGCCGAGGTACTTCTTGAGGTCTTGAAATGATTTCTGGCACTCAGGAGTCCATTGGAAATTTTTGGCCGATCGGAGAGTTTTGAAGAAGGGGAGGCATCTCTCGGCTGACCGAGCCACGAAGCGGTTAAGGGCCGCTATCCTCCCGGTTAAGCGCTGGACCTCCTTAATAGACGCTGGGGGCGCCATTCGTTGGAGGGCTTGAATCTTCTGAGGGTTAGCCTCAATACCCCGCTGGGAGACCATGAAGCCGAGGAATTTCCCGGAATTGACGCCGAAAGCACACTTGGTTGGGTTGAGCTTCATCCCATATTTGCGCAGTGTGGCAAAGCTCTCCGCGAGGTCCTCAACATGCCGCAGCGCTTCCTTGCTTTTGACCAGCATATCATCTACGTACACCTCCATGTTCCGGCCGATTTGCTCCTTGAACACCTTGTTGACCAGCCGTTGGTAGGTCGCTCCTGCATTTTTAAGACCGAAAGGCATGACTCGGTAACAGTAGGTACCTCGGTCGGTTATGAAGGCGGTCTTTTCTTCATCTTCGGGGGCCATCCGGATCTGATTGTAGCCCGAATAGGCATCCATGAATGACAGCATTTGGTGACCTGAGGTGGCGTCCACAAGCTGGTCGATCCGAGGGAGGGGGAAGCTATCCTTTGGGCATGCCTTGTTGAGGTCGGTGAAGTCGATGCAGATCCTCCATTTGCCATTCGACTTTTTCACCATGACGACATTTGACAACCAACTTGGGTAATTCACCTCTCGGACAAAATTGGCTTTGATAAGTTTGTCGACCTCCTCTTCAATGGCTTTTTGCCGTTCCGGGGCGAAGCTTCTCTTCTTCTGCTTAATAGGCATGTGCATCTCGTCCACATTGAGGCGATGGACGAGGACCTCGGGGTCAATCCCTGGCATGTCGGAGGCGGTCCAGGCGAAGATGTCCGCATTGCTTTGGAGGAATCTGATCAGCTCGCGACGAGGCTCTCCTTCGAGTAGCGACCCGATCCTTATGGTTCGGTCGGGCCGAGCTTCGTCTAGCGGTACTTCTTCCAGCTCTTCCGCCGGTTCTCCTCGCTGTTCGGCGAAGTCCTCACGAGCGTCTAGCCCGTCAACTTCGGGCATTCTGGACTGAAGGCTCGTGACGAAACATTGCCGAGCCATGGCTTGATTTCCCCGAACCACGCCAACTCCTTGCTCGGTAGGGAACTTCATAGATAGATGCGGGATGGAGACTACCGCCTTGAGAGACATTAGACCCGGCCTGCCGAATATGGCGTTATATGGGGACCTGAGGTCGGTTACCAAGAAATCCGTCTGAATAATGGCTACAAGGGGCCAGGTTCCCGCACGGACCGTCAGGGTGACGATTCCTTCTGGGACGATGACGTCGCCAGTGAATCCCATCAGGGTGGAATCCACGGCTCGAAGATTTTCCATGAGCAATTTCATCCTGGAAAACACACCGAGGTACAAAACGTTTACCGAACTTCCACATTCGACGAGGATCCGGCTTACATCATAGTTGTTCAAGTTAAGGGATACAACAAGTGCGTCATCGTGGGGAAGCTGTATCCCAAGAAGATCATCATCAGAAAAGGAAAGTTCGCCCGTGCGCGCCTTCTTCGGCACCGGCGCATCACCGTTGCCCCTGGAGCTCGATCCGCAGGCTTCCTCAATCATGTTGATACGGCCAACCATGGGCGGATTTGGTGGAGGAGGGAGTTGTGGGAGCTCGGGCTGGCGATCACCTCCTTGTGGCGGCTCAGGTGCTCTTCTGAACTGGTCCAACCGTCCCCGCCGAATCAATCTCTCGATCTCATTCTTCAGCTGCCAGCATTCTTCGGTGTCATGGCCATGCTCCCTATGGTAGCGGCAGTACTTGGCGGGATCTCTTCGGGTCGGGTTCCCTCGGAGAGGTACCGGCCGGGGAAGTTGGCGCTCAATCTCCATAAGGATTGTGCTCGGGGCACAGTCAGCGGAGTATAGCGGTCGAATCGCCTGGGAGGACTCCGGGAGCGATTCCTTGGCGGCAGCGGAGGGACTCTTGGACGGCGGGGCGGACTTGGCCGACGGACAGGGCGGTGTCTGTCGGGAGCTTTGGGCTCCTGCTTCTTTCTTGTTTGCTCAGCGCGGGCCACTCTCCGCGACTCCTCGACCCTGGCGTACTTGTCCGCAAGGGCCATCATATCAGACAAACATGGGGGGTAGCTGACCTCCATCGCCAGATAGAAGTCGCTCTCCTTTGAAACTCCCCCCGCTAGGGCGGACATAGCCACCTCATGATTAAGGTGGTCCACCTCCAACATGGCCTTGTTGAAACGGCCAAGATAATTTCTCAAGGACTCCCCCTCTCTTTGCTTGACTTCGGAGAGGGAGTCGGATCTCCGTCGGTGGCGGCGGCTGCTGACGAACTGGCCGATAAAAAGGTGGCTCAGCTCGTCGAATGAATCAATGGAACCCGGTTTCAAAGCGTTGAACCAGGTTCGGGCGGATCCTCTGAGGGTGGATGGGAAGGCTCGGCAGAGGATCGCATCGGATGCTCCGTGGAACATCATTATTGACCGAAGCTGCTGAGATGGTCGTCCGGATCAGTGGAGCCGTGATAAGGCTCGACGGTTGGCAGCTTAACGTGGGAGGGAATCACTTCCTCCATGATTCCCTTAGAGAAAGGGATGCCCTGCTCTGCTCTGGGCTGGGGCAGGTGGATCTGCTTGGCGGCGTCCAGCTCCTGACGCATTTCTTGGATCTGACGGCGGATCTCCTCCTCACCGGCCAGAGGAGGGGCTGGGCGCGAGAACCGCAAGGATGGCGTCGAATCATGGTGAGACGTCGCCGGAGAGAGGGAGCGGGCTCGCCGAGATCTGGGAGGATCTCTATCGTAACCGGTTCGAGGAACCGGTTTGTCCCCCTTGGGGCGATGCGGGGGATCCGCTGGTTCATGCGGATCAGAGGAGGAGGTTGCCGGCGAAGAAGAGGTCGCCGCTTCTTTCTGGGGATGCGAAGCGGGAGGAGCCGTAAGGCGCTCCTGTACCAGGTGGGTAAGGGCCTGGACTTGCTGGACCAGTGTAGCGAACTGGTCCTGGGTCACCGGAATGGCAGGCGACGGAGTCTCGACAGGTGGGGGCTGTGGCGCTGTGGTGCCAGTCGGATCAGACCTCTGGGAGGCGATCTGATCTTGGGCAACAGAGGTTGCTCTCTTCCGGTTGGCCATCAGAGAGATTCTTCTCCGGATCGGGATCCTTGTCTCCTTTCTTCAAGTTTTAATGGGACTTGAGGCCCTTCTTCTAGCGCCAATCTGTTGCCGTTGAAATCCGTCCTCCGACTCGGGCGCGGTCGATCTCCGGGAAGAGGGGATGCGGCGGACCTGCAAAAGAAGCCCACATGCGGAGGGACGCTGGGGTGGTCCTCCGCGGAAGACCCTCCGACTCAAGTCAGTGGGGAAGGAATCGACGATCAACCAGATAATGAGGAGGTGGATCTCTCCGGGAGACCTCTCCGGGGGCGGCCAATCGGAGGCTCCAAAGGGCAGGAGCGCCGACGAGCTCCCGGCGAGAGCAGGAGAGTGAGAGTGGAGGTGTGCGTACAGAGTCGCGTACCTGAGGGAATCTGTCAATCTGATACTTATAGACTGTCACCTGGGGACTTGAGCATCTTCTGGAAGGTTCTGAGGTTGTTACGATACGGGGGTAGACAGAATCAGGCCGTTGTGGGGCCGTTAGAATCCACGCCTTGTCTGTTAAGGGATCGACGGCTGGGAGAGCTCCTCGATGTCTTGGGATCTGGGTGAGTAGACCTGGGGCGGTTACAATAGGTCTTAGGCCACGTCTCAATATGATTCCTTGCCTAAGGAGCTGCTCGGGTAAGCTTAAGCTCTCCCGCGTCAGGTTCCGCGGAGGTAGACGTCAGGGCGTGGATCGCTGGGTAGAAGCGAGCTACGGAAGCCCGGAGGAGGCTGAGCTACGGAAGCCCGGAGGAGGCCGAGCTAGGGAAGCCCGGGAGAGGCCGAGCTACGGAAGCCCGGAGGAGGCCGAGCTAGGAAGCCCGGGAGAGGCCGAGCTACGGAAGCCCGGAGGAGGCCGAGCTAGGGAAACTCGAAAGGGGCCGAGCTACGGAAGCCCGGAGGAGGCCGAGCTAGGGAAGCCCGGGAGAGGCCGAGCTACGGAAGCCCGGGAGAGGCCGAGCTACGGAAGCCCGGAGGAGGCCGAGCTACGGAAGCCTGGAGGAGGCCGAGCTAGGGAAGCTCGAAAGGGGCCGAGCTGCGGAAGCCCGGAGGAGGCCGAGCTACGGCAGCCCGGAAGAGGCCGAGCTGCGGAAGCCCGGGAGAGGCCGAGCTACAGAAGCTCGAAAGGGGCCGAGCTACGGAAGCCCGGAGGAGGCCGAGCTAGGGAAGCTCGAAAGGGGCCGAGCTGCGGAAGCCCGGAGGAGGCCGAGCTAGGGAAGCTCGAAAGGGGCCGAGCTGCGGAAGCCCGGAGGAGGCCGAGCTACGACAGCCCGGAAGAGGCCGAGCTACGGAAGCCCGGAAGGAGGTCAGCCTTAGCCGCCTCGCACGAATATCAATGCAATGACGATTTTACCCTCCAACATATATACACACACAGTAAACAAAATTAATCTTTGAATTCCGAGCACTCTTGACGCCAAAAGTTGCATCTTTTGACTGCGAACGTGATCTCTCTTCTTTCTTTCTTTCTTTCTTTCTTTTTTTATTTTTTGTGTTTCTCCGATCATTTACAAGTGGCTCTTGTCCATGTAGTATAGCTGTACATTAACTGGCATTGGTCTGGCCTTTTCCATCCTCACCACGCAACTCTTGCTAAAAAAGTTGCACGAGAAAAAACACAAAAAGGTGTGGAGGTGGGTCCTCGAGCTAGAAAAATGCTGGATTCTCTTCATTAGCCCTTTATTCTAAGACATTGCGGTTGAGGAGTCATGGAGATGCAAGAGCGACTTGATTAATTTGCTTTTTTTTTTTTTTTTGGGTTTTATCTGCTTTAATGCAAGTTTAAAAAAGCATTTGTTCCTTGCTCTTTGGTCACTCCGTGCTCCAGAGTTGGATCCGAAATTAAGAAAGTAACAAAGCAAAAACTGGCCATTGGCCCACTGAACCGCCGTCGCAAGGGAGGGAAAAAGAGAGAAAGAGCTACCAACCGCTGAGCTGGCAAAGGAATGGGTAGAAGGGCCGCATCGGCAGCAGAGCGCCCCACGGAGCTGCAGCGCAGTGCAGGCAAACTGTACAACTGGGTTGTGTAGCTTAACACTTTGTTGATTAAATTTAATTTTAAAAAAATAAAATTTTATTATATATAGATATATATATTTAATATTTTAATTATTTTTGTGTTAAAATTATATGACTGTTCGTCTGTTAAAAAAAACCAGCAGCGTAATAAATAGAGGGCATTCCCAGAACAAGCCAAGCAGGTAATTAACCCAAAAAAACGGTTGAAGTAGAGAGACAGTGTCATGGGCTGGATGCGCACGTTTGATTAGATTAAAGGTTGCTTTTAAAATAATCCAATCGAATCTAAAAACCACTTGGGCGGAGTGGGAGGTGGGAAGGAAGGAAGGAAGGAAGGTGGAGAGCGATTTTTGAGAAAGGGTGGGGCGTGATGAGTTGTGACAGCCAACCCTTCGTTCCCCCACCACCTCGCATGTGCTCCCACCACCGCCGACGCCTTCTCGCCTTAATTCCGCGGTCAATCTCCAGGCTCCAACGCTAGGTAAAGCTGCCGCAATTTAGTTCCTCTCTCTTCTCATCCCATCATCACTCCACCATGGATCCGAACGCTCCTCTCGCATGCGCTCTCTTCCAGCTGACCCCTACCCGGACTAGGTACGTACGCATTTGCTCGACTGCGTCGCGCCGCCGCTCTGCCTCTTTTCTATGAATTCGAAGTGATTGTATTTACTGTACTTGCGAAGGTGCGACCTGGTGGTCTTCCCGGTCGCGGGAGGCGGCGGCGAGAAGATAGCGTCGGGGCTGCTGGAGCCGTTCCTCTCCCATCTGAGATGCGCCAGAGATGAGGTCCCCAAGGGCGGCTACTCCATCGCCCTTCGTCCCCACTCCGCGCCTCCGCCCGTTTGGTTCACCAAGGCCACTCTCGAGAGGTAGTACGCCCAACCACTTCTTGTACGCCATTGTAGGGCAGGGCAATCCGCATCGTTTCCGGTCCCCTCTTCCTTTAAGTACTGGGTAGTAGTAGAAAGCAGTAATGAATGCGGTCATGGCTCTTTTATTATTATTCTCAGAATTGATATTCGTGGATTCAAATAATTACATACTAAAAGGAATGAGGACTAGTAGTAGGGGAGGCACCCTGCTGTTCTTCAGCAGGCTGTTGATCATAATTGGGAATCCATGATTTGATATCTGTGACGTTGGCTTACGCAGGTTTGTTCGGTTCGTTAGCACACCTGAAATCCTGGAGCGGGTGGTGACAATAGAAAGGGAGATCCTACAGATAGAGGATTCCATTCACTTGGGAGAGGTTGGTATACTTGTTTATCACCCTTCCCTCTTGCTTTCTCCCTTTAACTTCTTCCATGATTTTAATGTCCACCAGTTGGTCCTTTATCATCTTTGCTCTCTCATTTTCTTCTAATTACTGGCAGGCACCCAGTCTCACTGGAATGGATCTAACAGATCAAGGTACTATCATGTGCTACATATAACTAAAACTAACCGATGCATCATAATTTTTTGTCATCCTAGTCTATGGCCATGCTCTTTTAATTATTCTTGTCTTCTATGTATATTTGCTCCTTCTCTGTTGCTGCTTTGCCAGTGAACATTTTCATTGATGCTGACTATCTCATCATAGATCTGTTTGGGATGGCAAAGGTTGCGAGTGTAACTGAACGTACTAATAATGCCTTCCATTTTGGCCAGGCAACATAACTCTTTCAGACAGCAGCAAAAAGAAGCAAGCAATTTCTTCTAAGGTATCTCTCACGCTTTTGAGGACATGTCAGGTTATTCAGCAATGTGTATGGCTAGGTTGTTGTTCTTGCAATTTCCTTTTTTTCTTAATCTCTGTGATAATGTATTGTCGACAGTTGAAAGTTGAATCTCATGGTCATGATGATGTACTGAGAGAAAACTCCAAGTAAATCAATTGACCTTTTGATTGCCTACCTTTTATTGAATGCATCTCCTTTTCAAAGCATGGAGTATCTTATTGTTATGTTACTCCATTGCATGCTAATTCCATCTTTGGCTTAATAGGATTTGCCTTCAAAGAAGTTTAGAAACTCGAAAAGTGGTGCTCTTGAAAGAACAAGGCATGGCATATGCTAGAGCCTGTGTTGCTGGCTTTGAACTAGCTCATATTGAGGATCTTGTGTCATTTGCTGATGCATTTGGAGCTTCTCGATTGAGGTATGAAGCTGTACTCAGTCAAATTTAGCCGTCGTCTTCCTAAAATCTCTATTCTCTTCATCTGCATATTCTTCTATATGATGCTCATTTATTATTGAGACTGAAATCAATAACATTCTAGCCATGGTTAGAAATGGTATTGGCTTCCATTCTGCACCCAACACATGCTCATCCACGTAGTCTCCTATCTTTAGTTGGATGATATAATAATTAAAGAATGTAAGCTGACTAATATCTTAGTGAATAAATAGCTCAGCAGATCTGATTCCCTTGTCATCATAAATCATCACCCTTATGAGCTTTCTTGTTCATCATGATCTCATCTTGTTGAATTCTGTTGCTTGAACAGTTCCTTTGAACTCATATTGGTACAACATCATCAATACTTCGATTTTTTCTCCTATGATTTTGTATTGCATCCAAAGATATCCCATCGTTGCCTGTGGCATTTTCCCTTAAGTTTAATGGTACAAACTTGTTGGATTTATATTTTCTGAAATCTGACATCTTTGAGTTGTGTTATCCATGAAAATACATGATATTGCGAGATGATAAGGTTCACAAGAATCTAGAACCCATGAAGAAATGGTGTTGTATAAAGTTACACTGAAGAGAAAGTTATAGAGCCTAGCAATATTTGTTATAACTCAGCCTATTATTATGCACCTTAATCTATATGATAGATAGGTTGCATTGTCACCCACTTTTCTGGTGACACTTAAAAATATTTATCAAATGTGTGAGGATGTATCAACTGCTTCTATTATTCTGCAAAGGTCTGTTATCCCATCAATTTTGAAAGGAACCAAGGATTATGTGAGAGAGGGCAAAATTTATGAGATTTAAATGTTTCCTTCTTTCTTTCTTAACTTTCCTGCCTTCTTTCTTTCTTTGGTAAGAACTAGATATCTTTCTTTATGTATTAACAACAGCCAATGCAACTTGATGCCAATGGATTACAAAAATTTTCCAACTGCTTGGTTTTAGTTTCAGTTTAAAGTGATGATTGCTTATTTTTCTTTTATTTTCTGTCTTTATTGCTTTTCATTTTTGTTTTTTTCCTAATTTAATAGGCCATTTTTGTGTTTGCTATAATTTTCATCCGAAAGCTTGGAAACCAGAGCTGGAACCACCAACTGTGCGATAGGTGCATCGAAGATGTTTTAGAGAAATCCCATTGGAAATGTTGTATGCTTTTATATGGCACCCATCTTTCAAGATACAATGACCCAGATATTCTTTCTAGTGGATGCTAAATGATGCACTTCAAACTTGTATTATTACCTCATTTTTTACCAAAGAAAATTTATGTGACAAGACTTATGTAAAGAAGAGATTCTAAACACATCTATGATTTCTAGGGAGGTTTTCTTGGTCTGCTTAAAGAATGTTGCCCAGAATGACATCACATCTCAACTCCATTGCTAGTAGTAAATTTTGGTAATTAACTGCATGGTTAATTGAAATTGAGACCTTGGTAGTGAAGTGACAACAGGAAGTCACTCTGATCTAGAAAAAAAATAAAAATATGCAGAACAGGTGGTAGGCTTATGATTTGTGGGCTTAGCAAGCATGTACATATGCATGCATTAAGGCAGATTGAACCTATGTTGCGTGGACTTGGGTTAGCAAGTTGGGTATGTGTGCATGTCCAAGCATCGGATCCATGTTTGTGGGATGTGGATAATTTAGGAATCAGAGGGTCCAAGTTATATAGATTGGAACCACGACATTGCATCTTTTCATCTTATAGGTGGGAAAATGTGGTGAGTGGAGACAAGCTATTCCCATGACTGACTTAGATATTTTCGAAGCCATCAGGAAGGGACTATTTTGAGGTAATAATGGAATGTTCTTAAATTGGCATATCGAGCCATCCCTCATGTACATGTAGGAGAAACTGTACAGAGATAATTAGTTCTGATAAATTTGTTGTCTTCTACCTATTTATTCTTGAAGTGGCTTCATAAACTTGGTGAACACTTTAATGGATTCCATTGTGTGATTAACTACTATTACCATTGATCTTTACTCATTGTTTTAGGTGTGGTTTTGATTGATGATTAGAAATAATATTAACATGTTTTATACCTGTTCTACCCTTTGTCCATTTATTTTCTGCAATTGGTCATTTTTTGCCAATATGTGCTTCTGCCATTTTGTAGGAAGGCATGCTTAGAATTTAAAGAATTGTGTAAGAAAAGGAAAAAGATGAACTTTGGATGGATGAATTAGCAGCAATGGAAGCAATTTCCAGACCAGCAGTGGCATATTCATGTACTTCTGCAGTATCTCTGCCCAGTGAAACTGTCTATGGTCAACATAGCATGCCAGTGGGTCATGTGACTACCTGCCAAGTTGAGCCAAATGGAACTCTTGATGAAACATCAGCTGATGCAATGGATACTTCTGCATACTCAAATACAAACCAAGGTACTAAATTCATATCCATAGAGTGGCGAACATAAAACTTGAGCTTGATTAAATCTTCCACAAAAAAAAGAGAGAGCTTGTCAAAATATCATGTTGTATCCATGATGGCTTTGTTTGGTATGATACCTAGCTGTATCGTGTTCTGCCAAAAATTTATGAGATGCCATTAAAAATTAGCATTACTTGCAGGTCCATGTCAATCTGTGCCAGCCTATGCTAATTGCTACTGGCTGGTGCAGTTCAACATGAACTAGATTGTTATCTTGCGTATATCCAGTAGGTAGGTTATGCACTTTAAAGCAAGGTTTTAAATCCTATGGGATGAGAGTGTCCTAGTTTCTTCATGGAATAGGATGTTCCATTATTCTGCTTCATTATTGTAGCCGTTCCGATCAAGCACACTAGTAAATACACCTCTTCCTCCCATTTCTCTTACCTTATACTTTCCCTTGTTTATTTCTTTCTTTATTTGTTTGTTTTTCTTCTTTCTTTTCTCCTTTATTTATTTCATTTTCTTCTTCCTTCCTTTTTTTTCTTTTTTGTTTTCGTCTTTCTTTCCTTTCTTACTTCTTTTAATTCTTTCTTTTTCTTCTCTCTTCTTTTCTTCCTGTTTCCTTTATTTCTTGTTTTCCTTCTTTTCCTTCTCCATTTCTTTCTTTTTATTTGCTTCTTCTTTCTTTCCTTTCTTACGTTATTTTTTCTCCCTCCCTTTCTTTTCTTTCTTTCTTTTTCTTCTTCTTTACTTTTTCTTTATTATTTGCGCTGTTTCTTTTTCTTTTCAGTGTCTCTCCCTGGTCCTGTTACCATTTTCTTACAATGAGGCAGAATAGCTGGAATGCCTCTTGAACCACCTGGACTTAAAACATTGCTTTGACATAGATCATGACATGCCAAAACCTAAAAATTTGCTGGATCAGGTGACTTTTTTTTTTTTTTCCAAGCAGCATGGTCTTTGAACTTCTTGGTTTTGTTTATAATGGTAAATCCAAGTTGTCACAAGTATGGTTTGTGTTTCAAACTTTACACTTGGTGACTGGTTCTGCTTAATTACCAGACAAATAATGAAATCGTGCATCTAAATTTTGGGAAGGGAACATCTTTTCCAAACCTTTCGTCCACTCATCTGATCATAGACTCCATTTTCAGATAACAACATGCATGAGCCAAGACAGGAGAAATTGCAATCTGTAAGTGACAATATATTCCATGGAAAACCTCAAGCTCTAACAGGTTTGCCAAATCATCTGCCTCAGTACATGTACAGTTTTCAAAGTCCTGTTGCACAGCAAATGTCTCCATACCAAGGTTATGCTTTTCCTGGAATGCAATTCAACTCTCCATATTATCTAGGAAATCTTCAAAATATGCAATGGCCACCGCATACAGAAGAGTCTGATCATGGTATCTTGAAAAATGGGAATCATCATCGAAGGAGCAACAAGCCTCCGCACTTGAAAGAAAGATATTCAAAAGGAAAAGCGCACAGAAACAAACAAACTACTTCAGAGCTGGAAGATGGATACTCTGACCATAATTCCTCTAGTTCATGTAGTGAATCAATTGAGGAATTGGATCATGACATGTCATCCGACAAGGAGAGTCTGGAAACAGGAGTAACTAAAAAACTGAGGCCCAAGAACAAGAGCTCAAGGACAGTTGTCATTCGGAATATTAATTACATATCTTCGAAAGGAAAAGATGGTGGCAGCCATGGTTCCTCTGAAGAATCATTAGTTAAAGATGATTTCCTGGATGGTGATTTCCTAAAAGACAAGGTAGAAAATGTTGTTGACTCAATACAGAAGCACCATCAGTCCAGCCGGCATCGAAAAAAGGAAAGATGTCGTGGTATGAATTCCAGCAAGCGAATAATGGAGAGAATTGCTCAGAGGCAAAAGCTGGTGATCTTGAAAAAAGTGATGAAAGTTGGCAAGCTTTTCAGAACATTTTAATGAAAGAAGAGGAGTCTGATTGTAATAAACTGGAACACAGAAGCAGAGGCAAAGATGACAAGAATTCACAACATAATGTAGGAGTCGGGGAGGAGTACATCATCATTAAAGACCCTGAATTGACAGAGCAATCGGTTCATAACTCTCCTCTTGATGCAGAAATTGACATTGGAACAAAACACCAGCCGGTTGCAACTGACTCAATAACTGCGATGGATGCTAATATTCCAGATGGGAGACACATGGAAAATTTTGAGTGCAATGAAAAATTACTGCAGAAGCATGCAAAGAAATCAAGGTTTCAATGAGGACCTGTCACACATGCAGAGCACAAAACCAGCGGGCAATGTCCAAGATACTTCTAATTATGTGAAGGAATCATTTGTACTCAAGAATCAGAGAGCTGAAGATTGGTTTGTTGTCAACCGATCTGATAGATTGCCAGAAGCACAGACATCCGCAGAGCACACTATGTATGAAGATGACCAGGCTCAGGCAATACATGATGACCATAATTACAGCATGAAAAAAAAAGAGAAAATATCTCTGATTGATGACTCTTTTGTGGTTCCTACAAGGTCAATGGTAAATGAGCAGCATGATCCTCAGTGGGAAACAGATATGAGCATCATTTCTGGCATTGCATTTGTTGATGCCACATGTCACACTGACAACATGGATCATTCCAAAGAAAAGATTAGAATTTTACATGACTACGAGCCTGATGATCTCCAAATAGTGCTAGAACGGGATCCAAGAATTGAAACTGTACACTGGATTCCTGAAATAGATTACACTGAAGAGATTGCATATACCAAAGCCAGTGAACAGAACTCCAATGCTGAAACAAATAATTGTACTGATGATATTGTGCCACCTAACTGTAAGGAGGCCAAACGGGATGGTAACATCCAAAAAAATTCCCTAGATAAGAATGGTGGTATAGAGAAAAAAACTCCCAGATAAAGGTTCCAAAGCTAAACTCATACGTGGATCTCTTAGTAACAGTGAATCTACTGTTTTATCAAGGAATAAGAGACCTCATACCATAAGCAAAGCAGCACCTCAGAAGAGTAAAATAGAGAAGGTACTCAACTTAGCCCTCCATATTTATATATTAGTGGTGTCTTACTGAAAGAAATGCTGTGTGTAAGATATCAGAAGAGGTCCTTCGTATTAACAATCCTATACTTTTCATTCTATAGAATTCTATATTTACTTAGTGAGGTTCTTGGTTATTCCAATGCATTACCTATTATTTACTATTTTGTACCTTGTATATGAATATAGATGTATCATTGATCTTTCTTTTTTATGTGTGCAATATGTGTTTTGAAAGCCCTTTGTTCCAAGATACACTCGTGTTTTGGATAGCTGGAAACTTACATTGAAGTCCTTATGGGTGAAAATGATCTTATTTGTTCCATTACAACATTACATGTATGACTTTTGTTCAGGTGGCTTAAAAATTATTGTAAACTTGATTGTGATTTGTGATTGCTTTGTATTTTTACCTTATTCACATTTCATCTGCATAGAAACACCCTACATGTTTGATGACTGTATCCTTTTTCTTTTCTTCTTATTTTTTCCTCAAAGACCTTTTTAAGAGCTCAGACAAGATAGTCATTCTATTATATCCTTCTTTAACCTAGGACCTCCAGATTTGATAATTTGAGAAACCTTGGACATGTAGCAACTCGCAAAAATGTGTAGTATGGATGAAGAAACTAAAAAAGAAATAAAAGAATATGAATAATTAATTAGTGCCAAGGCAAGGCTTACTCCAGTCATCTTAGTTGATTTCCTTGCAGGTAAATTTCTACAACTTGCTATTTCTCATTCTTGTCTTATTATTTCCTCTGTTGAGAAATTAATTTGTATTTTTTGTGACAGGAAGAGGAAAATAGGAAAAGAATTGAGGCATTATTAGCTGAGCGTCAGAAGAGAATTGCTCAGAGAAGTACAAGTAAAGCTACTAATTCAACAGCATCCAAGGAGAGCAATACAGAAAGTAAAGCTGAAACAGGTTCACTAAAGCACGATGGAAGAGTATCTCGCATTGCAAATCAAGTAAAGAGCAGTCCAAATCTACATAAATTACATATCACAAATACAGCCAAGGAAAAGCATAAGTATGGTCAGAGCGTAAAAAGTTCAGAGACAGTAGAGTCAACACCTCTGCCTCCAAGTATTGTAAACCCTGAGGCTTCGTACTTGAGCAAGAAATGGGGCAGCAATGGAAGCTCTGTGACAGAGAAACCAATAAAGAAACTACTATTTGGAAAGGAAAACTAGAAATTTCCTGGGCAATTTATTTGAATCTCCTTCAGCAAGGAGAAAGGAATATCAAAAAGTATGAATCAATAGATGGGACTACTTTGGTGTTATTTATGTTCACGAGCAGGCAGCTACGTCAGCCAGTGTTGCTTGATACCACCTTCCATTTGGGATAGCTGCCATCATAAGCTAAACGTGCCTTAAAGGTCGCATTGCATGGTGTTCTTGCGATTATGGTGTGATTGTGTTGTTTTATATGGTGTATTTGGATGGAGGAGATTATTTTTGTTTTTCTTTGTTGGAAGTGATTACTTGCCTCGTTGAGCTTGTTGGTCGTGGTTATAATTTGATTCTTTTTATCTCGTATCACTCGAGACGGTAAAGATGTATGCACATTCTTTCATAAGTTTGACTCCTGCCGCCAATAAAATGCTTTGAGTACTTCATGTACGGGGACATTGTGGGTATCATGGTTGTGTTCTATATGATTGGCAACTTTGTGAGGCAGAGAATAGCTGCTAAGTCGGCTGGTTGGCACCCCTTTCTCTGCTCTCGTGAGGGACCGGGATGGTGACGGTAGGGCTGAAGAACGTCTGCTTTAATTTATTTTTTCACTGCAATAATGTGTTTTTTTATTTTTTTTATTTTTACAGGTGAACGATCATATCAATTTAGGATGAGTCAAATCCGATATACTGCAATTATGTTTATGATCACTAGCAGCCATGAGTTGGGATCATGATTTTACTGAGGATAAGTTTTTGTACATTACTTCAGTGCAGAATGGTTTACATTCAGTGCAATGATTTGTCCACAAATGCGACGATTTGTTCATACATGGATCTACATCGGAGAGCCTGCTCATGAATCTCACATCGCAGGCGTGCAGGCCTACGTGCGTGCACTACCATTCTACGTTGATGGCGGTATTCAAAGATTTTTACTTTCACTAAAGGTGTGCTTGGCATAAGAACCTTTTTTTTTTAAGTTACAGGTGCAATATTTAGCATAATTTTAAGGATTAAAAGATTTTTTTTAACAATCATGTTTGGCTATAGCTGGCTTGGTCCGGTTTGGAAAGAATCTCTAAGAACTTGGGTCAAGCCCAAGCTACGGAATATATATATATATATATATATATGGAAAAGTCTTCCTGCATCGGGGGGTAGGAAGCGCGCATCAGTGCACTGCCGCGTGCCCGTACGGACGCGCATGCCACGGCTCAATTCACACGTGCGCCTGCACAGGTGCGCATCCAATGCTGCCGGTGCGTGGCTTAGTGGGAGCAGTGCACTAAGTCCTTTTCTATATATATATATTTGGGTTAAGTTGGATTGTGTCTGTCTTTTCTAAGTTAATTTAGACTTAGTCCGAAAATTAAACGGGCTTAAAAAATGTGGACCAGCATGGCCATGGGCAAAAAATTTGTCTCGATCTACCTCTGTATACCCCTACATGTAACTAGTTAAATAAGAGAGCTGTGTGTACATGTGTATGTATATAATATTATAATATATATGTATATATATCTTTTATGTATAATAATATGTTTTATATTTTATCTATTTCGATGTTTCAATCACTTTTTATCTTCTTTGAAAAATTATTATCTTTCATCCTATTAACCTGATCTGACTGGCAATTAAAAAGGTAAAAGAGGAAAAAATTATTCCCTTAAAAAAAAAAGTTAACTTCATGCCAAACATATTAAAATGGGTTCCTTATATTTCTGATAGTATGTGCAATGCTCCCGGTGCAACCCCACAAGAAATCAGCCATCCATGAAGCATTGCGCCCATCAGTGATCAGGCATTGATGGGGCTACAGCAGTCCGTAAGTGAAAGCCATAATAGCGTAATCAGTGGCCTGTCAGTCACTGGATAGATTGAATCGATTCAAAATGGTTCTTGAAAGGTTTTATCTCTCAGCCATGTTGAAAAACTCTTTATGCATCACGGTATAAAATGTATACATTATGTTATGATTATGATCTGTGCAAGTATATATATAATTGCATACACGGTGCAAAAAAAAATAAAAATATTCTTAACACACAAGTGCATTGATGGAGCCAGTGGATCCTATATGCTACGACGACTGCATCGACTCGGCCGTCAATGTCGGTTTCGGCCAACCCTACTCAAACCCCTCGACGTTGGCATTAGGTTCGCCAACCAGTCCACTCCCAAGATGGTCCCAACTCGGTTGCATGGCACAAAGGCCTCCAATCGATGTTCCCGCCGCTAATCTCATTAAGTACGGGACTACCGGGATCAAGGAAGGGTGGATCTGGCTCATAAGCCTTTGGCCTGGCTGCCGCCCTACCACCGTTGGCCCTTGATTCCTTCCCTACACCCCCATGAGGAGTGCGGCAATCCCGAGTCGAACCTTGTTTAGCACTCTCAGAGGGACCTTTTCTTCAGGAGAAATGCTAGCCTAATTTATTATGGCCATCTCGTCCCCATCATATCAAAGGGTCTGGAATCCTTAGAATAAAAAGGGATTAGATACCTAGGTCTTAACCAGATCTCTATGAGCTGGTGGCGTGAATGAGGATGGCACACGTGCGCAGCTCCAACCTCAGCTCCCCTGTTCTCTGACCCAAAAAAAAAGGCCAGGCGCATCTCCGCTTTCAGCCATGAAGCTCCTGACTCCATTCCAGGTGGTCGAGACCCAGGGGCTTCCGTCCTCTGTCCCAGCCAACGCCACGCCCCCAGCCAAGGATTCATCTTCCAGCCGCTACCACACCTCGGTGTCGTCCCTGACTCTGTCCCATTCCTAGCCTCGGCAGAGCTTAGGCTTTGACCACGAGCTCCCCATGGCAGAGTACACAGACGACCACCTCAGACTCACTCCCGACCCTCCACGGACCTCCGTTCTTGTCAGCCACCCAGGAGCCGCTTTATTGCACTGATCCGGCTCCTCTGCGTCAAGGATGGCCCCTCGGAGCTCCCACGGTGGCCCCTCTCGCGGCGACCTCACATGGCGGCTTCCTCCGTGGCGGCCCCTGCTTGCTCCGTCTCGGCCCTCGGCTTCCTCCATGGCGGCAGGCTCTTTGATCTGTCTCGGCCCCGGCTTCCTCCATGGCGGTGATGAATAAGAATAATTTAGAAGAAATGCAGAGGAGATAAAATTGAGAGGAGATTTGAGGAGAATTTTTTTTATTCCATTAAAAATAGCCCCCCTTTTTTTTTTTTTTAGGCAAGAAATATCATCAACACAATTAGAAGTCGGAAACTAAAATCCTAAAAACTAGGCTCCATGATCGACATATTCTGCACTAGTAACAAATAAACAAACTGGTTCCTAAATAATAGGATACGATAAGACTTATTCAAAAATAAAAATAATAACTGGATTAGGATTAATAACCAACATCCTTCCTTAATCCTGATCCAAAAGAGTAGTCATTCCAAGCATGCCCCTTAATTTGATAAAGCTTCAAACTTCAAGGTTTAGTGAGGATGTTAGCTACTTGGTCTTCTAATTTGCAGTAAACCAACTTAATTGTTTTTTGCCAACTTGATCTCTCAAAAAATAATGATATCGGATGTCGATGCGTTTGCTTCTTCCATGTGTAATAGGATTTTTTGCCAAATCTATTGCAGCGACATTGTCAACAAAATCTTCATTGGTTCCTCCATTGGAGCATGAATCTGGTTCATTAAATTTTGCAACCAGATTGCCTGACATGCAACTTGATGCTGCAGCAGCATACTCTACTTCACAGATTGATAGAGCAACAATAGACTACTTCTTTGATGACCAAGAGAAAGTTGTAGCACCAAAATTGAAACAATATCCAGAAGTGCTTTTTCGGTCATCTAGATCTCAGCCCAATCACAATCTGAGTAACCTACAAGAGCACAATTGTTTGTTGAAGAATAAAATAGACCATAATTAAGAGTGCCTTTTATGTACCTCATGATCTCTTGGCTACTTGCAAATGAGAATGCTTGGGATTTTTCAAAAACCTACTAATTAAGCCAACACCATAAGAAATGTCCGGCCTTGTGCATGTGAGATATCTTAAACTTCCAACAATTTGTTTGAAATATGTTGAATCAACTGGTGCTCCTTCTCCATTCTTTGATAATCTTGTACCAACTTCCATAGGCGTTTTTACACAATTACAATCTTGCATAAGGAACTTCTTCAAAAGTTCAGTAGCATACTTCTTTTGGCAAATAAAATTTTATCTTCTCTTTGAACCACTTCGATGCCCAAAAAATATGACATGAGACCAAGATCAGCAGTCATTTCAAACTTATCCATCATGGACTTCTTGAAATCTTCAATTATTGTGGGATTATTACCTGTGAATATTAGATCATCAACATAAAGACACAACAACAATATATCACCAGAATCATTAACCTTCACATATAAGGCATATTCTGAGGGGCACTTCTCGAAACCAGCCTGAAGGAAGAAGGAATCAACACATTTATTCCATGCTCGTGGGGCTTGTTTAAGGCCATATAATGCTTTCTTCAACCTGTACACCTTGTCTTTACTTTCCTGTTTCATAAATCCAGGAGGTTGCTTGACATATACCTCTTCTTCAAGCGGACCATTTAGAAAAGCTGACTTTATATCCATTTGATGAATTTTTCACTGATTTTGTGCAGCCAAGGCAATCATAAGTCTGATGGTCTCCATTCGAGCAACCGAAGAGAAAACTTCTTGATAGTCATAGCCGGGCCTCTGCTTGAATCCCTTTGCCACTAACCTCGCTTTATTCCTTTCTACCTCAGCCATTTGACTTCAGTTTTGTCTTAAAACCCACTTGACATCAATTGCTTTGTGACCTTGTGGAATATCAGTGAGCTCCCACGTATGGTTCCTTTCAATTGCCTTGATCTCCTCATTCATAGCATGCACCCATTTGGGATCCTTTATTGCCTCCTCAAATATCAGTGGTTCACTATCTGCAAAGAAAGCCAAGTGTACCAAATCTCCATCATTATCAACTTCATCATCAAGAGTTACCTCATAATCTTGCAAGCGTACTGGCGGTTGGCGTTGACGCTGTGGTCTTCCAGATTTTGTCAAAGTTTGTGATGAAAAAGTTTCTCGAGCAGAGCTTGAAGAAGCTCCTTCGTGTGTGGTATGAACTTCAGCTACTTCTTCAAGAACAAGATTTTTAGGACCTTCATGGGTATCAGCATCTCATTTCCAAGCTTCATCTTCAGCAAATGTTACATCTCGGCTGACAATCACCTTTTTTAACTCTGGATTGAACAACTTGTACCCACCACGCTTGTAGCCAAAAAAATAGTCTTCTCTGCTCGATCATCTAACTTTGTCCTTGTCTCTGTTGGAACATGAGCATAAGCAACAGACCCAAATACCTTAAGATGTTTCACACTCGGCTTGAAACTGCTCCAAGCTTCTACATGGGTTATATTTTGGATACTTGTTGTTGGAGATCTATTCATTAAATACACAGAACATGAAACGGCTTCACCCCAGAATAAATTTGGCATACCTTTTGCCTACAGCAAGCTCCTTGTCATGTCCATGATGGTTCTATGTTTTCGTTCAGCAACTCCATTATGCTGTGGAGTGTAGGAAAAGTGACTTCATGCTTTATTCCATATTCTTCACAATATTTGTTAAATTCATTGGAAGTATATTCACCTCCACCATCAGTTCGCAACACCTTGATAAGATGGACACTTCGCTTTTCAACATGTGCCTTGTATTTCTTAAAGCAATCAAAAACTTTAGATTTCTTTTGCAAAAAATAGACCCAAATCTTCCGAGTAAAATCATCAATGAAGGTGATGAAGTACTTATTTTTGCCATTTGATATCGTATTCATTGGGCCACACACATCAGAATGAACTAGCTCAAGTGGTTGAGTTGCTCGCTGTTGTTGTCTTGCTGCGAAAGGCATTCTGTGATGCTTCCCAGAGTGCAGGCCTCACACAACTGGTCAGGTTTATGTATACTGGGCAAGCCTTTTACCATCTTTCCTTGAGAAGCAATTTTAAACTCTGAAAATTCATATATCCTAACCGCAAGTGCTAAAGCCAAGATTCATCTTTTATAATTGTAGTGAGACAATTATAAACTCCACTAGAAATATCAACTTGAAACATACGATTTTTGCTCAAGGGAGCTTTAAGAATGAGTGTACCTTTCTTATCCAAAATGGAGAATTGATAATCTCGTAGGCTCATAATATACCCCTTTTCAAGTAATTGGCCCACACTAAGCAAATTACTCTTCATGCCAGGAACATAGAACACATCTGAAATGTACTTGTGATCCCATTCTTCAAATGATGAGAATTCTTCCTTTTCCAGTCACTGGTATTGTTCTATCATCAGCAAATTTCACCTTGGTGTGAAAGTATCATCAAAATCAATAAATAACTCCCTTTTGCCACTCATGTGGTTGGTGCATCCGGTGTCAAGAAACCATGTGTGATAGTTTGGGGTTTCACCAGCAGCAGTGACCTTCAAAAGGGTATGATCGCCATCAACATCATCAACATCTCCTTGCACATAGTGAGCCTTTTGGGTACTATTTTTGTATCTGCACTCATTTGAATAGTGGCCACATTTATGACAATGATAACATTCAATATTAGATTTGTCATACCTTCCTCTACCACACCCGCGACCACGACCTCTTGAATTCTGCTGATGGCCAAAATTAGATTTTTCTTGGTCATTACCACCTACTTGAAAATTGTTATTATGGCCACCACGACCTTTGTTGAAGTAAACACCATGTGCCCGTCCTCTACCACGAGAACCACCATGCCTTTGACTTGTTTCACCACCTTGATTACCTTTGAAGGAAACTTGGCTTTGGAAGCCTTGCTCAATCGGCTTCTCTGTCTCCTTCTCATTCATTCTTTGCTCATGCGCTTCTAATGAGCCTGACAACTCTTCAACAGTCATCTGAGATAGATCATGGGCTTCTTCTATTGCTGCCACGATATGCTCAAATTTGGTGTGAGTGTCCGCAAGATTTTCTCCACTTTAGTCTGCTCTTTGTACTCTTCTCCATATATTTTGTTTTTATTTGTCAAAGCAAGAACTCGACTAATATAAGTAGCAATAGCTTCAGAGGACTCCATTTGTAGGAGCTCATATTGACGTCTTAAGGTTTGAAGTTTTACCTTCTTAACTTTCTCCGCACCTTTATATGCTATCATCAAGATATCCCATGCTTGCTTTGATGTTGTCGCATCTGCAATCTTCTCAAATACTTCATCATTCATCCCTTGATGGATGAGATATAAAGCCTTCTTATCCTTTTTCTTGCTTTCACGGTGGACATTCCTTTGGGCATCATTTGCATTATCTGCAAGTGTAGCAACTCTATCCTCCATGACACCTAGCAACTCATGGTAATAAAAAAGAACTCTCATTTGAATACTTCACCGGTTGTAATTTTTTTCATCCAGGATAGGAACTAAAATTTGAACAGGACCATTCATTTTGCCTGCTTTGATACCACTGATGGATAAGAATAATTTAGAAGAAATGCAGAGAAGATAAAATTGAGAGGAGATGTAGTAACGAGGAGATTTTTTTATTTCACTAAAAATAGCCTTTTAGGCAAGAAAAATCATCAACACAACTAGAAGTCGGAAACTAAAATCCTAAAAACTAGGCTCCATGATCGATATATTCTGCACTAGTAACAAATAAACAAACTGGTTCCTAAATAATAGGACACGATAAGACTTATTCAAAAATGAAATAACAACTGGATTAGGATTAATAACTAACAGGCAGCCCTAAGCTTCCTCCGTGGCGGCCCCCGGCTTCCTTCTAGGTAGCCCCCGGCTTTCTTCGGGGCGGCCCAGGCTCTTTGATCCGTCTCGGCCCCGACTTCCTCCATGGCAGCCCCAGGCTCTTTGCTCCGTCTCGGCCCCGATTCCGCCATGGATAGCTCCCAACTCCGAGAGCATCGTCCTAGCTTGGGAACATCATCCAAGGCTGGCTCCACTGTCCCCTATTTTGGCTTCTTCCTTGACGACCGTCCTCGAGTCTAGCCGGAAGATCCCCACTCTCTCCAAGTAAGGATAAGAAGGCTACATGCAGGGGATTCTTCCAAGGCCACGTTGTGTGCATGGGGTCTTCCAAAGGCTATGTGGGCTCCTAGTTGACTCCTAAGGCGGCGTCATCCCAGATCTCTTCATCCTAGCCAGCGACATCCACCCGAACCTTCCCAACTCGAGCGTCCCCGACTTCCTCCTAGCTCGGCGACAGCACAGCCACGATGCCCTACCTCCCGACCAGCTCCCGGATGACTCCCAACAACCTGCAGGATCCGAGCTTCCGGGTCTGTCCCGGTGTCGACCGGCTGCATCCTGAGTCAAGAGTCCGGCTTCGACTCTGTCCTTCATGCCGGTCTCCTCCACTCTTCTCCGATACACTTTCTCGACTCCAGATGGTTTCTCCAATTCTCCTAGTTCCGGCATCCGGCTTAGCTCCTTGGTGGCCTATGCTAGGCGGCCCTTCTCTTTCTAAGCGGCCTCATCCTTGTCGGTCTCGGTGGCAATCAGTGACGTGGCACTGGCTCCTTGCATGGCTTCAACACACCCTCTAAGCCAACCCCTGTCACGCCAGTAAATCTCAGCAAAGTTCTCAAGCTATTCTGCAAATTGGTCAACCCATCCAGATTTGATGAGGCCTACTCACCAACTCCACATGGCCTCTCATGTGCTTGACAAGAATCGGCCCACCAACCAGCTGCGCTGCAGCACCCATTCTAATGAGACTTGGCCTTCAGCTCTAACATGCTAAAAAGGAAGCAAGCCTCATTAATGCTGTCATTACCATAAATGCTCTAACACGTGGCAGCACCTCAAATCTTACCAGCATCAGCTTTAACATTTCATCCACAAAAGTCATCATTATGAGTTCTCAACCACTCAACCAGATAGACTCCATGCATCTATAAATTGGATAAGAATGACCCCCGACGAGGTAACGATAACAAACTCACAACACTCCTAAACGTTTATTCTTGCTCACAAAGAGCACGACTCTAAGCCTCTCTCTCTTCTCTCTTCGAGCTTTCTCAAGCTCACGGCTGTTGCCCAGAGCACTGACTTTAGCATCGGAGGGTCCTCACTGAAATCTTCGATTCTCGGGACTTGTTTGCAGGCTTCCAAGCACGAGGAGCTCGCCGGAGGATCTCGGGCTCGCTGGAGGAGGTGACCGAATGCTCGCGGATGTTCGAGGAGGATAATCTGGCATCATCAGATTGGCGCGCCAGGTAGGAGCGAGAGCAGAGTTCTGCAATACTAAGCTACAAGCCCTCACTCCCTCTACGACAACAATGGTGGATAAAAAAGATGATGATGACAAAGACCCAAGAGGCTACCGCCAGTAATGCTTGGGGGGCACCCTTAATGGGCTGAGCAATAGGAGGCCGGCTCTCTATTCCATCATCACCACTATCTCGGACCATTCAGGAAAGCATCATGCCACCCTCACCCTGCAAATCCAAACATTAATGGCAGCTACCCCAAAAGCTCAATCCAAACATTAATGGCAGCTACCCCAAAAGCTATGGGAGCGATATTCCATGGCCACACAGCAGCAAACAAGAGCTCATGCTGCTCCTTTAGTTGTCGCTCAAGCCAGCCATCATCCATCTAGTGGAAGATCTTCTTAGCAAGAGACTCGCCACCATCATATCTCTTGAGGCTTATCAGCAAGAGCAAGCTCAAGCCATCAGTAAAGAGTCCCTCCAAGCTCACCAACAAGCACCCCAAATGTGAAGCCCCCAAACCCCAAACGTGAAGCCCCCCAAACGAAGCATAAGGAGATAGATTTCTTCAACGAAAAATTTAAGTACACTACACTTTGAGAAAAAGCTTCTTTTCATTAGTGTCTGAATGTATTACAGGAAAATCGATAAATCACCTTTCAAAAGGTTCTCAACGGTCCTGCAATCATAAGGTCACTCCCAGGCCGGCCATGAACCCTCGAGGCGGTTCTAGAGGAGCTCAGCAGCATCGCAGCTAATGGGTCATCACTTGGTCCAGCTTAGAGACGCCCCGAGGCGGTTCAATACCATAATAGTCTCGTACCCACTCGAGTCACCTCTTGGGCCAGCCACGAAACCTCCGAAGCGGTTTCATTTCAGCCCCAACGGCTCTATTTCTGGTTCGGCAATTTTATTTCAGCCCCAGCAGCTCTATTTCTGCTTCGGTAATTTTATCTCATCCTCAGTAGTTTTATCTCTGCCTTGGCAACCTCAAGTCGGCGGATAGCCACGAAGAGACTTTCAGACTTTATGTCAAAAGATAAAACCAAGTTAACTCACCATTGGGAGAAGCCAACTTCCCAGCTCACAGTTGACGGGCATCCACTTCTGGACCCTACGTTGGTAGAGGACTGCTCGCTGCCCTCACCAGTCAAAGATAATCAACTTACCTCCCAACTTTGCTTAAAATTTTTGAGCAGGCAAATGCGTAGCTTCAGAGTGCACGCAGATGTCCACACAAGGCAAACAAAACTTATTATCAAAAGCGGTACAAAAAGAAAAAGATCTCTTCACTAGGAAGGAATTAGAACTTAAGTAAGCATGAAAAGGCAAGTGCAAAGATAAAAGAGTTCTATACTCCTTTCGCTTGACGGATGCAAAGCACATGATCGCACAAGCTTAGGAGTATTGAGGGCATCTGATGGGGCCAGTGGACCCCATATACTACGACGACCGCATCGACTCGGCTGTCAGTGTCGGTCTCAGCTAACTCTACTTAGCCACCTCGGCGTTGGCATTAGGTTCGCCAACCAGTCCACTCCCGAGATGGTCCCAACTCGGTTGCATGGTACAAAGGCCTCCAATCGACATCCCCGCCGCTAATCTCATTAAGTACGGGACTACCGGGATCAAGGAAGGATGGATCTAGCTCATAAGCCTTTGGCCTGGCTGCCGCCCTACTACCGTTGGCCCTTGATTCCTTCCCTACACCTCCATGAGGAGTGCGGCAATCCCGAGTCGAACCTTGTGCAACACTCTCAGAGGGACCTTCTTGGGAGAAATGCCTAGCCTAATTTATTATGGCCATCTCGTCCCCATCATATCAAAGGGTCCGGAATCCTTAGAATAAAAAGGGATTAGATATTGTTGATGCCAAGTCACCTTCCTTGAACGCCAGGGAAATGGAGGTCCTCCTCGCCGGACTCCTGCAAGAAAAGTCCCTGGAGACCGGATGTTCCGGTGGGGACCCTCCGACGCTCAAGTCAGTCACTCGTGAATAGACAAGAGTTAGCTAGCAAAAGAAAGCTAGAGAGTTAGGGTTCAGGATTCTTCCCTCGTTGTAAGTATGGGTTTTTTATACATGTTCCAAGATCTCCCTCCTTCATGCTTCCAGAAGATTCATCATTTTTAAATACTGTTATCAGATAACGGATAAAAAGACAATGTTGATAATGATAGGTCATGGGCATGTCAGAGGTGCCCTGCCTTATTTGCCACCTGCCAATAGGTATCATGCGTGTCGGGTGGCTATGGTTGCACCAGGCGCGCGCCGTTATGAGGTATGGCCATATGCAGCCGCAGGCAAGCGGTGGATCATACACCATAATGGGACATGGCCATACGTGGTTGCAGGCAAGTGGTGGACCACATGCCATAACGGGGTATGGCCATGCACTGTTACGGGTGCATGACGGGCCATACGTCTTAATGGGGCATGGCGATGCGCTATAGCAGACGAGTAGTGGACCACATAGGCATGCCAGATAGCCCGTAGCTATAAGCTGCTAGTCCCAAGGGCCAGACCATGACGAATGCCCAAGGCCGAGGCTGAAGCTCGGAGCCTCAGAGGCCGAAGCGAGCCTCAGAGGTTGAATGGTGCCTCAGAGGCCGAAGCGGGCCTCAGAGGTTGAATGGTGCCTCAGAGACCGAAGCAGGTCTCGGAGGTTGAACGTCATCAATCTCCTTTACCGTTAACCCTGACGGTGCTGGATCATCCATATCAGATGCCCCCTCACCCCTGAGACGGAGCGGGTCCACCCTAGCGAAGCGAAAGGGGTATCACCTCCCCAGTGGCTGATCCCCGTTCGCTGCCAACTACTCCCGAACACGTGTCTCTGGATGCTGCGATAACTTAGCGCGGACGACTTGGGGGATGTGAAGGGGCAATTGCTACTGTCTGTCCGATCTGCCGCGATCGCCCTTGAGGCGGGGTTGTCCTTTTAAATTTACGAAAAGCGGCCGCCATCATTGCCATCATGGCGCTGATGTCAGCGGTATCCCATCATTGGTCGAAGGCGGTTTGTTCCACGCGCTGGACGCCGACCGAGGCGGCCCAGCCTATAGCGGGAGTCCATGTGGCTGGCAAATTGAGGTGGAACGATTTGAAACTTGACTAAACCGAGCAAAGGCTGAATACTCGTCACTTAGCTTTAGTTATTTTCTTCCTCCGGTCCTCTGCTCCCTCTGCAACATGAGAATCGCCCCCGCCATTTCTTTCTCTAGGTTAGCCTTCTATCCTTCCCGATCCTTCCTTCTTCTTTCCCAAACTTTTGTCATGGCCTCCTCACCATCTTGGACTTCTTCTGCCCCTTCCGATAACCATATTTCTCCTTCGAGGCTTCGTGCCTCTCCATCTCCCTCTCCTTCATGGTCCTCCGATCCGGAGGACCGTCTTCCTTTGTCCCAATGACCGGTTGCTGCCAGGACTCCTGCAAGGGGACGCTCGGCGGCGACCGGCCGGGCCCCAGCGAGGAGGCGCCAGGCGGTGGCCGGCACCTCCACGAGGGTGGGGGCGGAATCTCTGATGGAGACTGCCTCCACAGTAACGGGCCAAGACTTAGCAAAGATTAGGGCCCGTTACCAGGTACCCCGAGACGTCGGGCTCTTCCTTCCGACCCCCGATGACAGGGTGGTCTCCTTCCGGCCAGACAGAGTGGCCGTTTATGAAATATCCCTTAGATTAGGGCTTTGTCTATCCTTTCACCCATTTTTCATCAACCTTTTAGACTATTACTCCCTAACTCCTACTCAACTGGTCCCGAACTCCCTTCAGATCATTTGTGCCTTTCTTATCCTTTGCCACCACCTCCAAATCACCCCCCGACTCTCTCTCTTCCGCTGCTTTTACACCCTCAAGCAGCAGAGGGGTTGGTAGCTATTCCAGCCCCGACCCGATCGGGTCCTCAAGTTACTTCTCCCTTCCTCGGTCAAGGGACGAAAATCCCATTTCTTTTTGTTGACCTTGATCAAGTCAAGTCCCGATGGGGGGATCCCGACCTCCGACCCAACATGATCTCCACCATCCTCCCAGGAGATCAAGAAGCGCTGGGGCAAATGTTGACTGCCAACATCCCCAGATACAACTTGCTTCTGTCGGAGCACAACCTTTGGCTGGCGAGCCTCACCACACAGAGCGGTGAGTAATAGATGCCCCAGCACTTAGCCAAATTGCCCCTTCCTCCTCCTTCTCTTCTCTTTTTCTTTTTTTTTTTACTGATGCTGTGCAGCAATGAAGCCTCCGACCACCATGGTCAGGAAGGCCGCAGTCAAGAGGATGAGGGCCCAGAGCGGCCCGAGAGAGGGGCAGCAGGCGCCGGCCCCCAAGCGCCTTGCTGTGAGGGTGTCTCCGTCGGCCGAGTAGTGTGAGTCTCCACTAGTCCCGGAGATGGATCTGATGGCTGATACCCTGTCAGAAGGGGTGAGGGCCAAAGGGGTGACGATGGAGGAGCCGACGACGATGGAGCCGGCGGCAATGGAGCCCCAGGCTCCCCACAAATCAACCTCGGTTGAAGCAGATAGGAGTTGGGGGAAGGGCCGTCAGGGGTGGCGAGTCCACCCCCGATCAGATACCGATGAGCAGCCCGCCGCGTGCCGAGCCGGAGCATGTCGGAAATGCTGAGGGGAGCAGGGCTGGGCTGACCCCTCGCGGGTTCTCCTTAATAAACGATGGGTGCCGAGCTGAAAAACTCATGTCCTATGTCGTTCAGCCCGACATTCAGGAGGAGCTCTGGAATCTGGGAGCGAATAGGTTCTTCCGGGAGGTCTTCTCAGCCCTCGTCCGAGTAAGTAGCTTTTCCTTTGCCCTCGATTTAGAGCTCTAAACAATTTGCATAGCTGACACCTTGAGAGAAGGTGACCAACTCCTCGTGCTCGCTCGGGAGGCCATCGGTGAGGGGGAAGCTGTCACTCGCCAAGTCCAATAGGATGCCGAGGATGCCCATGCTCAGGCCGAGGCTGCGGAGAAGGCCTTGGAATTGGTAAGGCCGAATGTGCGATAAAATAAAGGAGGCTGAGAGTAGAGCGAGGCCGAGGCCGACCGATGGTGGGTGGCGCTCAACTAGCTCACAGAGGCCAAGGGTGCGATTGAGGCCCGAAACCTCCATTACCCGACCTGAACTCGGCCATTCAGGAGGCCGAGGATCGGGCGAAGGGGCTGAGGAAGAGGTGAATGCCAAGGAGGACGAGAGGGCGGCGGTGACCTCTCTGGCTGCGGAGAGGGAGGCCCGAGCCATTAAGGTGGTGGCAGCCACCGAGGCCAGGGCTGCTGCGGCCGTGGAGGAGTTCAAAGCATCGGAGCACTTCACCCGCGAGCTAGTTGAAGCCAATGCAGATTTCTACGTCTAGGGGTTTGACGATGCCAAGGAAAAGGTAGCCCGAGTTTTGAACCTCCCCCACGTCATGGACATCGAGCCAGACCAAGAGTCTGATGAGGCCTCGGATGGCGAGCTAGCGGCTGGATCTTGATCTTGTATTTCTTTTACTTTACCCCTTTTTTTTGTATCAAGTCTGACTCGGTCGACATTTTGTAGACACTTTATTAATGAAACTATTTTTACCCAATAACGTCTCATTTCCGAGCCCTTGAGTTGCCGACGTGGGACCCCTAGGGGCTTCGTCGGCACCGAGGGGCAGCTTCTCCCCACTCACAAGCGACTTAGCCATTTAGGACCGAACCCCCAGGAAAGTCAAGTGGGCTTCGGAGAGGGGATTCCTCGGAGGCTGAAGCGGGCTTCGGAGAGGGGATGCCTCGGAGGCTGAAGCGTGCTTCGTCTTCCCCAAGGATTCGGACCTCAGGGGATCGATGGATTCGATGGAGCTTCGAATCCTCGAGGTACATCGGGTCTTCATTGCCAATGGTACATTGGGATTTTTGTTGAGAGCCGATGGTACATCGGTCTGCCAGTGGTACACTGGGCTTTCCATGCCGAGTCTGGCCTCGGGCTTTTTGAATCCGATGGTACATCGGGTCTTCGTTGCCAATGGTACATTGGGCTTTTGAATCCGATGGTACATCGGTCTTCGTTGCCAATGGTACATTGGGCTTTTTATCCAATGGTACATCGGTCTTCGTTGCCAATGGTACATTGACTTTTTTTGAGAGTCGATGGTACATCGGTCTGCCAGTGGTACATTGGGCTTTCCATGCCGAGTCTGGCCTCAGCCTTTTTGAATCCGATGGTACATCAGGTCTTCGTTGCCAATGGTACATTGAGCTTTTTGAATCCAATGGTACATTGGGTCTTCGTTGCCAATGGTACATTGAGCTTTTTGAATCCAATGGTACATCGGGTCTTCGTTGCCAATGGTACATTGGGCTTTTTGAATCCGATGGTACATCGGTCTTCATTGCCAATGGTACATTGGGCTTTTTATCGAGAGTCGATGGTATATCGGTCTGCTAGTGGTACACTGGGCTTTCCATGCTGAATCTGGCCTTAAGCTTTTTGAATCTGATGGTACATCGGTCTGCCAGTGGTACACTGAGCTTTCCATGCCGAGTCTGGCTTCGGGCTTTTTGAATCCGATGGTACATCGAGTCTTCATTGCCAATGGTACATTGGGCTTTTTGTTGAGAAGCAGAGATGCTTAAACCTCTGTTTATTAGTTTCAAATGCGGGACGGGAGCCCCAAGAGAATACAATCGTGAAATTTCATGTAAAGAAAGAGTACGCTACTGATAATACTGACGGAGGTTGTCAGCGTTCCATGTCCGCGGGAGCGGCTTTCCATCCAGCTCTTCTTTTTGTACGCTCCATGGCGGAGTGCCTTGGTGATCCGGTAGGGTCCTTCCCAGTTCAGTGCTAGCTTGCCCTCTTCCGTCGGTTTTGAGGTTTCAGCTCGATGAAGGACGAGGTCCCCGGCAAGAAGGTCCTTGGGCGGATGCGAGCGTTGTAATATCTAGTCGCTCGCTATCGGTAGGCTGCCATTCGGAGTCGTGCTCGGTCCCGTACCTCTTCCACCAGGTCGAGGTTGGCCCACAACGGGTTCGGATTGTCTTCCTCGCTGTAGGCTTCCACTCTGGGGCTTGGGGCACCGATCTCTACAGGAATGACTGCTTCAGATCCGAAGATAAGGCTGAAGGGAGTTTCTTCGGTGGGGGCCCATGGCATTGTGTGGTAGGCCCATAGCACATTGTGGAGCTCCTCCACCCACCGTCCTTTGCAGTCATCTAGCCGGCTCTCAGTCCTTGGAGAATGATGCGGTTGGTCACCTTGGCTGCTCCGTTGGTCTGAGAATGCCCTACGGAGGTGAATCGCTAATGGATGCCGAGCTTGGTGCAGAATCCTCAGAAGGGTGCGTTGTCGAACTGTCGGCCGTTATCGGTGACCAGAGTATGCGGTAGCCAAACCGGCATATTATAGACTTCCAGAAGAAAGCCCTCACCTTGCCCTCGGTGATCTTGGCAAGCGCCTCAGCCTCGATCCATTTGATGAAGTGGTCGACAGCCACCAGCAGAACTTACGCTGGCCAGAGGCAGGAGGAAATGGCCCCAAGATATCCATCCCCCACTGGGCGAAGGGCCAAGGTGCTGCCAAAGGGATCAGCTGAGATGTCGGCTGCTGCTGGATGTTGGCATGGCGCTGGTAGTTATCACACTTCTTAACGAGCTTGACCGCATCCTCCCTCATGGTCAGCCAATAATGCCCCTGCCACAGGGCCTTGTACGCCAGGGCTCTGCCCCCCAGATGACTCTCGCATATGCCTTCATGGATTTCTCACAAGATATAGTCAGCTTCAATAGGCCCGATGCACTTGAGGACCGGGTATGAGAATGATCTTCGGTAGAGCTTCCCGTCCATCATTAGAACTTGGGGCCCATCGCCTGAGCAGTCTAGCCTCAGCTGGGTCTTCAGGGAGGGTGCCATCAGTGAGATATCGGACATAAGCATCCATCCAGGAAGGCTCCTGCTCGACCGATGTTGCATCCTCCACTACCGCTTCAATGCTTGGGACTTGCAGGTGCTCCACGTACGTCCTTCCCAAGGTCCCGTCGGCCGAAGTGGCCAAGCGGGACAATGCATCAGCCCTGGCATTCCGTCGGGGAATGTAGCTATGTGGAAATATGCAAATCGAGAGGCTTGAGACTGCATTTTGCTCAGGTAGCGGGACATGGTAGGTCTCTAGCCTCGTACTCCCAGCGACCTTCCCAAAGACAAGCTGGGAGTCCGTGAAGGCCCTCAAACGCTCCGCACCGAGATTCTTGGTTAGCTTCATCCCTGCTAGCAAGGCTTCATATTCCGCTTGGTTGTTGGTGGCTGGGAACAAAAATCGGAGGGCATACTCTACCACCTCCCCCTCGGGACTCGCAAGAATAAGTCCAGCTCCACTTCCTTGAGAATTTACCGCTCCATCCATATGAAGGATCCAGTCTTCTTTCTCCACCCCCTTGGCCGTAGGGGACTCCATGCGCACCTCCGAGTGCAACTCCTCCGGATGCTCCTTTGCCCAAGTGCACTCGACCAGAAAGTCGGCTAACACCTGAGACTTCATTGCATGCCTTGGCCGAATGGATAAATTAAACTCCCCCAACTTGATGGCCTATTTGGCCAGCCAACCGAAAGTATCAGGATGGGATAGAATAGTCCAAAGTGGTTGGTCCGTGAGCACTACGATCAGATGAGCTTGGAAGTAGGGTTGGAAGTGCTGAGCTGAGACCACCAGGGCGAAGATGATCTTCTCAGTCTTAGAGTATCTTATCTTGGCACCGTGAAGCACTTTATGGTGTAGTACACCGCTTCTGCACCCCGTCGGCATCCATGCGGACAAGCACGGAGCTGACAGCCTCAGGGGAAGTTGCTAGATACAAAAAGAGTTCCTCCCGCTCCTCGGCTTAGACAGCAGTGGAGGAGTAGAGAGAAATTTCTTTAGCTCCTCGAAAGCTTTCTGACACTCCTTCATCCACTCGAAGCTGTTGACCTTGCATAGCGCCTTAAAGAAGGGCAGACACCGCTCTGCCGACTTTGACATAAAGCGGCTCAGGGCTGCCACCCTCCGGTCAGACGCTGCACCTCCCTCTTATTAGCTGGGGGCCTCATATCCAAGATGGCTTGGATTTTGTCTGGGTTGGCTTCAATTCCTCGCTGCATCACCATGAAGCTCAGGAACTTGCCCGCAGCAACTCCGAAGGCGCACTTGCGGGGGTTTAGCCTCATCCGGTACCGACGCAGGTTGGCGAAGGTTTCCGCAAGGTTGGCAACATGGTTGTAACGTGGGTGCTCTTGGTCAGCATATCATCCATGTACACCTCCATGTTGCGCCCGATCTAGTCCTCGAAGACCTTGTTCATCAACCTCTGGTAGGTAGCCCCTGCATTCTTCAACCGAACGACATCATCTTGTAGCAATATATCCCCTTCTCGGTGACAAAGGAGGTCGCCTCTTCATCAACCAGGTTCATCCTGATCTGGTTGTACTCTGAGAATGCATCCATGAAGCTAAGGGTCTCGTGACCGGACGTAGCATCTACCAGCTGATCGATCCGAGGCAGCGATGCTGACGAAGGCGCTCCGCCTCCTTCCCATGCCGCCGCTTGGGAGATGCACTAGCATGGCGAGAGGGTGACCGGGGCCTCTTGAAGGCTTCATGGTGGTGAGGCTTGGGTGAAGTGCGGCGGTGGTAAGCTCCTCGGGCATGAGACCTTCTTCGAAAGAGTGCTGGCTGGGTTGGATGACTCCTGGCACTGATGGGAGGGGCTCCGGTTGCTGCGTAGCCACCGCTTGATGCTGCAGGCCTTGAACCACCGTTGCCAAAGATTGATTTGCACGGCGAGAGCGGCAAGCCGGTCTTCTTGAAGCTACTGCAGTGGTGGTGCAGGAACGTCAGCTAGGGGAGCTGAGGGGCCAACCGCTAGCGGATCAGCCCCTTGACGCTGCCCCCTAGGACGACTAGTGGAGACCTCTCATGCACGAGTCATCACCATCGCTTGAGAGATCAGGGAAAAAGAAGTTGTTGCTGACAGGTTCGAAGCTTTTCTCTTCTTTTCCCCCCTACCTGGTGCGCCAATCTGTTGATGCCGAGTCACCTTCCTTGAACTCCAGGGAAACGGAGGTCCTCCTCACCGGACTCCTGCAAGAAAAGTCCCTGGAGACCGGATGTTCCGATGGGAACCCTTCGACGCTCAAGTCAGTCACTCATGAACAGACAAGAGTTAGCTAGCAGAAGAAAGTTAGAGAGTTAGGGTTCAGGATCCTTTCCTCGTTGTAAGTATGGGTTTTTTATACCTGTTCCAAGATCTTCCTCCTTCATGCTTCCAGAAGATTCATCATTTTTAAATACTATTATCCGATAACGGATAAAAAGGCAAGGTTGATAATGATGGGTCATGGGCATGTCAGAGGTGCCTTGCCTTATTTTCCACCTGCCAATATGGTATCATGCGTGTCGGGTGGCTATGGTTGCACCAGGCGCGCGTCGTTATGAGGTATGGCCATATGCAGCCGCAGGCAAGTGGTGGATCGTACTCCGTAACAGGACATGGCCATACGTGGTTGCAAGCAAGTGGTGGACCACATGCCGTAATGGGGTATGGCCATGCACGGTTACGGGTGCGTGACGGGCCATACGTCTTAATGGGGCATAGCGATGCACTATAGCAGACGAGTAGTGGACCACGTGGGCATGCCAGGTGGCCCATAGCTATAAGCTGCTGGTCCCAAGGGCCAGACCATGACGATGCCCAAGGCCGAGGCTGAAGCTCGGAGCTGAAGGAGGCCGAAGCGGGCCTCAGAGGTTGAATGGTGCCTCGGAGGCCGAGCGGGCCTCGGAGGTTGAACGCTGTCAGTCTTCTTTTACCGTTAATCCTGACGGTGCTGGATCAGCCATATCAGATACCTAGGTACTATTAACCAGACCTCTGTGAGCTAGTGGCGTGAATGGTTAAGACCTCTATGAGCTGGTGGTGTGAATGAGGGACGGCACACATGCACAGCTCCCAACCTCAGCTCCCCTGTTCTCTGACAAAAAAAAAGGGCTAGCTGCATATCTGCTTTCAGCCACGGAAGCTCCGACTCCATTCCAGGTGATCGAGACCCAGGGGCTTTCGTCCTCTATCCCAGCCTACGCCACGCCCTCGGCCAAGGATTCATCTTCCAGCCGCTACCAGCACCTCGGTGTCGTCCCTGACTCTATCCCATTCCTAGCCTCGGTGGAGCTCAGGCTTTGACCACAAGCTCCCCATGGCAGAGTACACCAGACGACCGCCTCAGACTCACTCCCGGCCCTCCAAGGAACTCCGTTCTTGTCTGCCACCTAGGTGCTATGTTATTGCTCTGATCCAGCTCCTCTGCCGTCAAGGATGGCCCCCTAGAGCTCCCACGGTGGCCTCTCTCGCAGCGACCTTCCATATGGCGACGGCCCCTCTCGCGGCGACCTCCCACGGCGGCTTCCTCCGTGGTGGCCCCCGGCTTGCTTTGTCTCAGCCCTCGGCTTCCTCCGTGGTGGTCCGAGGCTCTTCGATCCGTCTCGGCCCCGGCTTCCTCCATGGCGGCCCTAGGCTCTTTGTTCTGTCTCGGCCCCGGCTTCCTCCATGGCAGCCCTAGGCTCTTTGATCCGTCTCGGCCCCGGCTTCCTCCATGGCGGCCCCAGGCTTTTTGCTCTGTCTTGGCCCCGGTTCCGCCACGGACAGCTCCCATCTCCGAGAGCATCGTCCTAGCTCTGGGAACATCATCCTAGGCCAGCTCCACTGTCCCCTGTTTCGGCTTCTTCCCCGATGGCCGTCCTCGAGTCTAGTCGGAAGATCCCCACTCTCTCCAAGTAAGGATAAGAAGGCTACATGTAGTGGATTCTTCCAAAGGCCACGTTGTGTGCATGGGGTCTTCCAAAGGCTAGGTGGGCTCCCAGTTGACTCCCAAGGCATCGTTATCCCGATCTCTTCATCTCAACCAGCGATATCCACCAGAACCTTCCCGACTCGGGCGTCTCTGACTTCCTCCTGGCTTGGCGATAGCACAGCCATGACGCCCCGCCTCCTAACCAGCTCTCGGACGACTCCCGACAACCCGAATCCGAGCTTTCGGGTCTGTCCCGGTGTCGACCGACTGCATCTCAAGGCCAAATTCTGGCCTCAACTCTGTCTTTCATGCCAGTCTCCTCCGCTCTTCCCCAACATACTTTCTCAACTCCAGATGGTTTCTTCCAGTTTCGCATCTGGCTCAGCTCTTGGCGGCCTATCCTAGGCGGGTCTCTTTCTAAGCGGCCTCATCCTCGTAAGTCAGCCTCATCCTTGTCAGTCTCGGCAGCAATCGGTGACGTGGCACTGGCTCCTTGCATGGCTTCAACACACCCTCTAAGCCAATCCCTGTCACACCAATAACTCTTAGCAAAGTTCTCAAGCTATTCTGCAAATCGGTCAACCCATCCAGATTTGACGGGGTCTACTCACCAACTCCACATGGCCTCCATGTGCTTGACAGGACTCGACCCAGCCACCCATTCGAGACTTGGCCTTAAACTTGGAAGCAAGCCTCATCAATGTGCCATCACCATAAATGCTCTGACAAGTATCAGTATCATTTATCCATAAAAGTCATCATTATAAGGCTTCAACTACTACAGACTCCATGCATCTATAAATTGGGTAAGAGTGATCTCGACGAGGTAACAACAACAAACTCACAATACTACTAACGCTCATTTTTGCTCACAGAGAGCACGACTCTAAGCCTCTCTTTCTTTTCTCTTTTGAGCTTTCTCAAGCTTACAGCTATTGCTCAGAGCACTGACTTGAGTGTTGAAAGGTTTCCGCTGGAATCTTCGATCCCCGGGACTTATTTGCAAGCTCCCAAGTGCGAAGAGCTTGCCGAATGATCCTGGGCTTGCTGGAGGAGGCAATCGGACGCTCACAAACATTCAAGAAGGGTAATCTGGCGTCATCATGCATGCACAAAAACTTTTTCCAACCACATTATAAACAAGAGAATGTCTCGTTGGCCAGCCCTTTGGCTGCACAAAAGACTTCAGAGATGATCCATGAGCCTGCGTTGCTCCTGGCTGCTGCCTGAGTCGGTGGCCCTTAATGCCTGTCCCAGGGTTTAGCCTGCCTCTCTGTGCCTGGGGGTGGATGGGTGGTGCAATACAATGCTTGTAATATTATAGCGTCCAGCACTGGCAGGAAGGGTCGGTCGCTAGAAGCATCGCAGCCGGCTGGTCACGAACGCAGAACAGGCTGTGCGCAAGCAATTGATTCTTCTAACGTCCACCCGCGGGTGGGAGAGGAGTAATGGCGAGGGATCCACCCCACCTGAGATGTGGAGAAGCTAGCACCGTGCCTGCGGACGACCCTGTTCCCACTTGCTGGCGAGCGAAGCTGACACGCTCCGTGGTTAATGGCACCGGCCCGCGACGAGGAAAGATGCATCTCCGTGAGACAATGGAGCCACCCAACACGGGCCGCCATGGAATCTGTGAACGTAGATCATATTAGAAATTTCTTTTAATTATGCAGTTTAAATTTTAATTTACATAAATCATAATGGTTAAAATCTTTGAATAAAATAAATTTTATATTAAATGATAAAATTAATTATTATAATTATTTATTTAAATAAAATAAATAATAATAGGTTATGCGGTCACAAGAGAGAGATGCTAACAGTGAACGCCTTTCTTTGCTCGCGTGATCGCCGCAACCCTGTGATCCAATACCCACATGTGTATATATCCTGAGGTTCCGGATGAGTTGGGATCAAAAAAATCTTTCTAGATTCACCCCTTTGTCATCCTTAATGCTCTGTTTGGATGGAAAAAAAAAGTGGAAGAAAAAAAACTGAAGAAGAAAAAAGTGGAAGGAAAGAAAATTGAAGAGAAAATATTTTTTTTTCTTCTGTTTGGATGAGTGGAAGAAAAATAGAAAGAAAGAAAAGTTGATAATTTACAATAACAATAATATCCTTATTATAGATTATTAAAAAATGCATCGATTGTTTTTTTTGAAAGGGTTAATATTGAAATGAAAAAAAAAAAAGCACTTTTGAGTTTTCTCTCCAAATCTCTCTGGTTTCTGAAAAGAAAACTTTTATGTGGAGCCACCACTTTTTTTCCCTCTATTTTTCTCTAGTTTTCTTTCCTCCTGATTTTTTTCTATCCAAATAAGATAAATTTTATTTCTCTTCTAATTTTTTTTCTTCCTCGTTTTTTCTCTATCCAAACAGAGGGTAAATCTTCACAGATCCAAACTCGGTCGTCATCGATCCAGCACAGTTAAACAACAACCACGCGGTCAGCCATGAGAGTTTCTTCCGCTCATGCTACCGTTTTAATTTCTTACCCTCCTCATCCTTTGCTTCCAACGGCTGTTTTCGGAAGGCGGATAGGCCGGAGTCGTCCAGTTAATTTACCCCTCTCCTATCCCGTCCCGTCTTTACGTGGGGGAGCGGATGCTGGGCTGGACTCTCACAGCCAAACGGTTAGGAACGAGGCCGAGTCTTCCCCGGTTTTTCTTGTCCCAATCGCCATGGAGCAATCATGTTTCATTCTAAAGATTTATTTTGGGTATTCTTCTACCGTGGACGCAGCTGGAAGGCGCCATGGAGCAAGGGCCCAGCCGTAGTTGGGTGGAGAAGCACGGCACGAGCCGGGTTGTACAAGGAGCAAATGGAGAGGAGGATCATGCTCGCCGTGCCGCCTGGTGATGGTGAGCTTCGTGTGCGCGTCGAGGAGACAGATGTTAAATTTTAATACAATATTAAGCTTTTATATGAAATAATTATGTGTTAAGTTTAATTAAAAATGATCAATTAAGATTTTAATGATTTGAACTTTAATGTATCAGATAAAGTATATTTTTGTGTAGAGACATAAAAAGTTATTTCTATTTTTATGATGGGCTATTAATGATGAAATATATATATATATATATATATAACGGTTATGGTTCCTAGATCGTATATACGACATTCTTCTCTGAATTCCATCATTAGAAAGAATAACATAGAAAAAATTCTAAAGGGCTCTATTAAAATACATATGATCTGAAAGGTCGCAGGACTCTGAAGAGCAATCAAGCAATATGAATTTAGGTACGCCTGATGACGCTCAATCACCGATCCTAGATGTCGGGGACGGAATGCTTCTCGAATCCTCGCTTCACCGGGTTGCCTGCAAAGAAGTCCCAAGACCGGAGAGGGTTCTCCGGTGGGACCCTCCGACGCCCAAGTTAGTGACTGAGGTCACAGCAGAGAAGGAGCTCGAGAGAGCTCTTGAGAAGGGAGAGATCTCAGAAGGATCGGGTTGTTCCTCTGAGAATTAGGGCATCAAGTGCGTAAACGTGTGTTACCTGGTCCTCGACGTGATTTACCCTTTTATAGGGGTTGACGCTGGCACGATCATGTGGGTTTTCGTGAAGTCAGAATGTCTGCCGAGCCGTTGCGTGAATCTGGGCTGGTTGGTGGGCTACGTCTCATCAGCCGGCGGGGCTGTTGGGTAGCTGGGTCTAGTCCCATCAACGATGTTACCGGTAGGTTGTTGGATCCGGCGTTGTCAGGCGGCGTGCGTCAGAGATGGCGCCCTGAACTGATAGGGCCATGCTGGGGCTGATCTGGTGGGAACTGTAGACGCCGGGGCCGAGGTCGGGATGGGCCCTGGCCAACACGGATGTCAAGATGGGCCATGGCCGACGCCGAGGTCGGGATGGGCCCTGGCTGACATGGATATCGAGATGGGCCATGGCCGACGCCGAGGTCGGGATGGGCCCTGGCCGACATGGATGTCGAGACGGGCCATGACCGACGCCGAGGTCGGGATGGGCCCTGGCCGATACGGATGTCGGGATGGGCCGCAACCGACACGAAAGTCGGGGTAAGCCATGTCAAGCCCAATTGCCAAGGAATTGGCTCGCGTGTTCCTTGACCCGATGGAGCTGTCGGCCTTTGGGGCCGCCGGTCTTGGAGCCGTCGGCCTTTGGGGCCGTCGGTCTTGGAGCCGTCGCCTTTGGGGCCGACGGTCTTGCAGGAGCCAGCCTTGGAGGCGCCGGTCTTGGAGGTGTCGGCCTTTGGGGCCAACGGTCTTCGAGGTGCCGGCCTTGGAGGTGCCGGTCTTGGAGCTGTCGGCCTTTGGGGCCGACGGTCCTGGAGGTGCCGGCCTTGGAGGTGCCGGTCCTGGAGGTGTCGGCCTTTGGAGCCGACGGTCTTCGAGGTGCCGGCCTTGGAGGTGCCGGCCTTTGAGGTGCCGTTCTTGGAGGTGTCGGCCTTGGGGCCATCGGTCGTCGGGTGTCGGCCTTTGGGGCCGTCGGGCTTGGAGATGTCGGCCTTTGGGGCCGTCGGGTGTCGGCCTTTGGGGCCGTCGATCTTGGAGCCGTCGGCCTTTGGGGCCATCGGTCATGGAGATGTCGTCGGCCTTTGGGGCCGTCGGGCTTGGAGATGTTAGCCTTTGGGGCCGTCGGGTGTCGGCCTTTGGGGCCGTCGGTCTTGGAGATGTCAGCCTTTGGGGCCGTCGGGTGTCGGCCTTTGGGGCCGTCGGTCTTGGAACCGTCGGCCTTTGGGGCCGTCTAAATTTTTTTTTTTATTCTCCATGGGGTCAACTAGCTCCATCAAATGCCCCCCGCACTCCTTGAGCTTGCGTGCTCTGCATCAGCTAAGCAAAAGGAGTGTAGAACTTTACCTTGGCATCTGCTCTTTCATCTTACGCTGCCTTGGAAGGACGTCTGCGTACCTTCTTTGGCTAGCTGGGGGGATTAGTAATCCTCTCTCAGCGCGGAGTTCGGAAGTCTTTGAACCTCGGAGGATGACCTGAGAGCTGAGAGTCATCAGGTTCCTTTTGAACCGCCTCAGGGGTATGGGAACCGCTGCAAGGGGTGACTCAGTCGGGTACGGAGCCTTTAGGGACTTAACTTACTCGGGGGCACCGCCGTGCCGAGACCGAGTGGTGTCCCGTGGGCCGCAATGCCAGTGAGCTCCTTTTGAACCAGCTTGGGGGTTTGTGTTCTGCCCGAGTGGCGACTCAGCCGGGTACGGAGCCTTTAGGGTCTTTACCTACTCGGGGGCACCGCCGTGCCGGGGTCGAGTGGTGTCCCATGGGCCGCGATGCCAGTGAGCTCCTTTTAAACCATCTTGGAGGTTTGTGTTCTGCCCAAGTGGCGACTCAGCCGGGTATGGAGCCTTTAGGGTCTTTACCTACTCAGGGGCACCGCCGTGCCGGGCCGAGTGGTGTCCCGTGGGCCACGATGCCAGTGAGCTCCTTTTAAACCATCTTGGGGGTTTGTGTTCCGCCCAAGTGGCGACTCAGCCGGGTACGGAGCCTTTAGGGTCTTTACCTACTCGGGGGCATCGCCGTGCCGAGGCCGAGTGGTGTCCCGTGGGCCGCGATGCCAGTGAGCTCCTTTTAAACCATCTTGGGGGTTTGTGTTCCGCCCAAGTGGCGACTCAGCCGGGTACGGAGCCTTTAGGGTCTTACCTACTCGGGGGCACCGCCGTGCCGGGGCCGAGTGGTGTCCCATGGGCCGCGATGCCAGTGAGCTCCTTTTAAACCATCTTGGGGGTTTGTGTTCCACCCAAGTGGTGACTCAGCCGGGTACAGAGCCTTTAGGGTCTTACCTACTCGGGGGCACCGCCGTGCTGGGGCCGAGTGGTGTCCCGTGGGCCGCGATGCCAGTGAGCTCTTTTGAACCATCTTGGGGGTTTGTGTTCCCCCAAGTGGTGACTCAGCCGGGTATGGAGCCTTTAGGGTCTTAACCTACTCGGGGGCACCGCCGTGCCGGGGCCGAGTGGTGTCCCGTGGGCTGCGATGCCGGTGAGCTCCTTTTGAGAGACTTGGCGCAAGGGAGGACAAGCGTGTTGTCAGAAAGGCCTTTTTTATTACTTATGCTTCTGGGAGTACATCATTGGTAATATTGGCGGAGGTTGTCCGCATTCCAGGTACGTGGAATGGGCTTCCCGTCAAGCTCTTCTAGTTTCTATGCCCCCCGGTGGAACGCTCGGCGACGCGGTAGGGACCTTCCCAGTTGGGGGATAGCTTGCCCCCCTCGGTAGGCTTGGATACCTCGGCCTTACGTAGCACCAAGTCTCCACGGTGAAAAACCTTGGGACAAACTCAGGCGTTGTAGTACTTGGCCGCTCGCTGGCGAAAGGTCGCCATGCGCAGTCTCGCTCTGTCATGCGCCTTGTCGATGAAGTTTAGGTTGGCCCGAATCAGCGCGGAGTTGCCTTCCTCGCTGAAGGACTCCACACCTGGACTGGGCAACCCGATCTCGACGGGGATGACGGCCTCGGATCCGAAGGAGAGGCTGAAAGGAGTTTCGCCCGTCGGGGCTCTGGGAGTTGTGTGGTAAGCCCATATCACACTGGGGAGCTCTTCTACCCAGCGTCCCTTGGAACCGTCTAGGCGAGTCCTGAGCCCTCTGAGGATGGTGCGGTTCATGACCTCAGCCTCCCCGTTGGTCTGGGGGTGGCCGACAGAGGTGAATCGGTGGTGAATGCCTAGCTCCTCACAGAAGGCCTTGAATGCCTCGTTGTTGAATTGGCGACCGTTGTCCGTGACGAGGGTGTGGGCAAGCCAAAACGGCATATGATCGACTTCCAGAAGAAAGCTTTAACTTTGCTCTCAGTGATTTTGGCCAACGCCTCGACCTCGACCCACTTGGTGAAATAGTCGATGGCAACTAACAAGAATCTCCACTGCCCTGAAGCTGGGGGGAATGGTCCAGGATGTCCATTCCCCACTGGGCAAAGGGCCACGGAGCCGAGAGCGGGCTCAGCGGGGCAGGCGGCTGATGCTGGATGTGCGCGTGGCGCTGCAGCCGTCACACCTTTGAACTAGCTTGGCCGCGTCCTCCTTCATAGTAAGCCAGAAGTACCCCTGACGGAGAGCCTTCTGGGCTAAGGATCTGCCCCCCAGATGGTTCCCACAAATGCCTTCGTGGATTTCTCTGAGGATGTAGTCGGCATCGACGGGGCCTATGCACTTAAGCAACGGGTAGGAGAATGACCTTCTGTATAGGCGCCCGTCGAGGAGGATGAACTTGGAGGCCCTCCACTTGAGCAATCTGGCTTCATTGCGGTCGTCAGGGAGGGTGCCGTCGGTGAGGTAGCGGACATAGGCATCCATCCACGTAGGTTCCGGGTGAGCGGAGGATTTCCTCCCTGTCCTCTATGCTGGGCCTTTCTAGATATTCAATGTAGGCGTCCCTTGCCAAGCTGCCGGCGGAGGTAGCCAGTCGAGAGAGGACGTCGGCCTTGGCGTTTTCACTTTGGGGGATGTAACTGATACTGAAGTAGGGCAGTGAGGAGGTCAAGAGTTGAACCTTTTTCAGATATTGCACCATAACGGGGTCGCGCGCCTCATACTCTCCGTTGATTTGCCCGGAGACAAGTTGCGAGTCCGTGTAAGCTCTGAGGTGCTTTCTCCAATCTCCTGGGCTAGCCTTAATCCGGCCAGCAGGGCTTCGTACTCCGCTTGGTTGTTGGTGGCTTTGAAAAGAAACCTCAGGGCACACTTGGTTTTTTCTCCTCCCGGCCCGGCAAGATGAGGCCGGAGCCGCTCCCTTGAGAATTCGATGCGCCGTCCACATGGAGGATCCAGGTCTCTCCATCACCGCTCGGCTCGGACCTGGGCTGCCCCCCAGGAACCTCTTTGAGATCTTCTTCCGCCCAAGTGCACTCGACAGGAAATCGGCCAGGACTTGGGACTTCAAGGCCGGTCGTGCTTGGAAAGAGATGTCGAACTCTCCTAGCTTGATGGCCCATTTGGCGAGTCGACCCGAAGTATCCGGACGGGCCAGGATGGCTCGAGAGGTTGGTCCGTCAGCACCACGATAGGGTGGGCTTGGAAATACGGGCGAAGACGCCGGGCAGAGACTCAAGGCAAAATGACTTCTCTATTTTGGAATACCTGACCTCGGTGTCGTGTAGGACCTTGCTCACGTAGTAGATAGGCCTTTGGTTTCATCAGCATCAAGGCGCACCAGGACTGAGCTGACGGCTTCTGGAGAGGCGGCTAAGTAAAGGAAAAGACTCTCCCCGTCTCTCGGCTTGGAGAGGAGCGGTGGGGAGGACAGAATGCCTTTAAGCCGTCGAAAGCTTCCTGGCAGTCGTCCGTCCATGCAAAACCATTCACCTTCCGCAGGGCCTTGAAGAAAGGCAAGCACCTCTCCCGATCTGGAGAGGAAACGGCTCAGAGCCGCTATCCTTCCCGTTAGCCATTGCACTTCCTTCTTGTTGGACGGCGGCCTCATGTCGAGTATGCACTGATCTTCTCTGGGTTCGCCTCGATTCCGCGCTGGGTCACCATAAAGCCCAGAAATTTACCTGCCGTGACCCAAAAGCACACTTCTTAGGGTTCAGCTTGACTTGGAAGCGACGGAGGTTGTTAAAAGTTTCTTCCAGGTCGAGATGTGGTCGGTGGCACGGGTGCTCTTTGTCAGCATGTCGTCCACGTAGACTTCCATGTTCCGGCCAAGCTGGTCCTGGAACACCTTGTTCATCAGCCTTTGATAGGTCGCTCCTGCATTCTTGAGGCCGAAGGCATCACCTTGTAACAGTAAATGCCTTTCTCCGTCACGAAGGAGGTGTGCTCCTCGTCGCTGGGGTCCATCCTTATCTGGTTATATCCGGAGAAGGCGTCCATGAAGCTGAGAAGCTCGTGACCAGAGGTGGAATCGACCAGCTGATCAATTCTCGGCAAGGGAAAGCTGTCTTTTGGGCACGCCTTGTTGAGGTCGGTGAAGTCTATATAGATCCTCCAGCTCCCGTTTGCCTTGCGCACCATGACCACGTTGGCCAGCCAGCTTGGGTAGTGCGCCTCCGGATGTGGCCGGCACTGATCAGCTTGTTGACTTCTTCATCAATCGCCTTTTGTCGGTCGGGGCAAAGCTCCTCTTCTTTTGACGGATTGGACGGTGCCGCGGGTCGATGTTGAGCTTGTGGGTGATGACCTCCGGAGGGATGCCGGGCATGTCAGATGCTGACCAGGCGAAGACGTCCGAGTTAGCCCGCAGGAAAGCTAAGAGGCGCTCCCGGTCTTCCAGGGAAGGAGTCCGCCCACACGGACGGTCCTTGTTGGGTCATCTTTGAGAGGGAAAGTTAGGAGGTGCTCGGCGGGCTCCCCTCCTTTGGCGGAATCTCTAGGATCGGATGCCTCCAGGGCCGGGTCGGCCTCCAAAGGGCTTGATGCCGTATGATAGCAAGGTAAGACCGGGCTTATCTCCCCGCACATCTCTCCAACTCCCGCGCTAGTGGGGAACTGCACCAGTAGACGTCGGGTGGAGATAACCGCGTCCAAAGATTCAGGCCGGACGCCCAAGAATGGCGTTGTATGCCAAAGGGACCCTCACGACTAGGAATTTCATGATCACGGTGCTTTGGCATGGTGGGGTTCCGGCCGTCACAGGCAAGGATATTTCGCCCTCAACCCTCACGGAATCTCCAGTGAATCCGACCAGCGGGGTGCCACGGGCTGAAGGGAGTCAAAAGATAATCCCATCCGAACAAAGGCGTCGTAAGTAAGGATGTCAGCTGAGCTGCCACTATCAACTAATATCCTTTTTACAGGGTGTTTGGCGATCATCATAGCGACGACTATGCCTTCATTGTTTACATTTTCCATGACAGCAGTCTCCCCCGGGGCATTACATTATTTGGAGCCTCCTCCCCCCTCGGCCGCTTGGACGCAGAGGCTGATCCCCAGGACACCATCCCGACAGTCCGCTCCGTGGGGTGTTGTCGACGGTGGCTTGAGCTGGTGGAGGCCCATGATGGCCGGCAGCGGCTGTGGCGTCTTCTGGATGTACTTGCCGAGGTAGCCCCGTTGGATGAGCTCCTCGATGGCCCGCTTCAAGCTGTAGCAGCTGTCGGTGTCGTGGCCGTAGTCCCGGTGGAATCGACAATAGCGGCTTCTGTCGCGGGATACACCTTTCTTCATGGGGGGAGGACGTTGAAGGTAGGGCTCGCCCTCGATCTCCATCAGGATGTGGGATCGAGGGGCAAGGAGAGGAGTGAGCTTACTCTCGTCGGGAACAGGGCTTCGGCGCCTGTTGTCGGACCGGCGAGGCGGGTCGGATCGGCGATGTCGGGGAGGTCCGCTCGGCTCGGGGCGAGCGGATTTGTGGCTGGAGCTCCTTCGAAGACTCCCGGCGGGTGAGGTCGGCTTCATCCGCCGGATGTACTTCTGGGCCCGGAGGAGGAGGTCGGAGTAAGAGCTCGGGGGCTTCTTGTCCAGGGAGAAGGTGAAGCGGGATGGAAGGAGTCCCGCTTCAGCGCCAGGGTGGCCACCGCATCATCGAGATGGTAGACCTCGAGGGCGGCGGTTTTGAATCGGGACACGAAGTCCCGCAGGACTCTCCTTCCTTCTGGCGGACGGAGAAGAGGCTGTCCGCCACCCTTGGGATCTGGCGGCAGGCGTCAAAGTGGGCCAAAAATGCCCTCTCCAGCTCCCGGAAGGAGTCTATGCTGTGGGGGGACAGCGCGAATGCCATGCACGGGCGGCCTTCCGCAGAGTTGCAGGGAAGGCCTTGCAGAGAAGGGCGTCTGAGGCGCCCTGGACTTGCATCATGGCCTTGTAGCTCTCGAGGTGGTCGAGAGGGTCGGTCGTACCATCGTACGGGTCCACCTGGGGGAAGCGGAACCTGGAGGGAACGGTTCCTCCAGTATGCGGCGAGTGTAAGGAGGACGAGTGTCGAACTCTTCCTCCGGCTGATGGTTGATCTTCTTGGCGAGCTCGTCGAGGCGCCGGTTGTACTCCTCCAGGCGTTCCTCCGCCTGGCGGTTGATCGTCGGGGCCCTCCGAGATGGCTCGGAGGAAGAAGAAGAAGAGGAGGCAGAAGGAGATGGAGACGGAAGTCGGGACTTCCGCCTGGGTTCCTCGTGATGGTGTGGCTTGGAGGAAACTCGTTGGGGCCGTGGTCAGGGGACCATGGCCGCTTGGAGGACTCGCGTCGAGGCTTCCTGGGGGAAGCTTGACGTCGGCCGGTCTCTCGCCGACCGGCCTCCCGCCGGGGGAAGCCTCCCCTCGCCGACTGCTGACTGGTGGGGGAGCGGTCTGGTGCTGGGTGGCCACGGACTGCTGCTGCTGGAGCCCGTGGACCATGGCCATGAGATTCTGAACTTGCTGGGAGAGGGTTTCCAGCTGCTCCGCTGTTTGGACAGCGGCGTTTGGCGGCGGGCCGGCAACCGGAAGGTTGGTAGCAGGGGGATCGGCCTCCTGCTGCCTAGCTGGCGGGAGGAGCCCCGCCGGGCAGCTGACAGAGGCGTCCTGGGCTCGAGTCACCACCATGGCTTCTTGAAGAAGAAAGGGGATGGAAGATGTAGCTCCGGGAGAACGTTCGCTACCTTTTCTTATCCCCCCTACCTGGCGCGCCAATCTGATGACGCTCAATCACCGATCCTGGATGTCGGGGACGGAATGCTTCTCGAACCCTCGCTTCACCGGGTTGCCTGCAAAGAAGTCCCAAGATCGAAGAGGGTTCTCCGGTGGGACCCTCCGCCGCCCAAGTTAGTGACTGAGGTCATAGCAGAGAAGGAGCTCGAGAGAGCTCTTGAGAAGGGAGAGATCTCAGAAGGATCGGGTTGTTCCTCCGAGAATTAGGGCATCAAGTGCGTAAACGTGTGTTACCTGGTCCTCGACGTGATTTACCCTTTTATAGGGGTTGACGCTGGCACGATCACGTGGGTTTTCGTGAAGTCAGAATGTCTGCTGAGCCGTTGCGTGAATCTGGGCTGGTTGGTGGGCTACGTCCCATCAGCCGGCGGGGCTGTTGGGTAGCTGGGTCTAGTCCCATCAACGATGTTACCGGTAGGTTGTTGGATCCGGCGTTGTCAGGCGGCGTGCATCAGAGATGGCGCCCTGAACTGATAGGGCCATGCTGGGGCTGATCTGGTGGGAACTGGAGATGCCGGGGCCGAGGTCGGGATGGGCCCTGGCTGACACGGATGTCGAGATGGGCCATGGCCGACGCCGAGGTTGGGATGGGCCCTAGCTGACAAGGATCTCGAGATGGGCCATGGCCGACGCCGAGGTCGGAATGGGCCCTGGTCGACACGGATGTCGAGATGGGCCATGTCCGACGCCAAGGTTGGGATGGGCCCTGGCCGACACGGATGTCGGGATGGACCGCAACCGACACGAAAGTTAGGGTAAGCCATGTCAAGCCCAATTGCCAAGGAATTGGCTCGCGTGTTCCTTGACCCGATGGAGCTGTCGGCCTTTGGGGCCGCCGGTCTTGGAGCCGTCGGCCTTTGGGGCCGTCGGTCTTGGAGCCGTCGACCTTTGGGGCCGATGGTCTTGGAGGAGCCGGCCTTGGAGGCGCCGGTCTTGGAGGTGTCAGCCTTTGGGGCTGATGGTCTTCGAGGTACCGGCCTTGGAGGTGCCGGTCTTGGAGCTGTCGGCCTTTGGGGCCGACGGTCCTGGAGGTGCCGGCCTTGGAGGTGCCGGTCTTGGAGGTGTCGGCCTTTGGGGCCGACGGTCTTCGAGGTGCCGGCCTTGGAGGTGCCGGTCTTGGAGGTGTCGGCCTTGGGGCCATCGGTCGTCGGGTGTCGGCCTTTGGGGCCGTCGGTCTTGGAGATGTCAGCCTTTGGGGCCGTCGGGTGTCGGCCTTTGAGGCCGTCGGGCTTGGAGATGTCGGCCTTTGGGGCCGTCGGGTGTCGGCCTTTGGGGCCGTCGGTCTTGGAGATGTCGGCCTTTGGGGCCGTCGGGTGTCGGCCTTTGGGGCCGTCTAAATTTTTTTTTTTTTTATTCTCCATAGGGTCAACTGGCTCCATCACTTTTGTTTATGTTTATTTACGCTTTTGTTTATATTTATCAATTTTTATTTCCAACAGCGGAGACATGCCCCATGGCCTGGCCTACAAGTTGCATGTCCAACGGCAAGTCCTACCCAGTTCCCTCATCTGATATCTTCGTGCCGTGGTTCAGCACCCTGCATCGCCTCCATCACGATTCATACTACGAGTCTTGTAAACCATTAGATATTTAAGTTCCCACTTCCCTGCAAAAAAAAAAAAATAGCAATTCTATCTTAAATCTCCAGAAATTGGGCTTCCCTGACCTCTAACGCTCCACCGGTTTGCTGCGGGTAGGATTACCCATTGCATCTCACGATGCGGCAAATTCTGCCACAAAACTTGATTGGAGGAACCTTCAGCAACTCAAGTTACAGAAGATTTATGCCCACCCATGGCCACCAATAAATGGGGCCATTTCGAGAAAGGAAAATTGTGGCTAGCCTCTTGGAATGCATGCATGCATATCTAAAAAAAATAAAAATAGTAATAAAAATTTTCGTCATTATATTACGACGATTTAGTAACCAAATAGTGACTGAAATTAAAATTAGTGACAAAAAACTTATCTGTCACTAATTTAGTGACGAACAAAAGAATTCATCACTAATTTAGCAACGGATTAATTCCTTCGTCACAATTTATTTTAAAAAAAATGTTATAGTATAAATTTAGTGATGAAATGTCAATCCGTCATTAAATTAGTGACAAATGACCTTGTTCGTTACTAATTTAGTGATGAATTCCTTAATGTGTCACTTATTTAGTGACGAATGAATTTTTTATTATACTTTTTTTAAAAATTAAAATATAAATTTAATGATGGAAGGATAATCGTCACTAAAATAGTCACGGATGACTAGATTTGTCAATAAATTAGTGATGGATGGCCTTATTTGTCGTTAATTTAGTGACGAATTGATTCTTTTGTCATAATTTTTTAAAAAAAATTAAAATAAAAATTTAGTGATGGAAAACAGAGAGAAGAAAGAAAAAAAAAAGAAGGGGAAGAAGAAGAAAAAAAAAAGAAAGGAGAGGAGGAGGGGTGGGGTGGTCGGCAGCGATGGTCGACACTAGGCCAATCGCCAGCGTTCGACACACCCGGTTGCTCAAGGCAGCTGGGGAGGAGGAGGGAAGAGGGCCGCCGAGTGGCCCTCTTGGATAGCGGGAGCCGTTTCAGCTCTGCTTGGTTTAGGCTCGGTGGCGTGACCGTCGGCTCACCAGGCCCACGCCATGGTCCCGGGTCCTACAGATGCTGGGGAGGTGTCCGGTGGAGTCCGGGCGGCCTTCCTTGGTCGGTCGTGCCTGTTGAGAATTGTATCCTAAAGCCAATCATTTGATGATTGTGCTAATGTAAATAGCATATAAATTGATATATTAACAAAAGTTATTTGGCAATTTATTCATTACAAGAACATCTTCTTAAAACTTCTAATAGTAATGAGCCCTTAGGATCTTCTTTTACAATAAATGAGGATTTATCTTTGAAGGTCCTTAAAAGAGTTTGCGACCAAATGATATACTATGACAAGGCCATAGTACTATCAATTATAGGACGTTGTATATCATATTTGTTGGTTGTCCTCTGAACCAAGGAGTGTAGAGACACTGGTATGACATACAGGTGAAAGTGTAGGAGTACATTTCACCGAATGTGACTCATTTTTGGATACTCTGCTGTCAAGAGTTAATCCGAGAAGATATAGGTATAAGTATTCTTTAGACCTGAAGATCACAACTGGTGACTTGCAAGCAACTCATTGTACTTAGGTGCTGGACCACCTGGATTTCTAATCCCGCTACGAAAGGTTACTGGGTGCAATCAAGTACTTGTGGTAGTCAGTTGTGGATCAAGATGGAATTTGACCTATCCCGTTAAAAGGAGAAATGCTTGTGTTTCAATTTAGCAAGACCTTGGCCAAGGCAATTCATGTGAAGGTCACATGATTACTAAAATTAAAATCACTTTGGGAAAGGGAAGAAGAAAAAGAATAAGAAAAATATGCAATATGCTAGGACATCTATAAGGGGTCAGATGCAGAAGAAAAAAGTTGATAAAAGTCAAGCTGAATGCTTTCATTGCAAGATATAAGGGCACTGAAAGAGGAACTGTCCTTTTTACATTGTCACACTTGATCAAAACAGGCCAAAGAAGAAAAAGGGGCAAGATGTTGCTTAACAAGGTATTTATATGATAACACCTTGTAATTTTTCTGTATATGATAATCAGACCTGGGTATTGAATACCGGGAGTCCTTTTAACATTTGCAATTCATTACAGGGACTATAGGTCACTAGAAGATTTGAGGACAATGAAAGATTTCTTAATGTCGGCAATGGAAGATTAGTTCCAGTTCTAGCATTAGGAGTTCTTGAAATGGTTTTCAATAGAAATATCATCATACTAAATGATTATCATTTTTGCCCAACGTTCTTATTGAACGTAATTTTTGTAGGCCTTCTGGCCAAAAGTCATTATGAAATTTTAATAAAGGATATTACTTTGAATATCATTATGAATGGAGTCACTGTAATGACTGGGCATTTATCTAATTGCATTTATATATTATCACAGCCTGTGAATGTAGTGTACAAATCAAGTAAGTGCCCTAAAATAACTGATGTCACAGATATTTATCTTTGGCACTATCGGCTGGGTCATATCAATAAGAACAGATTAAACAGGTTAACCCAGGAAGGCATAATTCGAGTTGCTTTCCTTCGAGTTGATGATTATGAATCATTAACTACCTGTGAATCTTGTCTTCTTGGTAAAATGGCCAAGTCATCTTTTACTGAAAAAGGTGAAAGAGCCAAAGAGCTATTGGGTCTAGTACATACTGATGTATATGGACCAATGAGTACTTATGCCAAATGTGGATATTACTACTTCATTACTTTTACAGACGACCTTTCTAGGTTCGGTTATATCTATCTTATGAGACAAAATCTGAGTCGTTTGAAATGTTCAAACTATATCATAAAGAAGTAGAAAAACAAACAGGAAAATATATTAAGACCCTTCGATCAGATCGAGGAGGCGAATACCTTTCAAATGACTTTGTGACATATTTAAGGGAGAATGGGATTCTCTCCTAATGGACTCCTTTAGGAACACCGCAGCCATAACGGTGTGTCAGAAAGAAGGAATCGAACCCTGTTAGACATGGTTCGGTCCATGATGGGTTTTGCAAGCTTGCCAATATCATTTTGGGGATATGCATTAGAATCAACTTGTCATATTCTCAATAAGGTTCCAAGTAAGTCTATTTCTAAAACTCCACATGAGATGTGGTATGGACATAAACCGGTTATCACCTATTTAAGAGTCTGGGGATGTCCGGCTTATGTGAAACATGAAAAATCAAACAAACTTGAACCCAAATCTGACAAATATTTTTTTATCAGCTATCCGAAAGAAACCAAAGGATATTACTTCTACAATACTGAAGAACAAAAGTTGTTCATTAGTAATAAGCAGTTTTTCTTGAAAAGGAGTTCCTTAGTGAAGGAACAAATAGCTCTAATATTGAACTTGAGGAGGTTCATCAAGTAGAAGGAACAACACAACCCATTGAACCCTTAGAATCTGAGTTGATTAGATCAAACTCAAAACCCATTTTAGATGCACCATTAAGGCGATCTTGTAGAGTACCACATCAACCGGACAGATACTTAGGTTTCTTGGTCTAGAACAAGGATCCTATTGAGCTCGATGAGAACAATGAGGATCCGATCACCTATATGGATGCTATGCAAATGACTGACTCTAATAAATGGCTTGATGCCATGAAATCCAAACTTGATTCCATGAAGAAAAATAATGTATGAACATTAGTTGACCCACCCGAAGGAATAAAACCTATAAGGTGTAAATGGGTTTTCAAGAGGAAAAGAGGCACAGACGGAAAGGTAGAGACCTACAAAGAACGTTTGGTTGCCAAGGGGTATCATCAACGTTATGGTATTGACTATGATGAAATGTTTTCTCCTGTGGAATGCTGAAATCCATTCAGATTATGCTAGCTATAGCAGCACACTTAGATTATGAGATTTGGCACATGGATGTTAAAACCACTTTTCTAAATGGTAATTTAGAAGAACATGTGTATATGATATAGCCTGAAGGTTTTATATCTGAAGACAAGTCTAAAGTGTGCAGGCTACAGAAGTTTATTTATGGACTTAAGCAAGCATTTAGGAGTTGGAACATACGATTTGATAATGTGATCAAATCTTATGGCTTTGTTAAGAATAAAGAAGAACCTTGCATTTATAAATGGACTAACAGTTTCGTTATTATATTTCTTGTATTATATGTGAATGACATTCTCTTAATCGGGAATGATATCCCTGCATTACAAGGAATAAAGACATGATTATCATCACAATTCTCCATGAAATATCTGGGAAAAGCATCCAATATCCTAGAGATGAAGATCTATAGAGATAGATCTAAGAGGATGCTTAGTCTATCCCAATCTACGTACATTGATACAATGCTAAAGAGGTTTAGCATAGAGAATTCCAAGAAATGCTATCTTCTGATAGGCCATGAAATTCATTTTTCTAAGAAGGATTGTCCGACAACTCCTAACAAAAGAGAACGTATGAGTTGAATTCCATATGCTTTGATAGTGGAATCGATTATATACACCATGACATGTACAAGACCAGACGTGGCATACTCATTAGGAGTAGTGAGTAGATACCAATCTGATCCAGGTAAAAAATACTGGCAAGTTGTTAAGACAATCCTTAAGTATTTGAGAAATACTAAGGACCAGTGGTTAGTCTGTGGAGAGTCTGATTTGAAGCTTGTTGGATATACTGATTCCAGTTTCCAATCAAATCATGATGATAGCAAAAGTGTGTCGGGTTTTGTGTTTATCCTAAATGGTGGAGCTATTTGCTGGAAAAGTTCCAAGCAACATACAGTGGAAGATTCGGTGTGCGAGGCAGAGTACATCGCTGCATCAGATGCCGTGAAAGAAGCTGTGTGGCTACGAAAGTTCATCTCCAAGCTTGGAGTGGCATTTTTCATAGATGGACCAGTTCTGTTGTATAGTGATAGCATTGGTGCCATAGCTCAAGCAAAGGAACCTTGAGCACATCAGCGCACCAAGCACATATTGTGCCAGTTTCATCTCATTCGAGAGATTATAGAATGAGGTGACATAAATCTTTAGAAGATTGACGGAAAAAAAAACCTAGGCGATCCATTTACTAAAGCACTCAGCATCAAGGAGTTTGATGACTATAAGTTGAAGATGGATATTAGATACTGTAATGAGTGGCTTTAGGCTAAGTGGGAGTTTGTTGGGAATTGTATCCTAAAGCCAATCATTTGATGATTGTGCTAATGTAAATAGCATATAAATTGATATATTAATAAAAGTTATTTGGCAGTTTGTTCATTACAAGAACATCTTCTTAAAACTCCTAATAGTAATGAAGCCCTTAGGATCTTCTTTTACAATAAAGGAGGATTTAGCTTTGAAGGTCCTTAAAAGAGTTCGCGATCAAATGATATACTATGACAGGGCCATAGTACTATCAATTATAGGACATTGTATATCATATTTGTTGGTTGTTCTCTTAACCAAGGAGTGTAGAGATACTGGTATGACATACATGTGAAAGTGTAGGAGTACATTTTACCGAATGTGACTCATTTTCGGATACTCTGCTGTCAAGAGTTAATCCGAGAAGATATGAGTATAAGTATCCTTTAGACCTGAAGATCACAATCGGTGACTTGCAAGCAACTCATTGTACTTAGGGGCTGAACCACCTGGATTTCTAATCCAGCTACGAAAGGTTATTGGGTGTAGTCAAGTACTTGTGGTAGTCAGTTGTGGATCAAGATAGAATTTGACCTATCTCGTTAAAAGGAGAAATGCTTGTGTTTCAATTTAGTAAGACCTTGGCCAAGGCAATTCATGTGAAGGTCACATGATCACTAAAATTGAAATCACTTTATGGATTTGATGTTTAGAGTTGACAGACTCTTAAGACATCCTTAGCATTTGTGGTCAAAATGATGAATTATATGGTAACTATTTCTTAGGGTTCTTGGAGTTTGCTCGGCAACTCTTCGACCTATCCGGACGTCGGGTTCCATTGCTAGATGGGTACATCGATTAGTATAGAAAGTTGTTCCTATGCTACTGGCTTAGGTTCGAACCTAGAGAGTCATACACATTGAAGTTTTGTAGGATGATCTTTTTACTGATCAACGATTGAGAATCATATATGATTTAATTAATCAATTTGATTGATTAAATTATCTCAATTGGGTTATGTACAAGTGAATCAGATTCAATTAGGTTAAAGTCTATTAGAAGGACTAATCAATTTCAAATATTGATTTGAAATTAGTCTTGATTATGATTTAAATAGATTCAGGACTAGCCAAATTTGATTTGGGCTAGGACCATGATCTATGTAGGTTCAATCCAATAAATTCAAATCAGCTTAAACCCAAAACCCAAACCCAAACCCCATGTGTGAAAAAAGTTTTCTTTAATGAGGATCTCACATGATGAGATAGCTAAAATCTCATCTCATGAGAGATTAAATTCTCATACAGAATTTGATGTATAACCTTAATCTTCTTCAAACCGTTTCCGTTGGAATTCTAAGTGTTAGAATTTATGTGGAATTAATATTGAATTAACCATCGATGGAATTCTAAGAGTTAGAATTCACATATCTTTGGTTTTCATCAACCGTGTTAGAATTAATAAAACGTTGTAATTCTAAGTGTTAGAATTCAAAGATTTTCATCGAACGTCAGAATTAACCAAACGTTGCATCTCTTTGGTTTTCATCGAACGGTAGAATTCTAAGTGCTAGAATTCAATAGGCTAAAGGCTGAATTGAGCCTATAAAATAGAGGACATTCTTCATCAAAACAACAACGAAATGTTATGGGTTGAAATTCTAAAGAGTTAGAATAAAAAATCCTGGTGTGTGAATATGGTGTTAGCAAAAGTTTGGTGGATCTTGGAGGAAGATTCAAGTGGAAGGATTCAAGATCAGCAAAGTTGTTTTTCTGTGAGCTAGCACTCCCGGGAATCCGATCATTCGGGGACTTCGCATGGACAATACTAGAGGCCGGACGATTGAACGGCTGCAGAGCACAAAGGATTTACCAATTATTTTTAAGGTAAGTGATATGATCCCTATATCTTAAGGCAGACTTCAAGACAAGTAGTATGACTTCTTATCTTGAAGATCAAGATATGATCTTGATGATTTTATTTATATGCATAATTTAGATCAAACGATCCTATAGTATAAGGCAAAGATATGATCTTAATGTATGTTAGAAAGATTAATATTTAATCTTTAAGCTTCCGCATTGGTAATTGTTATCAAATTATAAAATATGCATGCCTTGGAGGTTATTTCTCCCTACAGTGCCACCGCTAGGGAAGGCATAGTGACGGAAAATAGAGGAGAAGAAAGAAAATAAAAAGAAGGGGAAGAAGAAGAAAAGAAGAAAGGAAGGAGAAGAGGAGGGGTGGGGTGGCCGCCGACGGCGGTCGGCACTGGGCCGATCACTGGTGGCCGACACACCCGGCTTGGGTGAGCCAAGGAGATGGAAGAGGGCCGCCGGCAACTCCCTAGTTTGGGTGAGCCAAGGAGATGGAAGGAAAAAATATGGTTGGGCCCAGGTTTGGCCCAGCCCAGTGAACCCAGTTGGGCCCATTTTTTGGGCTGCATATTGGGGTAGGCCCAAACAAATAAAATAAGGTTGGATAAGTTTTAATCCTAGTTTATGAGAAACTTTTTACTTTTCCATTTGGGCTAACATATTTGGCCCAATTTGGGTTTAGGATTAAACTAGGTAGGATATAGGAGTCACATTAATATCCTAATTTTAAAATTATATTGCAGGTACCAAAAGTTAACATAGCTAATATTCCAGTGTGGATTAGCGCTCAGAGGTAAGTAAGCCAATTATAATAATTTTTTAAATTATTATATTATTTTATTTTAAAATATTAAAAATAATTTAAAAATAGAAAATAAAATTTATGGTACCTTATATATGCAAATGATCATTTGATGTTATTATTTTGAAACTGTTAAATATTTGGGACCCTGTAAATGCAAATGATTGTTTGATTTGGTTATTTGGTACTCTTGCAAATAGTTAGCATTTTATATATGCTATTTAAAAAAGTATATACTAAGAAAGATGAAACTTTTATAAATGCGAGGTCAAAGCAAGTGAATGTATATTTATCTTCTATTTTTATTAATTTTTATTGTATTTATAATTTTTTAATTGCAAAGTCTTATAATCTAACTTTAAAAATTTATTTTATTATAAAATCGCATGGAGGAGTTGGTGTCTTCTGCAACTCAGCCTTTAGATGAGGGTTCTGAACCTCTACTAATTGATATTTATGCTCTTTACTTCGAGGCTGCAGGTGAAGAGAAGAAGAGGCGTATAAATGGTCTTAGCTCATAGGCAGTATCTTTATATCCTGCTTCATTTCATAGCAGCAGGGCTTTATATTCAGCATAGGTTGTAGTTTAAGTTAAGAAGCTTATGCAACAGGAGTTCGCAGAGAAGCAAGCAGAGATGAATAGAAAGATTGCTGAGTTGAATGCATAAACAAAGCATCTACATCAGATGAGGAGCAGATGAGGCACTTCACAGAGCAAATGGAGTTTGCGCAAGAGTTTCATGGTTCAGGATCTTCTATATTTTAAACTTAATAGTTTGATGTCTGATGCATAAAACATTAGTGTTGTTGATGTATGTAGATATATTTATCTTATTTTATAAAATATATTTCTCATTCTTGAATTTAAATTTTCATCTATAAATTTTATTAGAATGCATTAAATATACTATAATTAAAATAATTTTAAATTTATAAAAATAAAATTTGATGAAATTTTATTAGGTTAATGGTGGATTAGTGATGATTTCTAATAGAAATAATAGTGACGGATTAGTGAAAAAAATATTAGTGATTGATTAGTGATGGAACAATGATGGATGATTGATGATTCATTCCGTCAATAATTAATTATTAAACTATGACGAACTAGTAACAAAAGTTTTAGTGACTAAATTTTTATTAACAATCATTTACTAAATTATGATGGAATAGTGATGAAATATTTGTGACATAATAGTAATGGAATAATGAGTGACGAATAGTTCGTCATTAATTCGTCACAATTTAGTGACAAAAATTGTAACGATAAAATTTTTATTATTAATTTATTATTAAATTTAATTTACGATAAAATAGTGATAAAATTCTTTGTCACTTTATGCTATTTTCTATGTAGAGAAAAAAAAAAGGAAAAAAATAGATACTTCCAAGCCTCGACCTCCCTGCAATTTAGTCAGCGGGAGTTTCCTACTTGTTTACGAACATGTTTACGTACACGATAGATTTTTGATAGGTCATATCTCCTTTTGAGTGATACTAATATCGCCCGTTTACGTCACTGCTTAGGTCGTGAGTCGCATGTTGCGGGCTGTAGATGAACGCCGTAGCTTCCATGCATCCACCAGTTTTCGTTGGCCAGGTGCTTGATTGGTCCTGTGCAGCAGACACCAAACAACGAAAGTACTAGCGAAAAAAAATAAGATTGATCTTTCAACTTTGCATGTCCGTTTTGCAGTGATTCTCTCCTATCTTTTTCTTCTTTTATTCGCTCGCCTTGAGATTGTGGTCCCAACCGCTTTATATCATTTCAGCCTCCATTACGTATGGACATGATTTTGGAGGAAGAATTTCATTCTCCAGCTGGCTTGAAGGTTGCAAGCATAGAAAAACACTTTACTCTTTTTATATCATAGATAACAGACTAGAGACAATATAAAATACATAATTTGTAAAATCCTTTTATTTATACTAATTAGAAAAATTTTCTACAATTAGACCATAGGAAATTCATAATCTTTTTTTTTGGCTCTTTGCAGTATGCACTCTATGAATCCGACCCCATCCCCATGTGTCATCAATCTTTGCAACCACTACTTTGCAGTCGAGTGTTAGATATTTCATTTAACACTAGACTAGGGTTGATTTTTTTTTTTTTTTGTCGTCAAAATTTTGTTTACTTGAAAAGAAAAATTTCTCCTTTAGGATGACTTAATGTAGTTTTAGACTTATTTCTATTTATTAGTTTTCGTTTCATGTCTAAATTATGCCCAGAGGCCAGAGTATTCTTGGATAGCTTCAAGTTGCACCAAAGTTGGAGGTGGCTTGATAATTATGACGTTGCTCTAAGCGAGCTGATCCACTGAAAAATGCATAAGAAAATATTTTCGATATTTCCCACAACTAAGGAGCACAGGGAATAACGCCGTATAGAGCATTTTATTGATCTTTTTGTAAACAACAAAACAATTTTTATTCATGAACATATTATTAATAATTATATCATTTTGAAGATGGCTTTGAAATTAATCGACTCATGATTCAAGGAGGAAGAATTTTTTATTTTCCTTGGATATTTTTTCTGAAAATATGTATCTTTTAGTAATTTTGAATAATGAAAAAAGGTCTCTTTTATGGAGTAATTGGACTCTATTCTTGCGATAGGTCGATAATAAATTTTAAAATCAAACATAGAAATTTGTTTGCAAAGCAAATGAGCTTAATTATTAAGGAAAACTTTAATTGACTTTTGTTGGGGTGTATTAATCTCATTATTGTTGGTTTTTTTTATAATCTTTTTTTTATTATTATTTTTGACAGAGTAATGATAAAAGTGCTACCTTTCCAAGACAAGTTTGGATGCTTTTGCTGGCTCAATTTGACAGGCGAAGTGTGCCCATGAAAAATAGGCTGTGTGCGCCAATTATCATTCTCAAGGCTTTCTCTTTCACCTTAAATAGGTTTTACATGTAATAATATATATTATAAAATATATAACATATATTATAGATTATTTAAGTGTAATATTTTAAATTTAATTTTGTTTACTATTATATAAATATATAATAATATTAAAATATTTATATATTAACATTATATTAAAATAATATATCATACTTAATATTGAATATTTAAATATAATCAGTGTATATTAAATAAATTAAATTAAATATAATTAAATATATATGGAAATCAAAACGTAATTTAAGATTATCGGACTCGATATCTTAGATATCCACATTTAATAGGAGTTAATTAACATAATTTATAATAGCCATTGGATTCCTGAGAATTTAGTTGCTAAATATGATAATTTACATAATTATTTGAATTATCAAAACTAAACACCTCCTTTCAGGCAACGTCACACTGTCATCCGTTTTTGTAGTCATGAATCAGATTTTCTCTAACAATAAAAAGCTTCTTATCTCACTAGAAGATTAATGGCAATTAAGCCGGCATGCCCAGGCCAGTTGACTGATCTCTTTGGTTTTAATTAAGTTGATACCCAGGTCCACAATCGCTTTCCGTAACCATTAATGAGAATTTATTGCGCGCTGATATGCAGGCTTGCTGTACGGTTGGTTGCCTTATTATCGTAGCTCGCCATGCAGAGAAAAATGACATGACAGTTGCTGGTAACAGAGAAAAATCGCGCGCCATGCAGATGGTTAGATGCGATTTCGCTGGTGAAAAATCAATCTCTGTGCAACTTCTTGTATGAGAATAATATTCTTCCAATTCGATCTTTAGACCATTTCTGGATTGATAAACTTCCAGAACCATGCAGGAAATGCTGGCCGGAGAAGGAAAATGGCCGTCCCTATCATGACAATGTTGAAGGAGAGGAGAATTTCAACCAGTTTTCAACAAGCATAGCCAGATCGAGAAAGGTCTGCGCCTCGTGGCGCAGAAAACTTGTCTCTCTTCCATCCATATAAGCTCGTACGTGACCTTTTCTCGTCGAAGGAGAACCCTTCCATCCTTCAACCCGAAAGTTTTCTTTCAACTTTCAAGACTGCAGTCATTCTTCGTTCATGCATCAGCAATAATAAAAAAATATAAATATATATTGAGCAGCGACTTTTCGTATTTGAAGGGCTGCAATGAAAATAAAATTCAAACGACTTGAACCCGTCGCCCGACCGCGGAATAAAGACCTTGACGAGGGCAAAACCGCAAAACACGCTTCGTCCCATTTTAGAACCCCTCGTCTCCCGGCATCATTGCACCCTCTGCGCCCTTGTCACCGAACCCTCGAACAGTCAGTCGGTCCCACCACATTTGCATCGATCGAGGCCGGCAGGACATCGATCGGCAGCAAATTTTCACCTGAGGAACTCACGCAAGCACCTCCCATCCCCTCTCCAATTTCGATCAATCTAATTATATCTAGAGGCTTTAGATCCATGGAAACCATACCCCGGTCTCTCACTCGGCGATCTCTCGCTCGGCGGCTCGCCGGCGGGTTCGTAATCTGCTATCGAGGTCGCGACCAGGCACCCGGTGTACCCATTGCCGCCGCTGCGCAGAAAATTAAGGTTGTGCCGAAGAAGGCCACTCGCCATTGCGACGTCTTCATAAACCACAGGAGACCCGACACGGAGAAGACGGTGGCGGGGCTGCTCTACGACCGCCTCGTCCAGCTTAAGCACCGGCCATTTCTGCACACCCGGTCAATGGAGCCGGGAGACAAGATCGACGATAGCATCAACAATGCGATACGCAACTGCAAGGTTGGGGTCGCAATCTTCTCTCCCAGGTTCTGCGAGTCCTTCTCCTGCCTCCACGAGCTGGCATGCTGATAGAGACCGGTAAGAAGCTGATCCCGATCTTCTGCGATGTCAAGCCCTCCGATCTGCTGGTGGCGGACGTCCAGTCCCATCCGCCTGAGGAGATCGAGCGGTTCAGGAAGGCTCTTCAGGAGGCCAAGGACACGGTTGGCATCACCTTCGACTCTCAGAAAGGGTAGGAATTTGCTCCGCCTCCTTAGCTACTCAATGTGGCTAATTTTGCTCATTATTTCTCTTGCTTGTTATCCTCTTCTTAATTTTGCTAATTTTGTTCCTGCTTGCTTAATTATTATTTGTTCAGGAACTGGTCGGATTTGGTATCACGGACCGCCGAGATCGTAGCGAAGAGCATATATAAAAGAGGAACAGTGTCACTGATAAACTGATCAGGGATGACGGTTCTTTCCCCAAGACTGATCAAACTTGTGATTAGCTTCATAGGACCTGCAAATGAGACAAATTTTAACCCAGCCATTTTCTTTCTTCTTCGTTATTTGTAACAAAACCATTCTTTTGTAATAACTGCAAGATAAGATGTCATATATATATATATGGACTCTATTATAAACGCATGGCGTTCCTTCTTTTTTGCTATCAGAGGAATGATTCGTACCCTTTCACTTAATTAATGCAAATAAAAAAAAAAACCGTCGGTTTTCCGGATCATCTCCTTCCTGATGACGTTAAAAACATGGTAGTTTCAGAAGACCGCTTCGCATATCGTGCACTAACATTTCTCGATTCCAGTGAAGAATATTCAGTGAGGACCGCGGACGATCAAACAACGCGTAACGAAAAATACCGAGGCAACCCGTTACTTCCAACCGTCACTAGTACGGCCGCCCCATGATAATATTTATATCTTCCAAATACTATATCGATCCCTGGCCAACAGCATGAGAATTGCTACCCGTCCATTGAAGAGTCTTTCTTCAATTCCACTCGCTTGGACGGAGAAGTTGTTACAAAGATGTATAAAAGTCGCAAGACCAGGATACCATGACGAGGTAAAGCGCTGAAAAATATGATGACCTCGAGTCCATTCCAGCATTAATGTCTTCCTCCACGTCAATCTTTCAACGACGCGGGCAGCGGAAAAAAATCGAACACTTCCGCATGATCTGGAGTTTCATCAGGGCAACTAAGTCCGGATCAGCTATTGACTCCCTATAAAATGCCCCCTTGATGCTCGATCACCTTGATAGCTGATGTCCTTGAGCGTCAGTGGATGCACCATTAATTTACGGAGAAGCTTTACCTTAGCGCCAAGATCTGTAAGAAATCCCGATGGCCGGATATACCGGCAGAGACTCTCCGATGCTCAAGTCAGTGATCAATATCACAGTCGCGAGCTTAGTGAAGCTCGAGATGAGGGAGAGTTAGAAAGGAAGAATATTGGAATCTCTAAGTATTTGCTTGAGTGTTCATATCTTGACTTGGAATCCTCTTTACCTGTAATGTTGATACTTTGAGCCTGCATGGTTTGCTTGATAAGATTGGAATCTCAGGATGAGCTATGACTTTTATAAATAGAATATCAGAACCGGTAGGATTGGATCCTTCCCTCTGATTCAGGTGATTGATACTTTATAGCAATCACCTTTTGAGGCTTATTTGGCCAAAGTCATTAAATCTTTCTGATGACTTTTTGGCTGGTTATGACTTTTGGGGCCTCATTTGACTAGGGTCATCAATGTGGCCTAGTGAGTAATTAATGTTGCCGGATGGGTCATGACCTTTGGGGCTTGTGTGGAAATTTGAGAAGCTAGGGTGAGCCTTTAAAGATAAGATCGAGTAAGGATACAAGGCCGCCCTGGGACCGCTTCTCGAGCTGGAGCCACCTAGGAGCCGCTTCGGGGCCGTCTAGGAGCCACTTCGGGGCTGCCCAGGGACCGTCTCTCGAGCTGGGTCCGCCTACGAGCCGCTTTGGAGTAGCCCAGGGACTGTCTCTTAAAGAAAGACGCTAACTTTCGCCACCAGATGATTTAGGCCGTAAGCTTACACATGGCATTTATCAGCCATATCACCCCCCCATCCCTGGGCATTTATTAAAAACAATAGCCTGTAGTTCAACCATCAAACATTCAATTTATTATACTGATTAGTTGATATTTTGATGAATTAGATATCAGTCAAGAAATCAAGATATCTCCAATGTCAGCTAGGGCTTAAGATAAAATGATTTATCTTGGCATCTCCGTTCCTCCCAATATATACCTATATTTATTCATTGAGATGGCAGGAATATTTGTCATGCCTATTTTTCATATTCATCTTGCTGGTGTGGGTCATTGCTTTGATTATTCAAAGATGCCGAAAGCAACATTTTTAGCCCTCTAGAGCTATCTAAAAGGTCCAATTAACACCCTTCCTTGATTTTAAAAGAAGGAAAATAGATATGATCAAATAAACATCATTAAATCAGAAGAAAGGCACATTAAAATCACCAGCCGTTTAAGCAGTAGAGTTGCGATTTCTCGTGCATATATAATATTGCTATAAAGATAATAGTGGTTTATAAGGGGTGCAATGGAGGATTATTGCACAAAAAATGGATCCGGACGTAATTACTCCATTAGATCAAATACCCATTGTTGATTCATGAGTTCTACCTAAAACCATATAAAGTGCAATCCACAGACTGATCAAATATAAAATGCACCATCTTATTAGTGTCTCTATGTTCAGACCATCAAAGATTGTTACTATTTATCTAGTGCCAAACTCTTCATACGAACCATAGCCAGCGTAACTCACTTGAGGTAAAATGTTTAATTCCGCATGCCTCCATCTTCCCATGTTTATTTATTTATTGATGAAATACTCGATAAGAACCATATTTCATTCATTTCTGTAAATTGATCACAATATTTGTCGGGTCAAGTAAAACAAAATTACAAGATACATGATGAATAGAAAAAATCATATTCGTCTATCAGCCAAATAATTGAATATTTTCAACAATGAATTAAAAAATATTAATGCCTTATGATCTCTTATGTCCATCATTCACTAGAGCTCCATACATTGGTGGCGAGATGAGATTTTTGCACTACCATCTGTGGTTCACTGTTCTATTGATATTTGTGCACATCATAGACGATGATACGTAGCTGTCTTTTGGCAATAGGAATCTTGTGAGAACATAGGCGTGCAACGTAGAGAGGAACAAGGAATCAGCACAGAACCAGCTGCATGATTCTGTCCCAATATTTGCGCTAGTATAGATTCTATAGGCCTGATTCTTTTGTCGGGGTAAGATATAGGTCTAATTTCTTTTTTCTTCTTCTATAACCGTATGGTCATTCAGCCTGTTTGGATCTTTAGAGGGAGAAGGAAAGGATGAAGAATGAAGAAAGAAAGAAAGAGGAAGAAAGGACAGAGAGGAGGCTTGTTATACTCTCCTTATTTGTAAAGAAAATAAACAAAGAAAAGAGGGTAACTTAAATTCATTCAGTTTAAATGAAGAAAAAGAAGGAGGACAAGAAAATTTATATTTATAAAAATATACCTTCGCTTGGAAGAAAATTCAATTTAATTTATAAAAATAATGTTGAAAAGATGAGAGAAAGTTATAGTCATTCAAATTTTAACCTATTAAGGGAGAATGAAGAAAAACAAGTAATTCTTGTTTTCTCAGCTTCCTTCTCCTTTCTTCCTCCTAAAAAAAGTCCACAAAATTATTCTCCTCTTTTACCCATCTATGTTTGGATGGAGAAAAAGTAGGAAGAAAAGAAAATGAAAGAAGAGAAAATGAAGAGAAAAGAAAAGTGGAGAGAATATTTTTTCTCCTTCTATTTGGATGAGTGAGAGAAAAATAAAGAGAAAAGAAAAGTTGATAATTTACAATGATAATAATGCCCTTATTACAGATGATTAAAAAATATATTAGTTTTTTCTTTGAAGGAGTCAATATTAAAATTAAAAAAAAAAGTACCTTTAAGTTTTCTCTCTAAAATCTCTAATTTTTAAGAAAAAACTTTGTAAGGCCCATCACTTTTTTTTACCTATTTTTTTCTTTAGTTTTCTTTTCTTTCTATTTTTTTTATTCAAACAAGATAAACTTTATTTTATTTTTTTTCTTCATCCATAAGCGCTAAGTGGATAATGCCCTAGGACCGTGGTCATCACCACGAGTATAAAATATTTGGCACTAGGGCTAAGGTCTTTCGCGAGAAAGACAACCCGCGTGGTCTCGTCCTAGTTGCTTGGCGCCAAAGGTTTGCGAAAGTAACCGAGTCAGGCGGAAAGAAGTGGCTTCTAGGGGATATATATTTGACCTGGTCCTAAAGTATATATGTGATCTTGTTCTAACGTTATGGTAGGGGGCTTGGAAAGTTCCATTTAATTAATCGTCTGCGACGTAGGGGGCTTGGAAAGTTCCATTTAATTAATCGGAAAGTTCCATTTAATTAATCGTCTGCGACGTAGGGGGCTTGGAAAGTTCCATTTAATTAATCGTCTGCGCTCATGTCCTAGCGCACGGTGAATACCGATATTGCCCTTTTTGTGCCCTAACGCCCGCGGGATACCTCTACGGGCCAAACGCTGTTGTCTTGCTTCAAACCCAGTTGATATCGTAAAGCTGAACATGCAACTGTATCCACAGTTAAAAAAAAAAAAGGCTTCAGCCAAGCGAGGAATTGAACATCAAGCTTCAGTTGGGTGGAATTTAACCGCAATATCTCCCCTTCTTGATAACAAAAGCAAGAACTCGGTGAGCTATCAAACTACACGTCACATCAGTAGGAGATGAGATTGGCTTCTTGATGAGATTGGCTTCTTGATGGGTTAAAGTTCTATCTAGGGCTGGTGTTTCTGCGAGATGATTTAAGAAATGCATGCATGCATGCGTCATAAGCTGATGTAGTCACGGTTTGGGCCAGCTATGCAGGATCAGTACTTGAAAGCTGAGGCAGTTGAGATGGCACTTCTACTAATTAACAAACCAAGCGTACGTGCAACGTCATCAAAAGCAATTGACTAAGTTGGAAGTAGCTGATATTTGCTTCGTATATAAATCTTCTTCCTTGGTTCTACTTGATTTCAGATGATACTTATTATAATATAATATCAAGTCCTATGCTATTTTTTCCCATATAATTTTTAATCTAATTTTATAATTATTTCTTCTGTTATATAAATCACTCATTTATACTATTGCATCATTAAACCCATGTTATAGATATTCAAATAATTTAAGTTATCTTTTTCTAATTTATATAACCATACGTATGCTTTAATATTTTTATTTCACTAATATTTGCAGACATATTATTTTTTAACTGTTTAATATATCAAAAATATAATTAGTCTTATAATTATTTATAAAATTTTTCTTTCAATTTTGATAATTGATACACAATGAAAGTAAAATAAAAATTCATTAAAATTATTTTCACCAAATCAAATACTCTTACAATATTTATATGATCTAAGAACTCATTGTCCAATTTAGGTCCTCAACAAACTATTTCGTATCTCTTTACTATAGTGACAATACCATCTTTTCCTCTCTTACCCATTTCCAACATCACTAACTTTGTATCAATCGAGCTAGATGGTACAAATTACCTCATCTAAGACCATTTTGATAAGCACATATCTTATCGATTTTGTTAATGACATGAACCGCCAAGCATTTAGAATAATTAAAAAAGATGGAAGGACTTTCCCTAATCCTAATTATAGTGCATGACGCAAACTGGATCAATTTGTTACCATTCAAGAATCTTTTTGAGATTTATACATAAGTGGCATGCACTCAATGGTCATGGACCTAACAATACCGCCTTTGTCACCACCATGGAAAATCACCTACAATATCCTACCTTTAATGAGTGTTGAACATGCCTTCTTATGAATGAACAATGGCTCTAACATTCATCCTAATCCATTAGCATATCATCAACTCAATTGGCTCTTTTTATGGATCAAGTGGTGCCAACCCAACTGCTCTAGATTGCATGCACTTGTGCCAACTCATTACATTGAGTCCATGTCTCATGTCAATACCGGCTATGCAACAAAAAGATGGGCTATCAATTAAATAATAAATATGTGGCAATCAATACAAAGCTAGGTGTCAAATATGCACCAAAAAAGGCAACATTATATCTCACTATTGATATAGATACATGACCTCAAGAAATAGTGGTTTAACCATCCAACTTGTTAGTTTCCATTTCTAGCAACCTCCTCATGGTTCTTCCTAACCATCCTTCGGTATTTCAAAATGGATTTCAGACTCTAGCGCCATCAGTCATGTGATCTTTGACCCATTACTACTTCAACAAGCTCAACCTTACTCATGCTCGGATCATATATTTATTGATGATTATAAGCCCTTACCCATATCTCATTCTGATAATTTTCAACTCTCCTCTTTCAATAAAACACTTTCTTTCAATAATGTTCTATTGATGCCTAGAATAATCAAGAATCCTTTTTTTTGCTCAATTCATAAAGGACAACTATTGCTCTTTTGAGTTCTTACCTTTGAGTTATATTATGAAGGACTTGCACATAGGGCCTCCTCTTCTCTAGCTCGTGTTGAAGAAAATCTTATTCTATTTTTTAAAATTAGTTACAAGTAAAGGATATGCTGCTCTTGTTAGCCATGTATCGATTACTGTTTAGTACAACCATCTTGGTCATCCATCATGTCTAGTTGTCTCCTACTTATAAAAATATGATAATATAGGGTTTTCTAATTTTATTAATGTTATTAAAATTTGTGATGTATGTCAAATAAGAAAAGTAAAAAATTTTCTTTTTCTTCATTCACAAGATAGTCCAATTTTCTATTATAAGTTGTACATTGCGACATTTGGCTAACCCTTGTTGACTATTGTTTTGGTTTTAGATACTTTATTATTTTGTGGATGGCTTTAGCAGATTCACATGGATATATCCAATGATTGCTAAAGTATTTAGTGTTATATGTTTTCATCATTTCAAAACTTAGGCTAAAAATATGTTTCCACCACTAGAAAACTATTTCAATGTGATCTTGCATTTGAACTAATGAAGAAATATTTCATACTCTTTGAAATAATTCTAGCATTACCTATCACATTGCAAGCCCACACATTTTAGACCAAAATGGCCTAACTGAATGTATGATCAAATACATTAATGAAATAGGCACATCTCTTCTCTTTTATGCCTCAATGCCAAAGTCCTTTTGGTTTAAAGCCTTTCCACATATAGTTGTGTTATTAACTGAATTTCTACACTGGTTCTTAGTAGAACATTTACTTTCAAACTCTTTTTAAGTAATCATGAGATTATTCTACCCTAAGAGTTTTTGGGTGCTAGTACTGCTTCCCCTTTTTGGGCCCTTATAAATAAGAAAAATTGAGCTAAAAGTCAATGCCTTGTGTATTCCTTGGTCACTACCCTTTTCAAAGAGGGTATCGATGTCTTCATATTAAATCCAAGTAGGTTTACACTTCATAGTATGTATCACTATTCTAGCCGCTCATTTAGTCACTCATCTAGTTGCTCGTTTATCACTATTCATATATCTTTCTTACCATCGATCACTTATTTCTACCATTACTATTTAGTTGACTACATCAAATGATTTAGTGTCATATCTTAATAGCTAAAATCAATCAGTCCCAAACTTAGATATTTTAGGCACATTCCAATCGTCATCTATCATGCTATATTGCCCACTGAACCTAATATATATTAACTCCATCACTTCACCGACTACCGCTAGGCTCATTAATCCATCAGTCCTCATGTTATCCAACATGCTGCTATCTTTTTATCAAATTCAGAATCACTCGATTTCATTCCAATACCTATAGATCCAAACCAACCCCAACATCCCCTATTCTCAACTACTATCAAATCTATAATTTGGTTACTCCATCTTTTAGCCACACTTGCAAAGTCAAACCTTTCCTGACCATATTATTTTCACATAACCCATCACCCATTGGATTATGATCAATTTGAAGTAGAACTTACATGCTTTCTTAATGCAAATAAACATCCTCAATAGTGTGCTACAATACAAGATGAGTAGAATACTCTAATTATACTTTATGGCATTTAAACTTTTGCTTTTCCTACCAAAAATAACATGATTGGATTAAATGGATCTTTCGTATCCAAGGAAAATCTGACGGGATAGTAGATGGCTATAAGGCCAACTTAGTGGCAAAATAGCACAAACAGAAAAAAGGTATGTAACTATTTTGAGAGAAGCTGTTTGGCTATTTTGAGACCTTCAGTTTAATAGTTAAACCCATAACTATTAGAGTTGTTCTGATTCTTACTTTATCAAATGGATTTCCCATCTGCTTCAATGTAAATAATTCAATCTTACATGTACATTTTCAAGGAGATATATATATGGTTCAACTCCTTATATTTATAGACCAGTATTGTCCAACATATGTATGTAAATTCAACAAGACTCTTTATGAACTTAAGCAAGTACCATGAGCTTACTTTCAAAGGCTCACTCATGATCAGCTCACTAAATTAAGCTTCATTAGATCTAAGTTTGGCACATTACTAGTCATGTGGATCATGAGTGAAGTTATTACTCTGTTGTTTGTATATATTGATGATATTCTAATTATAGGGAGATATTCCACCATGCACCATAGCTTTTCTTATTCAGCTATTGAACAAAGCATCCTCCCATAAATACTCGGGTCCCCTATACTATTTTCTTAGAATTGAAGCATCTCTCTCATCATAAGGTATTTTTTTGTTACAAAAGAAATATATTACAAACTTACTTGTATGAGCTAAAATGGATGGAGCAAAACCAATTACTACACTTGTAACTATTGGTTTTCAACTATCCCAAAATTTGGGTGATCCATATTTAGATATTCATCATTATTAAAGTATAGTTGGAATCCTACAATATGTTACCATCATTAAGCTAGTAATTGCCTTTATAGTAAATAAAGTTTGCGATTCATATATCAACCAATCGAAGCTCATTGGATTGCGATCAAATGAATACTTTGTTACCTAAAGTATCCAATTAACTATAGGCTTCATTTAAAGGTAGCTTCTTATCTACTCTCTATGCAAATTCTGATGCCGATTGGGTTCGATCTATGGATGATTGTTGCTCAACTAGTGCAATTAACTATAGGCTTCATTTAAAGGAAACTTATTATCTAACTCTTTATGCAAATTTTGATGTGGATTGTGTTAGATCTATGGATGAATGTTGCTCGACTAGTGAATATTGTCTATTTGTTGACCTTAATCTTATCTCATTGAGTGCTAAGAAACAAGCAACAATGTCTAGCACAAGTATAAAAGCAGAGTATCATGCCTTAGCCAATGCTATTGCTAAGATCTGTTTACTTCAATGTTTGCTTAGGGAGTTACATGTCCTCAACCACTTATTTATAGTGTGATAATATTGGTGCAAAATATTTAATTGCAAATCCAATCTTCCAAGCCTAGACAAAATATATTAAAATCATCTTTCATTTTGCATGGGTGAAAATAATCATAAGGATTTTAAGACTCATTACATCTCTATCATTGATCAAGTGGCTTACATTATTACGAGGAACTATTTCAAGATAGTTCCCTCTTATGTTGCAAGATCATGATGAACTTTTACAATTTGCTTGAGGGGGCACATAAATAAGATTGGTGTGCCAATCTTATTCAAATTCAAATTTTAAATTTGAATTCAAATATCATAATATCATAATATCTTAATTCTCTCATTTGACCATAATTTTATAATTATTGTATCTTGACATAGAAGCAAATTATAAACAAGATTGATTTATCAATTTTATTCAAATTCAAATTCAAATTTGAATTTAAATCTAAATCTAAATCTCACAGTATCATAATTCCTTAAGTCTCTCCTTTGATCATATCTTGTACAACCATAATATCTTGACATAGAGAAAAAAATGCTCCATATGTATGCTTGTAAATTATATATATATACACATAATGAAAGTAAAATAAAAAATCATTAAATCTCTTTCTACTAAATCAATACTCTTGCAATATTTACAATCCTATAAAATAATATTATCTTTAATCTTTCATACTTATGTTCACTTAAGCTTCATCACTATTTATAATTTTATCAGAATTGCATTCCATGAATTATCCTAGTCTTACTTAAGATAAAAATCTTGGATCTAATACACTTTGGTGTTGTTTCAATTTATAATTAATCCTAATTTTAGTCCCATCTATTGAAATTGTATTACTTGTAAATTGCTTGCATTAAGAAATTTGTTCCTTATGTATCCAGTGAGCTCATCTATAATTAATACAAAAGATAAAGATATAAAGCAGATTATTAGTGTAAACTTATTATGACTAGAAATTTATTAGTATTACCACTAACAACTCTCATAGTAATAATTAGTCCATCATATGAATTCTTAATTATATTAAAATATATAGCTAAAGTTCTTTTCTTTTTCAACCAAAGTCCATCATAAAATTTTTAGGTGACTTTATTATATGCCTCCTCTAAATAAATAAAATTGTGTAAAATTTTATTTATTTTCTTTTTATTTATCTATTAACATTTTAAGAAGATAATAACTTATACAATCAACTTTTCTACCATGAAACTAAATTATTGCTTAATGCTTCATATTATTAAATATTTGTAGGTAGCCAACCTAGTCTGAATACAAGAGAAGGGTTATAATAGGTTAATGGGTAGTATAAAATTATAATCATATCCTATATATTAACATAAGCCTAATTAGTTCACAAGAATGGAAGTGATAGATAAATATCATAGTTAGTATCGTTTAGTGAGAGAAGCCTAAATCTTATTATAATGACTGCCAAATTCTTTGGAAAAATGAACTTAGCAATTCAGACGAGTCTGGCAAGTTAATGAGCTAGTTGACGCGAAGCCAATCGGCAGTAGAAGAGGTTGATTCCTTTTCTAAGCCTTTATGCATGTAAAATTAAGCTTGCCTACTTAATTAGCTGGTTATCAACATAGGAGCTGCTTGACCACCTATGGTCCTTAAAAATTTTTGTAGGTTTACTCGGATCATGTTTTAACTGCTTTGCATAAGCCATGTTCGGGCTCACTTGTCCAACAATCCCACCGCTCATTTTGCTGCCGTGGAGGGGACTTGAAGTCTCGTAAACTCAACTCAACTCAACTCATCTAAGCTTTTTCCAACTATATAGGGTTGGCTACATAAATCTGCTTTCTTCACTCTACTCTATTTAGGGCTAAGTCGGCAGCCAAATTACAAACTTAAAGTCTCAGTTTTCAGCATCTGTTGTCTTCGATCCCTATGTGAACTGATGTACAACATCGAGGATGGTGGTTTTCTAAACTTCTGTGTACCAAGCAAGAAACAGGCAATATTACCATTGCCATACGTGTTCGGACTTGAGTTGAGATTCGACCTTTTGTTAAGCCTCATAACAAAAGTAAGCTGAATAAATGACTCTAAATACCTCTATTTGGTAGATAAATATGGTAGAAGGGCAGGAAAGCTGTGATTGCAGGGTTATTCTTCAGACTCCATCAACTTATAACATCAATTGGTGATGATATTTAAGCAGTCAATACCATATCTCTCGTTCAATCTCCATCTCCTGAGTTCCTGGTATGACCAACTTGAGTCACTACACACCCTTGTTTACGGTGGCAGGTGATGTGCCTAAGAAAATCTATGTAAAATGCATTTTGCTAATAATTTTATAGTCTTTTTTAGTGTTTATTGAAGCTGATTTTAAAAAGAAAAGCGTTCTTTAATCTCTCATTTGAGATATTTGTTATTAATTTGTTATTTGAGACAGTTATTTCTCAACAGTTCGGGCATATTCCAAACTGGACTTCAATCTCTCATGTTAGGGGTGACAAGGGACGGGCATCGGCCTCTCAAACCCATTCTATTACCTTATGGGATAAGCTGACAAATGGATTAATTGATGTTCACAATCATATTTTAGTAATTTATTTTCTTCCTCTTCTTTTTTCTATATAAATAGATATATTATTTAATAAGATTTAGTAAAGAAAAATCTCTTCGTTCCTTCAAGAAAGAGAAAAAAAAAAAAAAACTTTCAGCCCATTCTTTAGATATAGAGCCTCTATGTCACGCTACGTGATCCAGTTCGTAACGCACCGTCCTGGTTGAGTCTTTGACAAAGCAAAGCAATATTCCATTCCTGATAGATGAGTCACTTGACAGGACTTTCCAAAGCTTCCAACTTGCTTTTGCGCATGATGCATGCCTTCGACCGTTCGTGACGACAACGTATACTCTTAACTCCCCCTTCGAATATTCCAGACAAAGTAAATACGTACCGTAGGCGTAGGAGGTTTGGTAGAGCCATTCCATGTGCATGAAAGAAGAGATAAAACATTGCCGTGGTTTTCACGAGGAAAACAAAGTCTTGAATGGATTCCAGCTTCTAATTAAGTTTGTGTTTGTGAGAGTGCACGGCCCCAACAAGCAGTTTCACCTCTTATATCAGAAGCATCCTTAGATTTGCGTTAAGGTTCCAGATTGCCTCTTATAGCTATCAGTCGGATGGCTTTGTTTCGTTGCTTAAAAGTCTTTCTAGATGTCTTCCGAAAACGGATGCGTAGTTGGGGATTTGATGGCTCCATAAATTAGGATAACAAAGTTTAGATTTTTTTTTCTTATACTTTTCGTTTCTCTTTTAATTTGATTTATAACATAAAAAAATTTTACTGTATTGAAAGCGAACGATGCATTTTATTGTACGTACTATGCTCAATGATTAACACGTATCAAAGTAAAAAAAAAATAATTTTACTTTTAATATACATGCATAAATCAAAATTGATGCGCATTTGCTGTGTCAAGCGCTCCGAAGCAGTAAGACTTTTCCTTATAACATACAGGCCATCTTATGCTTTGATCCCGCGCCAGCACGTCCCATGAAAGAAGCCACGACTGGTTCCCATGGTCAAATCATTGTGGGACGTCCCATTCTGACACCCGTCTTGGGTCAAAGAAAAAGCTCTCCTAAGGTGCCCCGCAACACGCTATCCCAATATATCAATCAATATATCATCCCGAGCTGGACGCTGAAAGTTGAAACAACCTGGGAGAACCATTTAAGTTTCAACTACAACTTTGACGGTAGCAAGAAGTCGAATTAAATTTCAAAAAGGTCATTAGTGATTCAACAGCCAACAAGGTTAGCAATAATACCAGTATATATATATATATATATATATATATAGATATTAAATACTGTTCATATTATATTTATATAAATATCCTAATATCAATATTTTCTTGGGGACAGTTATTCTTATTCCCAACATGTCTTGTCCTAACGTTGTTTCCACGCATTAACCCTTTTCGATCCCTTTCTTCAATAGCTATACCTTCTTCTTTAATATTCCCTTTCACCTATCCTTCTTCTAAACAAAATTATCAAGCATATTAAATAAGGATCATGTACTCTTGTGCAAAAGAAAGCATATCATTATAAGAAAATATAGTTTTAGCTATGCCAATTAGCGATGACAAAAATAGCATCGCTAACTAGCGACGTAACATCGATAAAAAAAATTAATGATAACTTAACGATGAATTAGCAACGAATAAATTAGCGACGCAAAAAATATTCGTCGGTAATTAGCGACCCAAAACATCATCACTAATTCGCAACACCCATGCACGTTCCAGCGATGCAAAATGCATCGCTAATTAGCGACTCCTTCTGCGATGCAGATAGGGCATCGCTAAAATAATTTTTTGATTTTTTTAAGTGGTATTAGCGACGCCCAACCTGACGTCGCTAATAACACCAAAACAAACTGATTTTTTTTTTTTGGGTGTTATAAGCGACGCCAGTATGGGCGTCACTCATTAGCGACGCCTATCTAGCGTCGCTAATAACAAAAAAAAATCAATTTTTTTGGGTGTTATTAGCGATGCCAGATAGGCGTTGCTAATTAGCGACGCCCAGTCTGGTGTCGCTAATAACACAAAAAAAATCAGTCTAGTGTCGCTAATAACACAAAAAAAAATTAATTTTTTGTTTTTTTTTTGGGTGTTACTAGCGACGACAGTTAGGTGTCGCTAATTAGCGACGCCAAATAGGTATTGCTAATTAATGACACCCAATCTAGCGTCGCTAATAACAAAAAATTAATTATTTTTTGTATTTTTTTGGGTTTTATTAGCGGCGCCAAATTAAGCGTTGCTACTAGACTGACGCCGCTAATAACAAAAAAAAAACTAAATTTTTTATCTGTTTTGTTTTTGGGGAGATAAATTAGCGATGCTAGATAGGTGTCGCTAATTAGCGATGCCCAGTCTGGCGTCACTAATAACATAAAAAAAAAGCACAAAAAATCAATTTTTTTTGGTGTTATTACCGATGCCAAACTGAGCATCGCTAATTAGCAATGCATGGCTGGCGTCGCTAATTAGCGATGCATGGTTGGCATCGCTAATAATACTTAAAAAAATTAGAATATTTTTTGTGCTGGTCGCTCACGCGCGGGTAATCTCGCCAACAAAATAATTCTTCTTCCCCCCACGGCTCCCCCTTCTCCCCCACCCGGTCCCCCCTGCTGCTCCCATCTGCCCCCATCGGCTACTGCTCCACCCCTGCCTCCCCTCCCTGGTTAGACCTCTTCTGCTCTCGGCTCCCCCTTCTCCCCACCTGGTCCCCCCCTGCTGCTTCGATCCGCCCCCATCGGGGAGCAGCCCCTGCCTCCCCTCCCCGGTTGGCCCCGTCCGCTCCCTGGCTCCTCATATTCCCCAACCCGATCCCCCTGCTGCTTGATCTTAGAGGTGGGCATTGGGCCGTGCCGCCCATAGCACGGCACGGCCCAGGCCCTGATGGGCCGTGCCAGGCACGGCCCGGCACTGCTACGGTACCGGGCCGTGCTGGCTTGGCCCGGTATACCGGACCATGCCGGGCTCAGAAAATTTTTCCTGTTGGCCCAGCATGACACGGCCCATGACGGGCCTGGGCCGGCCCGTCGTGCCGTGCCGGCACGACCCACCTGGGCCTGAGCCATGCCGGCCCAGGTGGGCCGTGCTGGCACGGCCCAGGTGGGCCTGAGCCATGCCGTCCCAGGTGGGTCGTGCCAGGCACGGCCCAGGTGGGCCTGAGCCATGCCGGCCCAGATGGGCCATGCCTAGCACGGCCCAGGTGGGCCTGGGCCATGCTAGGCACGGCCCACCTGGGGCATGGCCCGTGCACAGCTCAAATAAAAAATTATAAAAATATAATTTTTTTAATAAATTAAAAATTATTAGGAATAAAAAAATTTTATTAATAAAGCCATCATAATGGTGGGGGGTTTGGCATAGACTCCTACCAGTTTATTAATTTAAAATTAAAATGGTACAGAAGGGAGGGGGCTAGGCCTGACCTCTAGAACATAATACAATAAGTAAGAAGAAAAAAATAGAAAGATCGCAACCGTCGGATCATCGCCGATCGGATGAATCGCAACCGTCGGATCGATCATCGTTGATCGAGATCATGGCTTGGATCGATCGCAACTATCGGATCGTCTCCGATGGGATAGATTGCAACCGTTGGATCGATCATCCCCGATCGGGATCATGGCTTGGATCGATCGCAACCGTCAGATCGTCTCCGATCGGATCGATCGCAATGGTTTGATCGATCATCACCAATCAGGATCATGGCTTGGATTGATCGCAATCATCGGATCATCGCCGATCGAATGGATCGTAACCGTCGGATCAATCATCGCCGATCGGGATCATGGCATGGATCGATTGCAACCGTCGGACCATCTCCGATCGGATCGATCGCAACCGTCGGATCGATTATCGCCGAATGGGATCATGGCTTGGATCGATTGCAACCGTCGGATCGTCTCCGATCGGATTGATCGCAATGGTCCGATCGATCATCGCCGATCGGGATCATAGCTTGGATCGATCGCAACCGTCGGATCATCACCGAGGAGATAGATCATAACTGTTGGATCGATTATCCCCAATCGAATCATGGCTAGGATCGATCGCAACCGTCGGATCATCTCCGATCGAATTGATCGCAACAGTCCGATCGATCTTCGCCGATCGGGATCATGACTTGGATCGATCGCAACCATCGGATCATCGCCGATCGGATGGATCACAACCATCGGATCGATCATCGCCGATCAGGAATATGGCATGGATCGATCGCAACCGTCGGATCATCTCTGATCAGATCGATTGCAATCGTCGGATCCATCATCGCCGATCAGGATCATGGCTTGGATCAACTGGCTGGTGCCTAGACGCATAGTGTGCTCCTGGTACCAGCCGCCCACAAAATGGCCCAGCAGGGCCGTTCTGGATGGCATGGCCCAGCAGGGCCGTTGCTGGGCCGTGCCAAAATGGCCCTTCTGGGCCGTTTTATGGGCCGTGCCATGGCATGGCCTAGCAGGACCGTTGCTGGGCCGTGCCAAACGGCCCTTCTAGGCCGTTTTGTGGGCCGTGCCATGGCACGGCCCAGCAACGGCCCTGCTGGGCCGTGCCATGGCACGGCCCACAAAATGGCCCAGAAGGGCCGTTTTGGGTGGCACGGCCCACAAAATGGCCCAGAAGGGCCGTTTTGGCATGGCCCAGCAATGGCCCTACTGGACCGTGCCAGGCACGGCCCGTGGCCCATTTCTTGATGGGTCACGGGCCGTGCCGAATTTGAATTTTTTTAGTGGGCCGTGCCTGGCACGGTCCATTTGTTAATGGGCCGTGCCAGGCACGGCACGGTAATTTTTCTAGCACGATGGGCCTGGGCCATGCCTGGCACGGCACGGCCCAGTGCCCATGCCTACTTGATCTGCCCCCATTGGCCCCCGTCCGCCCCTGCCTCCCCTCCCCGGTTGGCCCCCATCCACCCCCCAGCTCCCCCTTCTCCCCCATTCGGTACCTCCCTGCTGCTCCGATCTGCCCCCATCGGGGAGCAGCCCCTGCCTTCCCTTCTTGGTTGGCCCCCGTCTGTCCCCAGCTCCCCCTTCTCCCCCACCCGGTCCCCCCTGCTGCTCGATCTGACCCCATCGGCCCCCGTCCACCCCTGCCTCCCCTCCCTGGTTGGCCCCCATCCGCCCCCCGACTCCCCTTTCTCTCTCTCACTCCGTCCCCCCTGCTACTCCAATCCGGCCCCATCAGGGAGCAACCACTGCCTGCCCTCCTCGGTTGGCCCTCGTCCGCCCCACGGCTCCCCCTTTTCCCCACCTGGTCCCCACTGCTGCTCGATCCACCCCTTTTGGCCCCCGTCCGCCCCTGCCTCCCCTCCCCGATTGGCCCCGTCTGCCCTCTGGCTCCCCCTTCTCCCCCAACCAGTCCCCCTTTATGCTCTGATCCGCCCCATCGGGGAGCAGCCCTTGCCTCCCCTCCCTGGTTGGCCCCCGTCCGCCCCTGTCTTCCCCTTCTCCCCCACCCGGTCCCCTTGCTTCTCGATCCGCCCCTATCGGCCCCCGTCCGCCCCTACCTCCCCTCCCCGACTGGCCCCCATTCGTCCCCCGACTCCCCCTTCTCCCTCACTCGGTCCCCTCTGCTGCTCCGATCTGCCCCCATCGGGGAGCAGCCACTGCCTCCCTCCTCGGTTGGCCCCCATCCACCCCCCGGCTCTCCCTTCTCCCCACTCGGTCCCCCCTGCTCTCGATCCTCCCCCATCGGCCCCCCATCTGCCCCTGCCTCCCCTCCCGGTTGGCCCCCGTCCGCCCCCCAGCTCCCCCTTCTTTCCCACCTGGTCCCCCCTGCTTCTCGATCTGCCCCCATCGGCCCCCGTTTGTCCCTGCCTCCCCTCCTCGGTTGGCTCCCATCCGCCCCTCGGCTCTCCCTTTCCTCCTCACCCGGTCCCCCCTGCTGCTCCGATCCGACCCTATCGGGGAGTAGCCACTGCCTCCCCTCCTCAGTTGGCCCCCGTTTGCCCCTCGGCTCCCCCTTCTCACGCACTCGGTCTTTCCTGCTGCTCGATCCGCCCCCATTGGCTCCTATTTACCCCTGCCTCCCCTCCCCGGTTGGCCCTCGTCCGCCCCCCAGCTCCCCCTTCTCCCCCCACCTGGTCCCCATCTTAGATGCTTGGTTGTTCGAACTATATTGTTTTTATTGCTACGTTGTTCGATCTATTTTCTATCACACATAATGCTTGGTTTTGGATCTTAGGAGAAGGTTGTGAACCCTCTGTTCGAGAAGCGGCTGAAGTAGTTTGGAATCGAAGGGGCATTGCCGCCGAAGAAAGACCTCCTCCGGTTTGTTAAGTGGCCGAAGGTGGGTAGAATCCAGAGGCAGAGGAGGATTCTCAAGCAGAGCTTGAAGGTTCCCCCAGCCTTGAACCAGTTCACCAGGACTTTGGATAAGAATCTTGGTAGCTATCAACCATCTTTTTTAATATGTTATATCTAAATTTCTATTGTTCTTCAGCTATCATGCTTTGTGCCATGAGTAGTGAAGGTTGCTTTGTTTTATTGACCTTATAGGCTGTTTGTGCCAATGGCACGTGATGATTCTGAGCTAAGTTAATTAAATTTCACACTAACTATTATATCCTTTGAAAGAATTGGATTTAAACAAGGATCTGTTCATGAAATAGATCAACTTCAAAATAGTTTTGTATTACCTTTGCCATGCCATGCAATGAAATTTAGTAGATTAATATGTTATATTAGTGTTAGTTATATGCAATGTAATATATTGATTGTTGTTACATAAGTTAATTATTTTTTATTTATATGTTATATTGTGATTGTTGATTAATATAAGTTAATTAGTAACCTTCGATTATTAGGAATAGTATCATCGAAATCAGATATGTTTGTCCTTGAATATTAATACCAATATTGCTGATCCAATATTTGTTTCGAAATATATATTTTTAGGTCATACATAATTATTTGAAAATGAATATCGATCGCTCGTGGATGTATCAGAGGGTTAAGGATAATTTTTTTAATCTTAAATTTGTTAATGGTACAGAAGAATTTATTGCATTTGCATGTAGTCAATAAGAGTGGATGGATGGATCCAGAAAAATGCCAGAATAAAGCTTATAGGGATGTTGAAACAGTTAAAATTCATCTTTATAAAAGGGTTTTTGCTTGGTTATATTTGGTACTGCCATGGAGAAACTGAGTTTAGGGAAGAATCAAGTAATCATGGTGCATATACAATCTATAAAACAGCAAAAATTATAATGTGGCATCAAAAATTATTACATGGCCTCTGAGAATTATAATCAATACAACTTCAATCATTATGAAAAAATGGAGATGGGTATAGAGGTTTTGGGCTTCAATCAAGGCACCTTTAATGAAGAACCAAATTCGAAAAGCCAATATTTCTATGACATGCTAGGTGCTGCAAATGAACAATTATGGCTTGGGTGTAAAAATCATTTGCAATTGTCTCGGTTGTTGAACATTAAGGCTAAACATCACTTATCTGAAGCAGCATTTGATTCGGTTGCCGGATTAATAAAAGAGATTCTGCCATCTGATAATATTGTTAGTGATACATTTTATAAATAAAAAAAATTATTGCATGGGCTTGGTTTGCATGTTTAGGAGATTGACTGCTGCAAGAATAATTGCATGCTTTTTTGGGGTGTAGATGTAGATTTGCAGTTTTGTAAAATTTGTGATGAACCTCGGTTTATGGCAGCAAGAAGAAGTTCAAATAGGACGAGACCTGTGGCTTTCAAAAAATGCATTACTTTTCACTGGTACCTCGGTTGCAAAGGATGTATCAATCAAAAGTTATAGCTTTAGATATGAGATGGCATGCAGAACATGAAGAAAAAAGGGTGTTATGCGCCATCCATCAGACTCTATTGCATGAAAATATTTTAATATATGCATCCTAACTTTTCATATGAAAAAAGAAATGTCAGGCTTGCTCTATGCACATATGGATTTCAACCATTTTGATAATCTTGACAGCAATACTCTTATTGGCCAGTAATTGTAACTGTACTAAATTTACCTCCCGGGTTATGCATGAAAGATTCTTCTATGTTTTTACGGTGTTAGTACTAGGGCCATCAAATCCTAAGGAGAAGATAGATGTCTTTCTGCAACCCCTAATTTCGGAGCTTAAATTATTATGGTCAGAAGGGGTTATAACATATGATATTTTCTTGAAGTAGAATTTTATATTGAAAGCAGCCCTAATGTAGATAATTAGTGACTTTTCGGCATATGCCATGCTTTCTGGATGGAGCACTGCTGGCTGTTTAGCTTGCCCTTATTGCATGAAGAATTCAGATGCTTTTACATTGTGCAGAAGTGGTAAGCAATCATGGTTTGATAATCACAGAAAGTTTCTACCATTTGGGCCTCCTTTTAGAAGAAATAAAATTTTATTTCTTAAGAGCACATTGATTAGGAAGGATGCACCGCCTATTTTGAGCGGACAAAAAATATTAGACTCTATTGAGCAGTTGAGGTTGATGAATATTTTTGGAGATGGTGTAGATGCCATAAATGATCGGATATGTAGAGATCATGGTTGAAGAAAAAAAAGTATATTTTGGGAGTTGCCCTACTGGAGTACAAATTTAATTAGACATAATCTTGATGTGATGCATATCGAAAAGAATTTTTTTGATAACATTTTTCATACAGTAATGAATATTTCAGGAAAAACAAAGGGCACTGTTAAATCAAGAGAGGAACTTAATAAATACTGTCGGCATTCCGAACTTGCAAGATCATCTGTTGATGGTAAATATCCAAAGGTTTATTACACGCTTGATAGGAATTCAAAAGCAGTACTGTATGATTAGTTGAAAGGATTAAAATTTCCTAATGGATATGCATCAAACATGGGTAGATGTGTGGACATGCATAAGTTAATGGTTTTTGGCATGAAAAGCCATAATTGTCATGTCTTTATGCAGCGGTTGATGCCCATAGTATTTCATAAATTACTGCCTGCCAATGTTTGGAAAGTATTAACAGAGATCAGTATATTTTTTAAAGAGCTAACAACTAGAGTTATTAGAACTAATGACATGATAAGACTTGAAGAAGAGATTCCAATTATTTTATGCAAGTTGAAAAGAATTTTTCTTCAAGTTTTTTTAATTGCAAGGAACATCTACCTGTTCATCTGGCATACGAAGCTCGGATTGCTGGACCTGTTCAATATCGTTGGATGTATCCATTTGAGAAGTAACTTACTTTTCATACAATTTTATCTTATAATGTTTATGAAAATGAATATCTTATTATATTTTTAACTTTAATCTTTTAGGTACATGAAGAAATTTTAAAAAATATTTGAAATAAGGCAAAAGTTGAAGGATCAATATGCAATGCATATTTGGTAGAGAAGGCCTTGAATTTTGTATTGCATTACTTTGATGAATATGTCCCAACTAAGAATCAAAAAGTGCCATGCAATTTAGATGGATGTCGACAGCCATTTGGAGCAGATGATGGAACCATCTCAATTTTTAGGACTGTGGTAGGCCATTTGGCACCAAAAATAGAGATATATGTTGAACGAAGAGTTTAAAGCTGCTCACAATTATATTCTTATGAACTGCTCCGAAGTGGAACCGTTTATAGAGTAAGATAATATTCCTTTTATTCACTTTGATACTATATGGATTTCTTCATAATATTTTCAACTAAGTATATATAAACTTAAATTTTCAAGGATGTTTTATGATATGTGGAGACAACAAGATCCTCACATCAGCGATAATGAAATTGGATTGAAACTTTATACTGAGTTTGCATATTGGTTCAACGAACATGTGAGTGTTAAATTGGCACATTGCTTATAGGTTAACCATAACATACCGTATACAAACTAATTATGTTTTCATGATTTTTTAGACTACTAATCTTTCTTTGAATGTTGATGGCATTTTCATTAAATCTCTAGCACAATGGCCATTGTCTAGATTTAATACATACACCAGATATTTTGTGAATGTGTACAAGTTTCAGGTTGAGTCTTTGGGTTCTTCAAGAGCAACTCACAATTGGGGGGTATGTGTGCAAGGTCAAAGTATTGGTGCAGATCAGCAAATTTATTATGGAAAGCTACAGGAGATTGTTGAAGTTGAGTATCCTAGTTGGCCTATTAAACGCAATATATTGTTCAAGTGTGAATGATTTGATCCAACTTCAAATGTAGGGTCAAAAGTGCATAAAGATTATGATCTTGTTGAAGTATGTCATAGAAGAAGGTTTAACAAATATGAACCATTCATTCTAGCATCTCAAGCTGAACAAGTATACTACTCCATATATCCAAGCCTTCGAAAGGATAAGAGAGATTGGTGGGCCGTGAGTAAAATAAAGCCACGGGCGACCACTTCTATGCCGATAAGCTCATCAATGCAAACACTTGAATCCCCAGCTTTTCAAGAAGATGTTATAGAAGCACATACAATCCAAGATGATTCGCTTGATCCGGATCTAATCCGTAATGATCCAACCGGTGCTTCACTCGAAATTGAGGATGTGAACAAGGCCTCAAATGATGAAGAAGATGAATATGAATCACAATCAGTGACAGAATCTGACGAAAAACCCGAACTTGAGAATATAAATGATAGTGACTACGTATTTATACCTCTGATTATAATTTGAAAATAACATTTTTGTTTCATGCCTTTTTTGATTCATTCTAATTCAACTATATATATAGTACTATGAGGGGTTGTGGATGATCATAGCCCAGAGGTGGACTGCTGGCACGAGCGACGACTCTCCAGCACATGATAGCTCCTTCAGACAGGAGTCTGCCGAGAAGATGCCAGGATCATCTGCCGGGGAGATGCCAAGATCATCTATCGGGCCATCATCGAGCGCCAGTTCTTCCTCCACTGGAAGGAGGAGGCTTCTATTGGTTGATGGACAGTAAGTGTACTCTATCATCATATAAATTTATTCATACAATTGCTATGTTATTAAATTATGTCTTATGTTTTACTATACTTGCATAGATTTGAAGAAAGACATATTGTCTTAAGGCGCATCACTGATATATTTAAGAGGCGTGTAGACCCGGAGGGGTACTCTTGGGAGCGCCTTAGTGAGGAGGTGAGGGAGTTCTACTGGACAGAGTTTCAGGTATGTATTTAATATTTGTACGATGTTTAATTGCATTTATAATGTTATATTATCAACATTTATCTGTATAATTTATTTATTACAATATGCATATGAGTGGGATCTAGCCCTCACTCCTTCGGTTAGAACAGCTTGGACTTCACTTGCTCACCTCTGATACTTAGATAATTTATGCCACTGGTGGAGGGCATCGAAATGCCCCACTCATATCTCTGATTCTATATGGGATGCCTGGCAGCAGCAGTGGGCAGATCCCCAGTGACGGAGGAGGTCGGCCACAGCCAGCTCGAACCGTCGATCTGAGAAAGGTGGTCTGGGCACTGATATTTTCTTCCACACAGTGGGATCCATTTCAATTGATGAGCATCGGCATCGTCTTGTAAGTATATAAATTTATCAGTTCTGTATACTTATTAATGATATTTTTTTAAATGAACATAACTACAAATTTAAAACATTATTTTTAGAGGATAAAGGAAGGCGCCGATCTAGGGCATTGGCAGTTGTTCAAGAAGACACACATGAGAAAAGATGGGTCTTGGGTCGATAGTCGCTCCCAGAGTAGTAAATCATTGAAAACATGATGTGTTTATTGATATTTTCTTCAATATGAGTTACATTATATTTAATATGTACTCATTGCAGGCACGTATGAATGAACTATTATCATAGACCACACAGCCATTAGGGGAAAAGGGTCTACTATGCCCAATCCTTCATCGCAGAAGAGCAGCCGCATATTCTTAGAGGCTGTTGGCACACAGTCGAGCGATCGTAGAATTTATGGTTTCGACGCCAAAGCTTCTGCATTCTTCCCCCGATGCAGTTCCTCTTCTTCTAGTTAGGGTGACACCGGCGATTACGAGGAGATTGAGCATTCCATCGCAAAACATGTAAAATCAGAGATGATGACAGAAATCACAAACATGCATCAGAAACAAGAAGAGCAGCACATTCACTATGAGTAGCAGTTAGTGGAGATGCGGCAATTGGTCATTCGTATGTTGCAGTCAACATAGTTTCCTGTACCACCTCCAGCTCCGAATGATCCTCCCTCCGATTGATGTTATTTTGACATTATATTATATTTATGATGTACTCTTTTTGTATTTGTATGGCACTAGTTTTTATCATTAATATATTAATATTTGATACTTTATTTTTAATGAATTATTTAATTTTTGATATTTTGTATTTGTGTGGAGTTATGAATTAATGTCTCCTATTGAAATTAAAACAAGTATTTAAGTAGGTTAATAAATAAAATAAAATTTATTTTAGCAAAATTTGAGATTAAAATATGTGGCGTAGCTAATTAGCTACGCCAGAAATGTGTCATTAGCTACGCCAGAAATGTGTCTCCTATTGAAATTAAAACAGGTGGTGTAGCTAATTAGCTACACCAGAACTATCGTCGCTAATTAGCTAAGCCAGTTCTTGCATCGCTAATGGGGTTGCTAATTAGTTATGAAATTTTGGCATCGTTAAAATCATCGCTATTTAGCGACAAAAATTTTTTGCATCGCTAATTTCCGTTGCGATGATCATGTTAGCAACAAAATTTTTAGCGTCGCTATTGCATCGTTAATTCGGATTAGCGATGAATTTTTGTGGTTTAGTGATGCTAAAATGGCATCGCTAATTTTATAAATTCTTGTAGTGTATGTATTCTTTCACTATATAATTTGATAAGTGTTTAATCTTTTTAAATTTTAAAAAGATAATTTTTTTTTCATTAATTGAGATACATGATATGAGAATTTAATTTCATTAGCTTAAATTATTATAATGATATTTTGTTTCTTGTTGCCTTTCATATTCCACTAACAAGTTAATGAATAAACATCGGTTACTCTTGATTGGATCAGGAAGCATGAAAATATTTTTCAATACTTATTTTCTTTCTAGATTAAAACTACTAAAAAAAGGGAGATCAATTCAATCACATCAATTTTCTTCTTCTTCTTCTTCTTCTTTCTTATCATAGTAAGTTTTTTAATATATCTTTTTGTATATAGAATTGATTTATAGGAGAGAAAAGTCTTTGAAGCATGGACCATGGTCTTCTTTGTATATTTAATTCTGGAGCCTTAAAGATTCACCACAAGAGAACAAAAATATAGCAATGCTCAAATGCGTCGCTAATGCGTCGGTAAACATGCTATTGCGATGCAATGACGACGTCGCTCAGATGATCGTCGCAATCTCAATTTGTCGCAATTGCGTCGCTTCACAGCGACTCTCTGCGATGCACCTAAATGCGTCGCAATATTGCGACGCATCCTAAATGCGTCGCTAATTTTAAAACTAATTTTTAATATTTAATATTATTAAATATTGCGATGCATTCAATTGCATCGCAATATTGCGATGCATTTAGTTACATCGTAATATTTAATAATAATATTTTAGATATAGTAGCGACGCAATTTGAGTCGCTAATGCATCGCTAATTAATTTTTTTTTAAAATATTGCGACGCCAGGTCATTGCATCGTAATATTTAATAATAATATTTTAGATATATTAGCGATGCAATTTGAGTCGCTAATGCGTTGCTAATTAATTTTTTTTAAATATTACGATGCTAGGTCATTGCATCGCAATATTTAATAATAATATTTTTAGATATATTAGCACGCAATTTAGTCGCTAATGCATCGCTAATTAATTTTTTAAAAAATATTGCGACGCCAGGTCATTGCGTCGCAATATTTAATAATAATTTTAAAATATTAGTGATGCAATTTCAGTCACTAATGCATCGCTAATTATTTTTTTAAAAAAATAAAATATTAAAAATTAAAATGGTTAATACAATTTCGTTACATTTAAATATTGATCGAAACATTCTTCACTCATATTGATCCAAACAATAATCATTCAATATCCAAAAATAATTAATATATTAAAATTTTGAAGTTTTCATGTATAAAATATAAAAGTAAAAAAAAATACATCAAGAATCCGAGCGATCACGTGGAGGTTGGAAACCCTGCGACATGCGGCTAACCATATCCTGCAACTGACGCATCTGCTCTCGCACGTCTGCAAGCTCCTCTGATGGCCTCGCATACGCTGCTTGAACTCGTGCTCGACCTCCTGCTGAACCTCCTGACGAACGTCCTGCCGAACCTCCTCCGTAATAGATCTCAAATGTCGTCTAAACGCTCGGCAGGAATATCACCAGAATATCGCGAGCTGGAGGCCTGATGGGGAAAATATGCAGAAGCTCTAGTGCCCAGACCATAGACCTGCGGTCTCGCGGCTGGGCACCAACAGTCTCCAAAAACACACGTCGACTCTCCTCTGCTGAGAGTTCGACGGGCGTCTCCCCATCAGTGGAGTCGACCTGCGATGCCTGGGAGCGAAGCTCCTCGACTCGTGTCTTTGAATTATAAAATCAAAATAAATGAATCAATAAATTTCTCTAAATAAAATTTTAGAAATTAAACAGATAATACATTAAGCTAATTTCTTACCGCAACCTTCCGTGATCGCGTATCGACCCAGGAACCGCCCCTCCTGGTGTGTGTCACCCTGAATAGACGAAACTCACAGGATCTCCGCCCTCCTGCTCAGACTATAACAATAAAAAAATTGATATTAATACAAATATTTGTAAATAACTAAATTAGTAATTAAATTATTTATGTTTTCTTACCATACGGCATCTGTGCTCCTGAATCGAAATGGAGCCCGAAGTGTGGCGGGAGAGACCTGTGCCAGGACCGCCCCTCTCGGATCGGTGGTTCGTGCTGGCTGATGCGGACCTCCTGCGCCAGCCATCGGACTGCCAGGCCTGCTGCCACTCGTGCCAAATACCTCTGGCACATGCGCAGGACGCTGACCCGATGACCTCCAACGATGAAGCATGTCGGAGTATCGACGTCCCGTAAGAGCCTCCCATGCTGCCCTAATGGCATCATGGCTGGCAGGGTCCCACGTAAACTTTTTCTGCATTAAAATAAACAGTTAGTTTCAGAATTTATTAAGATTAAGAAATTTAATATCAGTGATAAATTGTATTTAATAAGTTTACCTGAAACTCAGAAAAATAAAACTCCCTCGTGGCTGGAGATACGTGGCGCCAATCGTAGCCACTGGGATCTGCACGCCTCTAAAATCGGAGCTGATATGGCTCGATACATGATGCTTGTTGGCCCAGATGGCAACCCAAGAGGGGGGGGGGTGAATTGGGTTCTTAAAAATTTAAGCTTTTTAACTTTAGTTGATTAGTTAGCAAGATGTGCAAGTGAGAGGCTAACTAAAATCAATACACAAGCAAATAAAGAGAGATAGAGAGAGAAAATATGGCACGGCAAACACAAGATAATTTTATAGTGGTTCGGTGCAATCCAACACCTACGTCCACTCCCAAGATTCACTTGGGTCCACACTATAATCTCTCTAGATTACAGCCGAGTTGTTTTCCAAGCTCACAACTCAAACTTGTTGTTTTCCGGGTGCACAACGAACCCAGCTGGTTTTAACTCGGGCTTACCAGCACAAAACCCTACACGTTGTTTTTCACGGGCTCACAACTAACCCAACACAAGCACTCCGGCTTGTAACGAGGTATACCAACCTCCACTGATTCAATCCACTGATTGAATCAGCAAACAATAGAATAAAAGTGTTTGAACAATGAAATGCTCCCCTTGAGCAAATATACAAATGAAGTATAAAATAAAGAGTTAGAAAAGCCTGATTGTATTGCAGATGGTAGTGGCTTTGGCTTTCTTCCTTCTTCTCTTTAACTCCTCTTGAAACGTTGAATCACGCCTCAGCAAGATTCTTGACCGTTGAAGTCTTTGGAGTTGAGATGAAGCTTTTTCCTCTTTTGAAAATCCTTCGATTTGACCTTTGAAATGCTTGTGGATTTTCTTTTGACTCTTGTGGATTGATGAGAAGGAGCAGACGAAACTTTCTCTTGGATTTCACTCCTTTTGAATCACTCTCCTTTGAGCTAGATGATTTTTCCAATATGCTCTGTTTTTCCCTCTTTTCAAAGATATTCTTTTCTCTCTTTTTGATTTTTTCTTGATTTTTGATTTGAAAAGAGCTCCTCTATTTATAGAATCTGCAAAAATATATCCGTTAGAAACAAAGAAAAATAGCCGTTATTTGAAAATCTTACCGTTGGGGCTGATGTGTCATCGTTAAAAATCGCGCCCAGATTTCGCGGAGTCGACTCGAGCTTTGTGGGAGTCGGCTCGAAGTCGATTACTAAAAATAGAAACATTTTAAGCATTGAAGGGTCGACTCGCGAAAACTAAAGTGTCGGCTCGCGAAAGTTGGGAGTCGACTCGAGGAAAATGGGGAGTCGACTCGAGAAGTGCTCAAAAAACATGGTTTCTGTTGTTTGAGCGGAGTCGGCTCGCACAGACAGGAGTCGGCTCGCACAGAGTCAGGGGTCGACTCTTGAAAACCAAGGGTCGACTCGAGAAAATCGAAAACTCTGTGGCTTACAGGAGTCGACTCGGAAACCCTTGAGTCGGCTCGGGAACGATACAAAAATCAGAAAAATGTTCTGATAGACTTTAAAACTTGTCCCTAACAAATTTAAAATATAAATTTGACTTGAATACATTAAATATGACATTAAGCATGGATTCAAGACATGTTTCAAGAATTCACAGATTGAATTATAATGTGTAAAAATTCCTTTTTGAAATCTTTTAAGCATAGAGCTTGAAACTCCTTTTCTAAAGGATTCAAAGCTCATTAAATATAACCATTGATATTCCATTCCTTTCAATTTGAATAAGCTCAAGGTTTTTGATAAATAAACACATTTATTCTTTAAGGTACTCATGGCTTTTGGAAATCATCAAAATCAATAAAGTTGGGGCAATTATGTTTCAATAATTTCTCAACAATCTCCCCCTTTTTGATGATGACAAAAACATTGAGTATATGCATTATAAAATTAAAAAAATTTGTGATTCCAAAATCAACTATTGTGTTCATGGAAAGGCTCCCCCTCAATGAGGTAGCTCCCCCTATGAACCTTAATTTTATAAATCATTCAAAATTTTCAAAATTCAGAAACTTAAGCATTTTCTTTATGAAATTCAATTTATCTCTTCCCCTTATGCTCTCCTCTTTCAAAATTAAACTTTGATTGAATTGAAGGCATATACGATTGAATAAAATCTCTCCCCCTTTTTTGTAATCAACAAAAAGGTTAGGAAGTTTAATATCAATAACATTCTTTATCTTTTTCTATTTAACTTATCAATTGAGGATAATCATTCAAAGTATTCAAGGATACTTACAATTGAAATAGACATAAGTAATGCATCAAACTTTCTCATTACTTCAAAATGATAATACATGAAAATGTAAACTTGCTCATTGCATTGAAAGTAAACTTGATTACATCAAAAAGAGATTACATAAAATTAAAAGTTTCTTCTAGTAATTCTATTCAAGTGATCAACAATCTGCTTCATCCCTTCACATTGAAGTCTAACATAATCTTTGAGCTTATTATCAACAAAAGTACAAGCAGATGTAATTTTATCCTGAAGCTCGGCGTTGCATTGGGAATAGGTCTCTGAGTCACCGCAGATATCCTTAAGTTCTCCAAAGATATTCTTTAAGTCTTCACTTAAGGAGCTGGTAGATGAACTGAGAGTAGACTCAATCGATGCAACCCGATCACTAAGTGAATATAAGGCTTCTTTTAAATTCATAAACTTTTCATCAAATTCTTCTTTCAGTCTTTTTCATGCTCACTTATCTCAGATTTGAATAATGATCGAAGCTGATCTAACTGTATATCAGAAAAGCTACCAGATGATAAGTTGAAGACTGAGCAGGAGCAATAGCAGGAGCAGGGGTAGAATCAGAAGCAGGAGCTGGAACAGATCTGGAACAGACGAGCACTGAGGAGGCTCAGGTGATGAATGTCTCATAGAAGGTCTGGGGGCCTCAGCATCTATATCTCTGTCCTCTGTAACATTCTTTCTCTCCCAATTGCCATTTCTCTTAACAAACCCCATTCGATGTATAGTAGCCAAAGAGTAAAAATCAGTATGCCTTAGTTCCTTTTTCGGCTCACTATCACCAAATACAATCCCTTGGCTTTGAAATAACTTAGTTAAAACCATGCCATAGGGCAAACTTGATTTCTTTTTCCCACCACAATCTGCAATGTACCATATCATCATCGAGGTAGGTTAATGGGCTTCCCAGAAACAACAGCATCCATAACAAATATCTCTCTCAGATACATAGTCGAATCTGCCGGTCTTGGGAAACAAAATTCTGCTGCAGATATTGTGAAGTAATCTTAATTCCAAAGGCAATTGACTAGCAAATACTTCTTCAAATCCTTCAAAATTTCTGTTCAATAGCCTAGTGAGGGCTGGAGATCTATCTTCTGGGGCAAAGGTGGATGGTCCAGACAGGGTAAATTCAACAATCTAGATAGAATAGAGGAAGTGATGTTCAGACCAATGCCTCTACTTTGCTCACTAATCCATCATCTCCTCTGGTCAAATTCTTGTAAAACTCCTTAACTAGAGCAGGGTAGGTGGGACAGTCCAATGAACATATACTCTCAAATCCCATCTCAATTAGTTGTCTACCTATTATAAACCTTCATTCTCAAATAATTCAAAATCAACCTTTCTTCCTGTTGTGACAACCCTACTGGCAAGATGATCTACCTGAAGAGTGGAGCTGGAGCAGGAGAATCACTCGAGAAGGGGTAGAGGATGAATCCGTAGACGGCTCGCGGACGGGTCGTCGAACGGTCCGCTTCCTCTTCAAACCGGCGCCACTAGAGCTAGCTCCACGGGTTTTGGGTGCCATAGATCTTGAAGGAGTGGTTAATCAGAGGTTATTTGAGGTTTGGAGGGTTTTGGGAAAGCTTTGGAGAGGTTTGGAAAGATTTGGAACGAATGAAATGTCCGTGGGGTCGACTCGTGCCCTAAATAATCGACTGGGACCACGTCGAGTCGACTCGCGCAAAGTGTGGAGTCGGCTCCCGACTAGTCACAGAGCACGGACACGATCTCGAGTCGACTCGCTCAGAGGAGGGGTCGACTCCTGAGTTTCAGCAGAAACTCGAGTCGACTCCGATACTCTCGAGTCGGCTCCAGACAATTTCAAGAAAAAAAGATTAAGATTCAGAGAATCCGAAATGAGTCCGAATTTGATCTTTGAGTATGATTAAAAATCATGGATTTTGAGAGATCAAATTGATATGAGTTCTAGATAAAATTTCCTTAAGATTTTGAGAATTTGAAAGAACTCTAGATATATTTCCTTAAGGTTTCAAAATTTATTCAAAAGGGTTACAAATTCCTAACTCTCCTCTAAGATAACAAAATCTTTCTTCGCTTAAAGGTTTTGTAAAGATGTCAGCTAATTGTTCTTCAGTGTTTACATAATCTAAACAAATTTCATCATTAGCTACATGTTCCCTTATAAAATGATATCTAATTTCTATGTGTTTTGTCCTTGAGTGTTGAATTGGATTTTTAGTTAAGTTGATTGCGCTAGTGTTATCACATCTTATGGGTGTTTTATCAAGTGTGATACCATAGTCTTCAAGTTGTCGCTTAATCCATAGGATTTGCGCACAGCAACTTCCAGCTGCTACATATTCAGCTTCAGTAGTTGATAATGCAACTGAATTTTGCTTTTTGCTAAACCATGTGATTAAGTTACTTCCTAAGAAATGGCATGCACCACTTGTGCTCTTTCTATCTAATTTACATCCAGCATAATCAGAATCCGAATATGCAATTAGGTTTAATGTAGAGTCTCTAGAATACCATAAACCTACATTTTTAGTTCCATTTAGATATCTTAAAATTCTTTTAACAGCTATTAAATGTGATTCTTTAGGTTCAGATTGAAATCTAGCACATAAACATACTGAAAACATAATCTGGTCTACTTGCTGTTAAATAAAGAAGGGATCCGATAATACCTCGATAGTATTTTTGATCAACTTTTTACCTTCTTCATCTTTGTCTAGCTTGCATGAAGGACTCATTGGAGTTCCGAGGGGTTTCATTGTTTCCATACCAAACTTTTTGAGTAGTTCTCTTGTGTATTTGGTTTGGTTGATAAAGATTCCCTCCTTGCATTGTTTGATTTGGAGTCCAAGGAAGAAGTTGAGTTCTCCCATCATGCTCATCTCGAATTCTCCCTGCATCAACTTTGCAAATTCTTGACAAAGAGAATTGTTAGTAGCACCAAAATAATGTCATCTACGTATATTTGTACTACAAGTAAATCTTTACTTTTTCTTTTCAAAAATAAAGTTTTATCAACATTTCCTCTTGTAAAATCATTTTCAATTAAGAATTTACTTAACCTATCATACCAAGCTCTAGGTGCTTGTTTCAAACCATATAAAGCTTTGTGCAATTTAAAAACGTGATTTGAAAATTCGTGATCTTCAAAACCTGGTGGTTGTTCTACATAAACTTCTTCATTTATAAATCCATTTAAAAATGCGCTTTTACATCCATTTGAAATAAGTTAAAATTCATATGACATGCAAATGCAAGTAATAGCCTAATGGCTTCTAATCTAGCTACAGGTGCAAAGGTTTCATCAAAATCAATACCTTCTTCTTGATTATATCCTTTTGCAACTAATCTAGCTTTGTTTCTAATTACTATGCCATTTTCATCTAATTTATTTCTAAAAACCCATTTTGATCCTATTACTGAATGATTTTTAGGTCTTTCAACTAAGGTCCAAACATTATTTCTAGTAAATTGATTTAGTTCTTCTTGCATTGCTAACATCCAATTATTATCTTTTTCAGCTTCTTCTATAGTTTTAGGTTCAATTTGTGATACAAATGCAAGATGATTACTAATATTTCTCATTATGATCTAGTTCTTATTCCTTGAGATGGATCACCTATAATCAATTCCTTGGGATGACTATGGCATATCTCCAATCTCTTGGAAGATCTATATCATTATGATTAATATTGACATCATCGTCCTTATGTGAATCATCATCTTTAGCTCTTGTTCATGATCTGAAGATACTTCAATATTAAGTTTTTCAAGATCTTTTTCAATTATGTTTGTATCTTCCTCATCATCAATCTTTTCAGATCCAGTTGCTAAAGATTCATCAAAAACTACATGAATGGATTCTTCAACTACTAAGGTTTTCTTGTTAAAGATTCTATAGCTTACTAGTGTTGAATAACCTAGAAAAATTCCTTCATCAGATTTAGCATCAAATTTTCCTAAGTTGTTTTTACCATTATTATGAATGAAACATTTACATCCAAATGCATGAAAGTATTTTATATTTGGTTTTCTTTCATTCCATAATTCATAAGGTGTTTTCTTTAATATTGGTCTTATTAAAGCTCTATTTAAGATGTAACATGCTGTGTTAATTGCTTCCGCCCAAAAATACTTTGGTAGGTTGCTTTCACATAGCATGGTACGGGCCATGTCTTCTAGAGTCCTATTTTTCTTTCAACTACACCATTTTGTGTGGAGTCCTAGGGGCTGAAAAATTATGATTAATTCCATTTTCAGAACAAAAACTTTCAAATAAGTGATTTTCAAATTCAGTTCCATGATCACTTCTTAGAGATACTATAGTAGTGTTTTTCTCATTTGTGACTTTCTTGAAGAATTTCAGGAATATCGAGAAAGTCTCATCTTTGTGAGCTAAAAACATTACCCAAGTATATCTAGAATAATCATCTACAATCACTAGACCATATTTCTTTCCTCCTAGACTTGTGGTTCTAGTTGGTCCGAAAAGATCCATGTGAAGTAGCTCTAAGCCCTAGAAGTTGAAACAATGTTTTTAGATTTGAAAGAACTTCTAGTTTGTTTTCCAAATTGACATGCATCACATATTTTATTATTTTCAAAATCTAGTTTAGGTAATCCTTTAACTAAATCCATTTTAATTAATTTTGAAATAAGGTGTGTGCTTGCATGACCTAATCTACGATGCCACAACCAACTAATTTCATTTATGTTAGCATTGTCAGCAATTAAGCAATGATCACTCAAAGATAATTTTTCTAATCAACCAAGTAAACATTGCCATGTCTATAACCAGTAAATACAATGCTATCATCAATGAATTAGTTACAGTGCATACAGAAGATTTAAATGAAACATTAAAGTTTTTATCACATAATTGACTTATACTTATTAGATTATGCTTCAAACCATCAACATAAAGTACATTATCAATAAATGTAGATGGAGTTATACGGACTTTACCAAGGCCCATGATTTGACCTTTACCGTTATCGCCAAACGTAACAACTCCACCTTTCTTTTCTTCTAGGGTGATGAATTCATCTTTGTCAC